>JAFBJU010001433.1:1601249-1913313 GCA_016785305.1 Colistium nudipinnis
TGTGTGTGTGTGTGTGTGTGTGTGTGTGTGTGTGTGTGTGTGTGTGTGTGTGTGTGTGTGTGTGTGTGTGTGTGTGTGTGTGTGTGTGTGTCCCTCGACGTGGACCATTAGCAATCTTTCCCTCTTACCGTCTCCGCTAAGAACTTGGTCTTGAAATCTGCTGTCCGTTATCATCTCTGCGTCCACTCGCATTTTCTTTTTTACCCATGATGGAGGTTCTCAGAGCAGCGAAGGGCTGATCTCCCTGGCTGTAATCACTTGAGTCTCATGGTACTTTCATGCTCTGTGCCCTTCTCTCTCTGTTTCCACATCAGGGTCTTTGCGCACTCAGATTGATGAGTCATGTGTTCTAGGGCCAGCCTTCCACGTGCTTGTCTTCCATATACTCCCATCTAATTCCCCCCTGCCCCCGCCCCTTATTTCTGTGCCCCCTGATTTGACCCACCTGTGGTTTTCTCTCCCTCGGCCCAGGTGGAGGAGGAGTTGTTGGAGCAGGAGTTCTTAGAACGCTGCTTCCAGGAAATGTTGGAGGAGGAGGACCAGGATTGGTTCATCCCTTCGCGTGACCTCAACAACCAGGGGGTGGGGCAGCTGCAGCAGCAGCTCAACAGCCTGTCCGTCAACGATCACCACGGCAACCTGGAGGAAGTGGCGGTGAGTCACCGGAACATCACGTTTCAAAAAGCTCTTGCTTCTTTTCCAAGTTCACTAGATCATTAACAGTGTAGAGTTGAGTTGGAATGTGCTCTCACTCATGCTTTATTCATGTCGTCTTTATATTTTCTGCAGAGGAAGAGCGTCTTGAATCCCGAGGCGAAGGAGTTTGTCCCGGGGAAGAAATACTAGGAGTCCCCCTCACCCCCATGGAGCCTCCGCACGCACACAAACACTCACACACCAGTCCTTACATATTCTCAGAGACTCTGGCGGCAACGATCGCACACACACACACACGCACACGCACACGCACACACACACACACACACACACACACACACACACACATATATATACAATTGAAGTCAGTGGCGTGCTGGCAGGCCCAGTTGGGGGGTGGGGGGATTTCTTTTTCTTTCTTTCTCTTTTTTCTTTATATTTCTTTAATCTTTTTATTTCCTGTTTGTTTCTTGTAAACTGAGGGACAGTGGGAACAGGGGTGGGGGGCGGTGTAATACCAATTCCACCCTTCTGCAGGTGCCAGCTCATCATTGCATTTTAGATGACACCGTCGGTGTTTGCAGTGCGAGCAGGCCTCATCAAGTCCCCCTTTCGAACTGAGGCAGCTACAAAGCAGTGATGCCGGTTGACAATGAAAATCCAGATCCTGTTATTGGTTAACTTAAACTGCTCCTTAATGTGCGAAATCCTATTGATAAACACCACCACCTTGCATTAAGTTGAGGGTTTCCACGGCAGTGAGGTTAGAGAATGACACTTCGGGGGGACCTGATGGGCGTCTGCCGCTGCTCCGAGCCACCGCGGTCAATCAAACCTGTAAACGTTTTGCTCCTATGATGTCATAATGCTTTCTGTGACATCACAGCTCACATGCATGGAGAGATGCAGGTTGTCGTTTGTATCTGCTGCGGCTCCGTTCCAAACCAAATACAGACCCCGTCCTCCCTTTGCACCTGTGTGATCGGTGATCAGAACAGGCACGCACAGGTTTAATTGGGGATGTATTTTTTTTCTCGCAATTTATGTGGAAGTGTTTATCTTTTGTCCAGTTAATGAGAACAGAGTTATCAGTTCCCTTTTGATCAAGCATCAAGTCAAGAGTAGCGAAGAAAAAGCTATTCTAGAGAGAAGGGTCCAAACTTTTTGAACCTTTCAAAAAAAAAACATGAAATGTAATTTTTGTGTTCACAGTTTCAGCCCTGGTTCGGGTTGGATTCATAGCATATATTGAACAACCTTTTTACAGGGGAGTGTTTGGTCTGGAACACAGCCACTGCCTATTTCTGCCAGAACAACTTGGTTTGTCCAGCATCAGATCAAGTGTCCATATCCAAATCAGGTTTTCAAATATTCTCTCCTCCTCTTTCTCTTCTCTCTCCCCCCCCCTTCATGTTTTTGACGACGAGGCGTTTTGTGTCTCTTCTGGGTACAGTAGCCTGTGGTGTCCATTCAGTCTTATTTGTAGGAGGAAAATGTCGGGGGGCAGTATTGTCATAGCCAATCAGAATAAAGCAGTATGGGATATGTGGCTGACAGCATGTCCTCCCTGCTGTTTTTCTCTGCAGGTTGACTTTTTTTTTGAGGAAGTTCCTTTTATTTAACCATTGATTCCTGTTGTGGTCTGGCTTTCCTTGAAGCATCACCTTTTTTTTAGCACAAGTGTAACTTCCATTAAGTTATATATGTGAAGATGATTCTCAGGAAAGCCAGTTTTTATGAACGGTGATCATTTATGTACATTTATGTTCTTTGCTGGTATCCAAATTTGGAAGGCAGTATTGTCATTGTCACAAGGGAACTCTTGTGATCTGAAACACCGGTCTTTTTAATGCCACTGTTCATTTGCGATGTGAACATTAGCGTATTTTTTGGTTAATAGACACTTGTGCTCTCGTCCTGTAGCGTCTTGACAGGTGAAAGCACTGTCCATCCACACAGCCTATCGAAAAATACAACCCGTCGAGTATTCAACTTTGCAGCAGCGTTAGTGAACATGTGGTTAAAGGGGAACTTCCTCACACAGTGTTGGACCACAGCTGTGGAATGGTCACCCTGGTGAAGCCAATAGGAATGTCCGCCAGGTGGATTGTACAACATGAAATCATTTTTGGTGATTTTGTTTGAGTTAGGTGACAGAAGCCGTTTAAGAAAAAAAAAAGAGGTCCAGAAGACACAGAGTATGAATTTCAGTACAAATAAAAATAATGAAAAAAGATGAATAAAGATGTTAAAGACAAATGCCTTGTCAGATATTGTCGTGTTTTTATTCAAATTAGTTTGGGTGATATTTCAATTGCAAATTCAACATTATTGGAAGTAAAGATGCAGCAGTTCATGTCATCAACACATGCAAGGAAAGTGTGAAATTAAAGAGCAAGGCCAAAATAATGTTTTTTGCAGGTGATGTGCAGAAACACAGTGTTGGGTAAGTTGATGCCACTGGTCTATATAGTATCGATTTTATTTGAATATTTAGGAAATAATTCTGCATTGTTCTGTCCTTTTGTTTTTGATAATTCAATATGTCTTCGTACTTTCATTACTTAAGAACGCACACGTTTTTTAACGCCAGTGGAGAGTTTACTGCTGTTGTGACTCATCCTCAGTTTCTTTGTCCTGAGGCAATGAAATGGCCCCATCTAGTTGTACAAAAAAAAAAGTGCAGAGAATCTGCAAAAGGAGAAATTATGGGCTGATTTATGTTAAAAGGATTAACAGATTATAAATGACCCTGTATTAGTTCTGTCAGGTTTACATTGTATTTTATGTCAAATGCCAAATGTAAACAGTTGTTATAAAAGTGCAATGTTGTGGAATTGTAAAATGTCATTTCTATTATTATATTATGCTGCCATTAAAACACCCATGGTATGAAATATTTGTAACCACTGTGCAACACTACAGTTGCACATTATTATTGTTAATTAGCAATAATACTAATGGTATCAGCCAGTGCATTTTCCTCCACTGTATTCTCATTGGCTGCTGTTGAAGGAGTGTTGGTAGAACACGTTGGCATTGGCTGCATAATCCAATGTTAAGGTGGTGCCTAAACTCTTAGCCCCGAGATGGGCGCCGCCGAGGGCCGAAGACTGCTGCAAGGTCAGGAGGCTGTAGCCATGGAAACGGCCCTTGAACTTGCCAGTTGATGCACATTTATCTAGGACCTCAGTGAACCCTGGTTACAGACACAGAAGAGGACTTTATGTTCAAATATGTCATGATGTTTATACTAATGAGATTTGAATGACTTCATCCACAACTATATACTGCTTTTCTTTCAGTTTGAAATTAAATGAAATAATGATGCGAGGCCCCGCTTTCACCGACCTGCCCTCAAAAGCTCCCAGCTCTTCCACACTGAACCAACACACAGGATGGGCAGACCGTGGTCCCCACCCAATAGAGGCTGTCGGGAGAGGAAAATGAAGGCTTTCATCGAAATTCAGTCAGTGAATTTCAATTGTAAATGGGTGACAATGTGGCTATGCGCTGCATGTGTGAGTATCGGGGCATTACCAACTGTGCTGCAGGTAACACTGCTTCCACGTGTCTCCCCAGGACTCTCCCAACCTGTGTGAACATATCCCGACACAGGGCGTCCCCTGCCTCTGCGCCTTAGACACCAACGCACACACACACACACACACACACACACAGTGCATCATTGTACTTTACATCATAATATTTTTACTTTCTCTTGCAGTTAAGCAGAAAGTATTGCACTGCCTACCTTCAGCCAGCTTCTTGCAGAAACCAGCAAAGTGTGACTTCTGGAAGTTTGTGTAGAGGTGCGGCAACATGCCCATCAGATCGGACACCTGGGATGAATTTAAATGCAGTACAATGCCCACTCTGCATAAAAGTTTGTGAATGTTCTTTTTTGGCACTTTCCTGCTCAAAACTTATTTTGATATCATCTCAAAGATGTGACATACAAGATCATAGGTTTGTTATCAACATCTGTAAAGTGTCTGGTGCAGTCTGACCTGGAAATATTCCTCCATGGCGTGTCTGACACGGTTTATGTCGTGGGGAGGAGTGACCAGGTTGTCTCTGGCATCGAACACCGTCTTTACCGCCAGGTGAGCGATCCAGAATGCTGTGAGACGGAAAGAGGTGAGGCTGACATTCTCCAATTGCAGATGTGCAGATTGTCTGTTTGTGCGTTGCCACTGTTACCTGATCCTTCGTCGCCCATCATGTGACCCCAACCGCCACAGCCAATCTGTGAGCCATCAGGATTGACTAACTTGCAGTTAGAGCCGGTCCCAGATATCAACACTACACCTCCTACAAACAAAAAACAAGCTGAGCCAAGCGTGCTAGTATAACATGGGGAAAACATAGCTTCAGCATTTTTTTATAAATGTTTGTACTCAACCACGATCACTAGCGGTTGCCATGGCACCGATGGCATCCGTTGTGATGAAGTAGTGCTGACTGAGAGTGGGAAAGCTTTCCTTCATGTGTGTGATTATTTTGTCTATGGCATCCTTTTGCTCCCCTCCACTCAGAGACATGCCCTGTGCACACAAAGACAAGGAGAGAAAATATATGATTTCTCTTGCAAATACTTTACTATAGGTCAACACAAATGTAAATGAATGTGTAACTCATCAGTGTGACTGACCAGTGAGCATAGAGGTATGTTTGGATCCAGTCCTGCCGCCACCTTGGCTCTCTGGACCATGTCATTGATGGTTTCAATACATTTGTCCACCCCCACCAACTGCAATCCCACAGGCACACACAGTAATTACGAGGACAGCAAACATAACATTTAAATGAAGCCTCTCTCCACCTCTGCACCCCTGCTTCTGCTCACCCAGTGGTTGGTAGATGGTCCCTGTGTCTCTGCCAGGATCCTTCCATCTCCTGACACCAAAACCGCCTTGGAGTGGGTTCCTCCACTAGAGACCGAAGATGGAGGACAGATGGGGCATAAATAAATATAAATACATACAAATAAAGAGCAAAGACCCAGACACAGAGAGCAAAAGGCTACACAAATAAATAAAAAAGTGGTATATTTATGTGTGCACACGCGCAGATATTGCATCTACCAAACGCTGACCAAGTAAAATAGTGATCACGAGATGCATGCACACGATATGGTACAAATGGCTTCCTGGTGTCCCAGTCAATAAACCACACTCAAAACCGGTTCAATACAGACTACTGCACTCCTTTTCTCCATGGCAACTATGTAAATATACAGTACGCAAGTCTAGTCATAAGTTGTAACTTATAAGAAATCAACATGAGCAAGTAGTATACTGTAGTTAAACTCTTTCTTACCCCTCTACTCCTCCAAACACTGCTGTCATGACTCGCTTCCTGGCTATGTCCGGTCAAAGTGCGCACATCTCGCGAGAGCAAACGACTGGTTTATTTTTTGTGGATTTGATCATTCATTTCAACCTCGGCCAGGAGTATATGTTTGTGTTGGGTTGACATAATTCACCTTAAGAACCGTGCCGTGGGTGGTGTTATTGTTCCGCACGGACAGGTTAGTGCGCGGCACATTCTCTCTGGTTCGCTCTCTAACATGAGAGCGGTAACTGTGTTTCCTTCGTGCAATAAAAACATAGCTGCAGCTTAGTTACAGCGCCTCTGACTCCCGTCTCACGGCCAGTACATGGTGCAGGTAATTAAAAAAAGTTCACTCCCCATCGTTTAGATCCAGAAAGCGCTATTTGGGGCCAGTCAACACCGTGGCTGGTGCTGCAGGCACCAATTGATGGAGATGAGCAGAAATTCACAGGACGCTTCTCAAAAAAGTGCTCAGAACGACCCTCTGGCGGTCAAACATAGGAACTTCAGGCACTAGTAAAAGCAGCGTCAATGCAACCATAAAATCCTATCAGTACTTCCGGTAGGTAGTTTCAAAATACCAGTTCCCCCGGAACAACTAGATACATAACGACCGTAAAAATGTATGAACAACGATTTAGACACAATATTCCTTCATGGCACGATCATTCAACCAGCCGTGGTTTGACACATATAATTAGTGAGAGCAGCAGGTATACTGGCAATGTTAGCAGCAATGTTACCAAACGAAACGTGTGTTTTCACTTATGCTAACTCGAGGCTAACATCGCCAATGTATCTGCTGCTCTCCCACATTAAATGTTGATGTGGGAGAGCAACATTTAATGAGGGCACTATCACCAATCACATGTGGTTGTATGATAGGGCCATGAGGGAGCGTTGCGTCTGAATCGTTGTTTCATACATGTTAGCGGTCGTTATGTATCTAGTTATTCCGGTTGAGCTTGTATTTTGAAACGTCCTAACGGAAGTGCTGAACGGCTCTTATACGTGCACTGACGCTGCTTTTACTAGTGCCTGAAATTCCTATGTTTGACCGCCAGAGGGTCGTTCTGAGCACTTTTTTGAGAAGCGCCCTGTGAATTTCTGCTCACCTTAATCAGTTGGTGCTGGCAGCACCAGCCACGCTGTTGAGGAGCCCCAGATAGCGCTTTCTGGAATTAAACGATGGATTGTGAGCCTTTTAGATCTCCTGTACCCGCACAAACACATCCTGCTGAATTACAGGTCTGCTTTCTCTCCCCAGAGTTAACGAAACATAGATAAACATCGTTTAGTTACGACATTCCACATATCTGGAACAAATGACAAAAAGACAAAGTAAAAGTGGATTTTTTAAATTATAACTTACCATGTGAGTTTCAACTATCGGGATTTTTATTTCAATACGCCTCAAAACGTATTATCCCATAGAATCTAAAGGATTACACAAGAATAAGGTGGCAGTCGACTGTTTTCCTTTTTGTTTTTTATTAAATATGGGCTTAATATTGAATTTCAGGACAAGAACACACACTTGTAGTCTTGTGATGTTACCCAGGTCGGTTGCAGACCCATTTTGTGTCTCGAGTCATGGTTTAAAAATCCATCCTCACTGTCAAGAACAATACTGACAGAGGTTTAGCACCATCTGGTTGTAGGCTGGAGACAGGGACAACTACTTGGAGTGACAAGAGGAGCCAACGGGAGGCATCTGTAACACATTACTTTTGAGGGCCAGCTTCTTTTGCCAACACAGGCTGCTTTAAAAAATAACATTCTCTGGCAACTCAAAGATATGTAGTTGAATTATACGTAATTACTAACAGTAAGGTTCCTTTGAGTCCTGCTGAGAACTCCTACAGTTTAATTCTAGAATGCAATCATCACCTGCATAACAGTATATTATAAATTATGTTCAGCATATAGTTGTAATTTGCACTGGAAAGTGTGTGAGTCCAACAGCGAAGTTACACAACAGTGAGGAGGAAGGAGGAGGGAGGAGGACAGAGAGAGGAGCGCTCAGCACACGCTGCTCACTCCTCACGCAGTTAAGCGCCACACAGGCACGGAAGCCACGGAGTCTTTAAGCAGAAAAGGTATTTCAACATAAAAGTGCACGGTAGGCCACCTTCTATTATGTGAGTTCTAAGGGAGCAACACCATGGACACACCAATGCGTATTTCTCCAAACAGGTGGAGTTGCCACTAAATAATGCTCATAATGTCACATTTTTTAATTGTCCTGTGGTGGCATGTCTGTTTATTTCTTTCCAATAGGCGTCGCTGAACGGATTCGTTTATGAAAACGCACGTCTTTTATTGTGAAAGACACGAAAGGAAGCTCCGGTGTGATGTAGGAGCGGTGCTTGTCGGGCCGGTCTAGCTTTGATTGTGGGAAGACAAGGGACAACAGTTAGACGCTAGTTGTCTCTCGTGGGGACCACCCATCGACAAATTGGTCCTTGTCCATGTCCACCATGAGACCACTAAATGTCTGCCAGCCGCACACTGAACGCGATTTGACGGCGGGGCAGCGGAAGTGAGAGAAGGGGAAGTTGTGAGGAGTTAGAGGAAATAAGGACATTGACCTCCTGCACAGTGAAGACAAACCTGTCCTCTTTGGAGGAAGGGGGACCCTGTACTGTGTGTGTGTGTGTGTGTGGGAGGGCGTGGGGGGCATGGACACCCACGTCAAAGAGGGACAACTGTATGTGCAGCATCAGAAGTTTGGAAAGGTAAGTGTATGGAAACCCCTGTTATTGTGTTGGCTATGTTGTGGCGTGGACAGAAATGACCTTAACGGAAAACAGCTGGTGTCACTGAGCATATAAACGGGATTTCGAGGATGTTAAATAGCATTGCAACCATAAGAAGGCATAAAACAACCCAACTGCTTTTTCTCTCAGTCAAGTAGTTATATATGAGGAACTGAAGTATTCCAGGAAGCTCTGTAATGCCAATATAAACCAGACGTAGAAAAAGCTCTATCTCTATATATGACGGAAAGCCCACAGAAAACCATGTCCATCATGTGTAATAAAGCCACTTACACAAGTAGATCATTACAGAAGATACAAGTATGTATTTTATGATTTTATTCAAAGAGATGGAAGTGTCCCATCAAATCCCGATAATGTCTTTGGAAGTCACAAAATGTTTGAGACCCACTTGTAAACCAGAAGGGAGCATTTTTGCGTCACAACAAACAAATAGAGCACACACTGGTGCAATTAGAGACCAGCCACTGTGCCCAGTGGCCTCAAAGAAAAGCCTGCAGAGAGAGGGAGTGTTACTGAAGTGTTTCGGCCTTGTTTTAATGCTGGTGGTCCAGAGTAAACCTGCTGTTCGTGTGTGTGTGTGTGTGTGTGTGTGTGTGTGTGTGTGTGCATCCTTTTCATCTCAGATCCATAATGCAGCTATTCACATCACAAGACACACCAAGTTAAAAGTCCACTTGTACGTCACCTGCAGGTTTCATGGCTAGGCTAGACACTTTTTAATGATAACGTGCACGTGTGTATATGTCACTGTGTTTCACTCCTCGGCCTTAATGGAACCTTGCCTTTGGTCTCAGGGCATCGCTGCATAAGCGCTCATTTTCTCTTTCAGATTTGTAAAGAGGGTCTTTGTCTCTCCGTCTCCTTATCTGGTCATATGACATGGACCAACAAAACATTCTGGCCCCGTTTCCTGCCCTGAAATCACTGCTCCACAATAGACATTCATTACTCTCGGAAAACACACTTTCAGCGCCTTTGCTATAAATTGCTTACAGTAAAAAATGAGCAAACTGAACCTCAGCAGTTCAAAAAAGAATGTAACGTTTGCAAAGAACTTGATAAATAACGCATCTGAGGAGAAATGAATAGATCAGGAAGCTGAGTGGTGATGGTTGACCTGAAAGTGTTGAAACTGGTGTGAGGTCGATAGTTACCGCCGTCAGTGGACGTATACGCCCACATATATACGCTTGCTTGCTTGCACATATATGAATGGAAAATTTGACTCAAGTGGCAATTTCTGAACAAAGATTCTGTTTCTGTTTCTTTATCTCTATGGTCCATGAAATAAGTTTGCTTTATTAATCCATATATATACTGTATATATACTGTATATATCACAGTGTTGACTATTCTTTCAACTTTTTGGCTTTTCTCAAGGATGCCTTTCCTTTCATGCACCTGTCAATGTATACGTCAGAATGTCACTGAAGGCAGTGCACTGTTATGGACTGAAAAAGGAAAACACAAACACAATCATGCACTTGTATCAAAGTTCATTCTGTTGTGTTCAGTCCAGGACATCAGGGAGGAAGTGTCCCTCCCTCTTTCTGTCATGCATTTGCATAATTTCCACTCAGTGTATTAGTGGATGATAACGGCCTGTTGCCTTATATGGAACAACAGTTTCACATGCAGAAATGACAAAAGAAACATACATGAGGTCTATATTTAACAACAGGGGTTTGGGTTTTGCACCCTGTTACGCACACTGGGTATAAATTGAATGATGCCTGTGTGTGTGTGTGTGTGTGTGTGTGTGTGTGTGCGTGCACTTTCACCAAGGAGGATATTAAACACAACACAAACAGATGGACGTAGACTTATGTGCACACAGACACATACACTGAGAACCACCATGCTGCAGAAGAAGGAAGCAAAGCAAATCCCGGGTGATGAATATCCCACACGTTTCCTGTCCTTTCTGGCAGTTGGTGCGTGTGTGCGTTAGAAACTGACGCATTTGTGCATGTGTGAACCTCTGCTCGAGCCGTATCTGCTCCGACACTGTCAAGTGCAGACGTCATGGCACAGCTTTCCCACAGCTTATTAAGAAATAAGGGGTTGGGTATTTGATTATGCAATATATAGGCCCTGTGGCTACTGTTATATCAGGAGCATGATCGTGCAAATGCCATAATTACACACTGAGAGTGACCCACCTGCTCCTGTCCTTCATGCTGCAAATGTACCTGGTGAATATATGAATCAGTTTCCGCCTCATGGACTGTAGTTAGTGCTGTCACATTAGATGCAAAGGTCCCATAAGCTATTTGTGGGTGATGTTCATTTTCGGATGTAGTGCATGATGATATTGTGTCTGTTCAGTTTTATCCGACTAGTTTAAAAACATTTACTCTGATCAGTGGAAAAGTGTTTCTTCTCAAAGTGCTGGATTTTCCCTGCTTGTTGAAGGATTTTTAAACTGCTGACCTTCCTGTCACAAGCTCAGCTCTGCGTGAATATTGGAGGAAAGACCCACACACGCAAACACATACACACACATTTCAAAAGGGTACAAGGGATGATCGGGATTTCCCGAATAAGTTTCTATTACATTTCTGGTGTCTTGTTTTTCCATAATCACATGTAAAGTACTTTCTCTATTGAGTGCACATAATGGCATACTTATTGTGTCATCTTGTCCATAGTAAGCATGCAACGTCTGGAGTTCAAAACACATCTGTTGTGCATCTTATTCTTCAGTACTCTGTGTCATGTTGTTAGGTCACATCCCTGTTTGTTCCCTGTGGAGGAAGCGATCATTGTTTGCTTGTTCCTCCGGGAGAGACGAGGCCCCTGTCACCTAGTATGGAGGTGTGCAGGTCCTATTTTTATCCCGTTAGGGCCATGGCAGACTTTAAGTTTTATTTAGAAGTTGCATCAACCAAAGATATGTTATTAAACCTTAGGTTTTTGTATTTGAGCAGTCATCACTTATGCTGGAACCGTGATTTGCTGCTGGCAATTCACTGTAGAGGAAACAATGGTGTGTGCGTGATTGATCTGACTCAAATATCAGTAGATATATCACCACATGCCTACTACATTATGCCCCAGTCAGCAGAGTAGAGCTGAGTTAAGAGAAAGACCTGGAAATATAGTTATGACTCATTTCACTTCTGTGGACTTAACATAAACATATTCTCTCTTTCCCCATTTTTATCATTTGTGGCTGACTCTGAGTTTTACTTTTTAGAAAAAAACACTTGAGGTGTCTGGCCGCCTCAGACAAATGTGTGTTGCATGAAGCAAAAAAAAAAACACATTTTCTCTTTCGGTCTTTTTCCTGTCAGCCTCCTCACACCCCCCTCTCTCAGTTCTGCTTCTTTCAGTGATATATTTATTGTTATTATTATTCAGAGGTAACTTGTCTCCCTAGCCATAATATTTGTGGGTATTTACTGGAAAACGTGCACAAACACACATACTCTCATTTGCTCATATTGCCTCCTTATAAATTGAATATGGTTAACATTGGCCTTTTTAAAAAAGACCAATGTTAGGCCTCAGTTTTACTCTATTACGATCTCTGGCAAAATATTTAAATGAAAAATGCTAAAATACTTGCTTTATTTTAAGTTTAATGCATAGTAAACAAGAGTTAACCAGCCACCACTAACATGTCTCTCTTTTTTCCTCATCAGAAATGGAAAAAGAATTGGTTTGTCCTGTATCCCGCCAGCCAGAATGGCATCGCCCGCCTGGAGTTCTACGACGCGCCCTCGGGCAGTGGCGGCGGCACCGGCGGAGGCTCGGGCGGCGGGACCAACGAAAAGACCAGGAAGCTGGACAAGAAGATCATCCGCTTGTCCGAGTGCATCTCGATCCTGCCGGCGCTGACCGAGAGCTGCCCCAAAGAAAACATGGCAGCGTTCTGTGTGGAAACAAACGACAAAACCCACGTGTTTGCTGCGGAGAAGTGGACCACCAAGGACTGGATGGATACCATGTGTGACATCGCATTCCAGGTATCCCTACATTTTCCCACTCCTCATGTAGGCGTCTCACAGAATAGGCTGACCAATGACCGAAGTTATGTTGGTTTTATGCCCTTATTATCTCTGCTCTCTTTGTGTATTCAAAGCCAGAAAAAGAACAATAAACATTTCAACAATGCTTGCCCGTGTACATCAGTCACTTCCCAAATGGCTCTCCGGTGTCTGTGCCGGCCACCACTTCTATTGTGTGCGCACATATTCGTGAACCCAACATGTTTGCAGAAAGGAAGCTCGAGGGGAGTTTTCAGGAGAAAGATTGCTGCGCTCCATTCTGAGTGGCTCTCTCCAACTCTCTTTCGTTTCTTTGTATGTCTCTCTTTGGGTCCTCTTAGTATTTATAGGGAAAAGCTCCCGGTTCCTCTTGCTGTTCTGAAGAGAAAACTCCCACATGTAGGGCAAAAAATATATATATTTTAATATAATACACATTTATTTCCCAAAGGGAGGAGGCGGCAGCAGCAGCAGCAGCACTGCCGCAGACTCTAATGGAGGAGCCCATGACCTGCAGATGTCTGAAAACCTCATCTACTACTCCAGAGAGGAAGGTGAGGACAAAACAGTATAGTTGTAAATAATTGAACGTTGAAAAGTTGAAATGTTGCAATTTGGAAGTGAAATTGGGATTGAAAGAAGTGAGGTTCACCTCGATCCCATCCCACCCCCGCAGTGAGCGAGTTCTGGGTGAGCATTCAGCGTACCGAAGCCTCGGAGCGCTGTGGACTGTCGGGAAGCTACTGGCTGAAAGCTGAGAGCGACGTCTTGATCCTGAAGGAGCCAAAGACGAAGAGGAACATCCTGACGTGGCCCTACAAGCTGCTGAGGAGATACGGCAGAGACCGAGTAAGTGCCTGCCGCACACAGAAACCAGATCAGAAAGGGCCGACCTCTGACACACCTGACAAATACAGGCGCTGTGTTCAATTTTAGCCCAGCAAGTGCCGAGGTATGTGGTCATGCTTGTCGGACACTTTGCTGCTTCAGAGCATGACACTGGGATCTAAAAGTGGCTCATGACCTTTGAAGACTGTGTCGACGCACGATGTGTAATTATGCATGTGCCAATTTTGATGATATGCGCAGACAATGCGCAGAATGGCCTACTGTCGATCTTTATTTGGTCACAGTGACCTGGCCTCATATTCCGCACTATTCACTTTCAGGCTTTGGGGCCGTCACTCAATTTCTCCTTCCTTTTCTTTGCCTCCAGGTGATGTTTTCGTTTGAGGCTGGTCGTCGCTGCGACTCGGGCCCCGGCAACTTCACCTTCGAGACCAAGCAAGGCAACGAGATTTTCACGCTGGTGGACCAGGCCATCCAGTCGCAGAAGGCTCTGGCCGAGGAGCACCACCTCAGCTGCACCTTCAACTTTGACCCGGACTGCCCGTCGTCGCTGCAGCACGTACGTGGCGCCGGCGGAGTGCCAGGAAGCGGGGACAACAGCAGCTCCAGCAGCAGAGAGGCCGATGGCGACTCAGGCGGCAGCAAACCTGGGTCCGCTGACGGCGTGCTGGGGAAGAGAGAGGTTGGAGATGGAGGGGGAGGAGGAGGAGGAAGAAGCCAAGGAGGTGGGGCTACAGGAGGAATTAAAGGCAGGAGTTTGCCGGAGCCACCGGCGATGTTGGGGGCTTTGGGAGGAGGGCAGGCCGCGGCGAAAGCTCAGTCCTCAGCCGATGAGCACGCAGGTCTTTACTCTGAACCGGCCGACTCGGTCCGCCTGCCTCTGTTCGCCGCAGACTGCCTCTACTCGGACCCCGTGGACAGCATCAAGGGGCAGAGCCAAACCAGCAGCGCATCCACTCCTCCCGTGCCCACCCCGCGGCTCCGACCGGTCGGAGACGAGGCCACGACAGGTGGCGTCCAAGGGGATCAGCACCACGGAGGCACCAACCACAGGAAGCCACCAGACCTGTACTCGCACGTGTACGACCGGATCAGCCTGGAGCTGGGCCAGAAAACGAGCGCTCTGAATCTGAACGAGGCAGCGGGCAGAGGACGAGGGGGCGGGAGAGGGGTAAACAGGAACAGGCGACCCCCCGGAGGCCAAGCGGAGGGCGCTTCGGCCCCTTTTGCTCTCCCTCCAGACCACATATATGACGAACCGGAGGGCCGCGCCAAAGGAAGCGCGGACCGACCCTGCAGTTTGGAGATGAGCATTTACAGCGAGGCCCGTTTGGAGCCTCACAGCCCGAAGAGACAGTCGGAGGCCGCGGCCCCGTCAGGACCTGAGGGGCTGTACAGCAACCCGTACTACGGAAAGCCCTCGGAGCCCCCCAGGCACTCTCCGCCGCAGGTCGGCCCGAGCCGCGGCACACCGCTTCCTCCGGCACTGAAGTGGCCCAAACCCACCACCGCTCCCAAACCGGGACGCGACCTTTTTGGTCGGAAGGAGCCAGTGCTGATTCCCCCTGGGAAACACGGCGGCCCTGGCGCTAATGTGAACAACAATAACAACATTTGGGGAGGAGGAGGAGGAGAAGTGGGGAGGGAGCTGTACAGCAAAGTGTCCAAACGGAAGCCTCTGCCTGGGAACTCGTGGTATAGCCAGCACCACCGGAAGCCACTGATATCCCCAGATATCATCTATGACAACTTGGGAGATGTTTGACATCTTTATTTGACATGAAAAACAAGATGTCATTTGATGCCTTAATTTTTCCAGTTTTTACAAGGACCTATCACATTTTATTAATTCGACATTTCTTACATCTTTGGACTGGAATAACGGGCAATCCTTCCGGAGTGGATAAGCTCACAACTATGAGAAAACCACTTCAGGGCTATATTGTATGCAACTATTATAGGGCCACCCTCTGTGTTTGTGTGTGTGTGTTTGAGAAAGAGAGAGTGAGCGTTTGCATGGTGAAACCCATAATTGGTGTACGAAGCCACAGTGTGGTTGCAGTCTTTGCCCACGCACACACACATACACACAAACTTTGTGGATTTGGTAAAAGGATCTCGGCCGACAGGCTTAACTTTAACAAGCTGAGAAACCAACTTGGTTCCTCCTATTATAAAAAAGTCTGCCATGCTTATGAAGTGACACACTTTTTTTTTTGCACTGCTACTTGTTGTCTCTCCACAGTTTGACACAGCAGTACCGTTGGCATTTTTACTTCTGATTTCTGATTATTGATAACTACACACAGTGTAGGGACAATAACATTTGGTTTCATCTTATGATCCAAGGGACATTTACAATTTTTTCAAGTCAGTTTTCAAAAAGGGCCTATAGGGCCACATGACCCTAACAGAGCCACTGAGTGACTGTGGCAACTTTCTGCACATAATAAGTCTCAAACCCTCAATGTTTCTATGTACAGATAAAACGAATAACAAATAACCAGGCCCTTGCAATGTGTCCGTACATATGTATGTGTCAGAAACAGCTGTGCTGTCTGTGAATATAATAACTATAATAAAAATGGCTCAGAAAACATAAGCTTAAGAATTCTCTGCTGCATGCTGCATCACGACTTCTCTGTGTGTTATCTCGCCAGGAGTCAATTAGACACAGTATTTGTGTTCAGAAAGACTTTTCTGTTCCCAAACGGGACAGTGAAACAGTCTGACCTCATCCTCCACTCCAGTCCCTCCGCCACGCTCTGTTTTTGTTGTTTCAGGCCGTTTCCAACCACTTAATCGCACCGTTAAAGTTGAGCCTCAGTAACGACACAAAGACTTTCTTTCTTACTTCCTTTCTCCCTCTCTGCACCAAAGCCGTTGTCGGGGTTGCCGTGGTGACGGTTAATGGCGGCCGGTTTGTGTCGGACACACTGTGCATTTTAACTGCGGAGATGCTGTTTTTGGAGGAGGCCAGGAGGAGAGGAGAGGGGGAAAAATTAGTGAAGTGACAGAATGGGGAACGCAGCTCTGAAGGGGGAGATGACGAAGGAGAAAAGTGAGCGAGTGAAATGAGCAGAAAACAGATGAGAAAGATGCTGACATGACGAATGCTGGCTGGATGAACCTGTCTGTGTCTGGTTGGCTCACAGAGCAGTACACACTGTTCCCTCCACCGGTTCTGCTCTCGCTCTTTATCCCCGTCATCCCTATTCATCCCTCCTCTTTTATTCTGCCTTCTGCACTTCTCCACCTGCTGCTGGACTCGTTTCACCACAGGAAACTTCTTCATAAGTAACGCAATTGCAGAGTAGGAGAAGAAAAACTGAAATGTCTGTTTTACTCATTCAACTGTGGGTGAACGTATTGGAAAAAAAAACGTGGGGACGCACGTACACCCTGTACATGGTGTTGTTTTCATGCTGTCAAGGTTTGTTGTTGTGGTTCAACACAACCTAGTTGGCCTATTCAAAACAAACTGTTTACACATTTACAGTCAGTCGTAAGTGAGTGTCAGGGTGTGTGTGTGTGCGCGCCGGTCATAAAATGAAGGGCTTGGCAGTTATACTGTAATTCTTTTTTCACAGTCAACTCTTGGAAATGATTGATGAATAACTTGAATTTAGATTGATTTCCCTCATTACCGACATTTACCATATAGCCATATTTTATTATGTGATGCAACATATACATAAAAATCGAATTGTTGTGCTTAATTAAGATTGGTCAGTGCTTTTATTTAGTGAAAACAGACAGACAACACAACCAAGCTGCACACCTTTCTGTTTTGTCACCTTCTTCTCGTTCCTTCCTCCCTCCCTCATCTGCTTTGACCTTTTACACATCTGCAGAACATATCAACTGGCTGCCTGTGCCTGTTCGTGTGTGTGTGTGTGTGTGTGTGTGTGTGTGTGTGTGTGTGTGTGCATGACAGCTATATAAGTCTATGCTTGAAAGTGCACCAACACATCTGTGAGTGTCAAGTTTGTTCAGCTTGCAACACAGCTGCCTTATCACCTTTTGTGCATTCGTGTGTGACTGCATGTGCGTGTGCGGGTGATGACTGTCTTTAGCCGTACAGTTTTATCTTACAAACATGCCTATGCACAGACACACACACACAGTATGACAACAAGGGGCACTGGCTGTAAACACAACACTGACATGAAGGTTTTTGTTGAAGCCTGTTAATGCATTACAGTATGAAACATCATGTGAGAGCTGCTGCTTGATTTACTGCTTCCAGTAACCTGTGTTTATGCTGGAGCTTTTGTCCAATAATATTTCAGCTGTTATGTGTTGCCAGGAGGGTCAAAGAAATCTGCCTTGAGGCCTTCAGAATCAACGGCGCATTTTCGTGTCCTCTGATTGGCTGGTCAGAGAGCCTGCTGGTCAGAGCTAGCTTACCGCATCTGTGTAATTAATAGCTATTTTTTATTGAACAACACAATGGCTGACAGAGGAGAAGAAATAGTGTTGGTAGTAGACATAAACAACCACCTAATTAATCACTTTCAAACCTACGAGTGTAACCCGTGGCTAGCACACGGTGCTTTCGAAAAACTTTTGAGGAAACTCGAGCGGACACACAGCTCAACCAACAACTGCGCAGGGAAATGCAGATACTCAAGAAAAAGGTAAGCTTGTGTCCTATTTTGGAGGTAACTTCTATTTAGGGGACACGACCGACTGTGCTGATGGATTTATTGCACATCTGGATGCTTTAATGGTGGTTTCTATAGCTGTGGTGTCGTAACGATGGTATTTAGAGGTAGGTTCATTCAGGTGGTACACCACTGATGGCCTAGGTGCAAAACGCAAGGCATGCCACTGTCTAAAGGAAATGACATTCCGTTTCCTGCTCCACTGACAAAGGAAAATCAACTGAATGCTAATCACAATTGTGTTTATAATTAGACGTTTTTCATTTTTGCTTAACTTCAGCAACAGTTTTGGTGACTGGAGCTTCTTCTCAGTGTGACATATTTTGCCAATACGCAAAATCAGCCCTCCAGTCTTTTCTAGACCTGCGTGGGAGTGGAGGCCTTGTAGATTTCTGATAATCGGATCATAATTCAGGTCCTGCAGGCGCAAGGCTGCACCTCCCGCTTCCTCCTCAAAAAAGATGCACTTCCTCTTTCTGCTCTTACACAGAGCAGCTGGTGCGAGAGCTGGTTAATCTCTGCCTCTGAGTTTTGTAGGAACTGTGAATCTTGTACTGTTGTGTCCATGTCCCTCCAGTGTGTATAGTCCTGTGGCCAGTGGCCACAATTACAGGAAAGAGGCAATGTGCTGCAGTTTATAAGAAAGAGCCTGATAAAGTTGTTTTTTTTTCTTCTCAGGAGATTGCTGCAAAGTAGGAAATAGAACAGTACGCATTAAGCAGGAAGTTGCAGCACTAATATTATCCTGACACAGATTGAGACACCTATGAGACACAGAAAAAATATTATTGCCCTTTTGGGACACACAGGCCACAAAACTATATATCTATTTTGGTTAATTGCACGAGTAGTTTCATCGGAAGTCACAGAAATACATGGAACTTATCAGCCAACGTTTCCATACACAGACATGAACTCATTGTCTGAGAAATGAGACATAATGGAGGAGTGAAAGGTCAATCATACACCCTCAGGAAACGATGAATCAAAACTATCTCCTGCATTCCGCTGAGTGATTACTTTGTCTGCACACAATAATATATAATATAACTCATGACATTTTGTTTTGCTTTTAGTTTGATCTTTAGGGAGAATCACCCTTACCTGGTCTGACCTCTGCACATTTTCCGGACAGTATCTCTCTACCCCCACATAATACACCTTAATTGTCTATTTTTTACTTTAAAAAACAATATTATAGTTTTTAAGTGTGTTTGTGTGTGTGTGTGTGGGGGGGGGGGGTCTTCCCTCCTTTATCCAGCTTTGAGCTAATCAGATCAATAATTTGGGTGAAATTGTGTCTTTGTTGTAATTTGATCTGGTTTGTTTTTTGTTGTGCCAGCACTTAGGACACTGGTTTTGTTAATGTAGTATTTGTGCTCTGGTATGTTTGACATGCTTGCTTAAATTTGGGAACATTTCTTTTATTTTTATGTACTGACAAATTTGGAAGGATCATACATGAGTTAAAGGTTTTTCCTTTTTGGGGGGGGACTCTAGTGCACTTGTTTATCTTGAGGTTTTATTTACTGGACTTTTCACCCATAATGTCTTGTCGTCTTCCCATTTTCTGTTTTGCAATTTACATGATGACTACATCTTTGCAATGAATTTAATCACACATATTTTAAAGGTTTACACCAATGATACTTTTTAAGTGAACGCAATGATGACAAACAAAATAATCTATTCCAACCACACTTATATGTACCTTTTAATAGTGATGTGAGTCTGTGACAGGTCTGCAGTGCTAGACATGACACTGGGTGGGTGAGAGTGGTTAGACCTCATCATATCAAAGCTAAATGTATTAATCCACAGTTCATGAACAGTTTCTAAATACACATCCACATGAATAAATATAAATAACTTGCAAAATGATTCTAAACCAATAGAACAGTTGAGACAGTGTAACCAATGCATTTACAAACAGAACAAATTACGTCGATCATGTCATTTAGTAGAGTAGATCAGACAATAAATTAAAGTTATAAGTGCCAACACCCAAAAAGAAAGTTAAACAGGAACTGAAGCAAATACGCAACAAGGATGTCAGAGTAATGCCATGCTCGCAGATTCAACTGAATTTGAAAACTTGTAACTGAATGTGCAAATGCAAACAATCACGCTTTTGTGATTATAGGCCACAATCTTATTAATCTCTCACTGTTGTGACATTTAATGAGGAGTGTGTCTGATAGTGTTTCGGTCCAACACAGGGAACTTTGGCTTTGACCTTTCAGGGGACAGCGAAGCTGCTGTTGTTGTATTTGGCAAATGTACGAAATGTTGACTCAACTTGTGCTTGTGAGCGCCAAATACAAAGTACTGAGTGAGAGAGACACAGGAAAGAACGGAGAGAAGGAGCGAAAGAGAGAGAGAGAGAAGTGGGTAAAATGTCAGAGAATAGTGCTCAACGTCCAGCTCAATTCTCCTCAGAGACAAAAGCATCGTTTGTGGTTGTAATTTGTGAATGCGGAAGTCCCGCGACATCACAACGTCATGAAGTCACTGTGGAGAGCTTAATGTTATGAGGTTCAACAAGGGGGTGGAATGGCGGGATACTGATTAAGCCTGTGTGTGTGTGTGTGTGTGTGAGAATGACCATAGGAATAAATGAATAATGGTGACGATGGATTGTTTGCAATGGCCGATGCATGAGCATGCATCATTGACCGAATGTGTGCAAATGATGTACCAATGTCACTGCGTGCACTTGAATCACGATTGACCTTATCATGTTCACTGTTTAACGGAACCTACTGAATGTTTCTTTTTTGTTTGGGACTGGATCTTTCTCTCTGTTTTCCTTCCCTCCACCCCGCCCCCCACCTCGCTGGCTTTCAACCCCCAGAGGGAGAGCTTGCTGTTGGGCTAAAGGAGAGCAGAGAGGGCCCCTCTGTCTGCTGCTTTATTCGCCGTCTCATTAAAACAGTAAAGCTGTGTTCCGACTGGGACTTAAGGGCAAAAATGGCAAAGGAATGTGCATATGTGTGCGTTTGTCGCTGTGGTACAAAATCTACTGTACATCTGCCTTATTATGAGCCCACTTGGTGTTTCATGATGCTTTTGGTTTTATGTTATCCCCATGCGTTCACATGTGTTGGCTTTTTACCCCCCTACTCGTATCCCACAACACCCACCTTTTGTCTTATTACTTTCTGTTCCTTTTGTCTGTTTTTTAAATACGTCCATTGTCCCAGTCTGTCCCCTCTCTTCATTTTTTACTCCTTTTCATTGTTTACCCTGTGTGTGCTTTTTGTGTTTTTTCTGCCTCCCAAATCCGTTAAAGACACAAAGTAATGTGCACATAAATTGACACCACACGCAGTCACATGCTGTGAACACTGTGACCACACACTTATTTTGCGTTGCACTGTGGGTGGTTACAGCTTATTTTCCTACTTTTATATGTCCCTATCTATTCTCACCACACAAATATTAGCTGGATGTTAAATTTAACAACCCTGTGTATGTGTGTTTGTGTCCATATTTGCGTGTGTCTATGTGTGTACCATAGCTGTAGTCTCCCACTGGAAAGCCTTTTGCCATGACTGGTTAGGGTTTCACCAGGTTCATAAATATTTTCTTCAGAATGTACTTCATTGTCTCTCTTCCTCTCTTTCCCATGTCAGGTCGTCATGTTGGCCTCCCTAGGCCCATTCTCCGCTCACCCTCACTACACCACCATGTAGTCTTCTTCATCTTCATCCTGTGGAGATGGAGCAGAGGCCCGGGAGCTTCTGTTGCTGCTGCTGAGGAGCCTGAGAGCCGGGCGGGAGGCCTTGGCCGAGGGACGTCCCAGAGAGGAGGAAAAGGAGGAGGAGGAGGAGGCAGGCATTGGCGCCACGGTGGCCTTAACCTTGCTGGTTGTTCCCGGATGGCGACTCTGGTTTTGTGACTGAATGGAAATCACATAAACGAGAAACTGAAGTATGCATATAAGCTTTTAGAACACTTTTTTATTTCTTATAAGAATGTAATATAAATGTTGTATAAATGGGTAACGTTAAGTAAATAATACAATCTGACTGTATTTGAGTCATAAAAGAGACAAGAAATAGTGAGATAAGAGAGGAAGTGATGAGGAGGACCAAAAAGAGAGAAACAATCAGAAAAGAAAGGGAGAGGATTATCATGATTATCTGAAGAAAAGGTTTGTACTAACAAATCAACACACAGTTCAAGACTGGCAGTGGATACAACTAGAATGCCAAAGAACTGAACGAAGTAAAATGTCCTTCAGTAGCTAGAACATTTTCTCTGTGTTTTGCCCCTGCTGTGAACAATTTGCATGTTATCAGCCGTATCGGCTGCTGTGAGTCAGTGTGCCAACAGCTATACACTCTCAGGACCTACTAGGTTTCAGGTTAATGTTACAGAATAACATGGGAGGGTGAAATGCTGAGATCTTGCATAGAAAGACACCAGCATGTGACGAAAGAGGGCACTTTCTCAGAAAAAAAGTATTATTCATATGAAAACACCAAGTCATGAAATGTTTTTAGTTACTTTGACTCAACTGTAGCTGTGGATTTAGGAACTGAAGTAATAGATGTCTGGCGAGAACTGTGACACACGATGAAAACTCTAAAATAATTCGATTTGATGATTCATAACATTATGTGTTTGGACTGGAGGAGACACCTCAGTGTTGAATGATGATCAAGTTTTACAATATTACAGCTAATATTGTACTTTCGTGAGAGTCTAAATGTAAATTATTATTCAAATGTAAATTTGCATAGTCTTTTTTTTAAGAATATATGTATAACGTGCTGGCTTTGCATGTTGTGGACATGTCTAGTAATCTTAACTGGGCCCTATTGGACTCATCAAAGATAACAGTTGCTGTAAATGTTATTTATAGAAACATTGACATGCTGAGGTGAGAAGACTTGAAATAGATTTACATCTGTCTATCTACGTGTCTTGCTCAACAGAGTCTGACCACAGGACTGTGCTGCATCATTTCCCTAAAAGGAATTTAGAACAAGTTTGTACTGAGCTGTACAAAGCGTTAAAAGGTTTTAGAGAATATTTCCTCCTGTTTTCAGCTGTCATATTGTTCTGAAATCATGTTTTCCTCATTGTGGCTGTAAATACCACCGTTGCCCTGCCATCAAGCTGTGTCTCTTACCTTCCGTGGCAATCTGCAGGCTGCGCGTTTGGGGCCCTCTGGTGGTTGAGACTGGTCCCTGAGGACAGCCACTGGCAGGAGCCTGCAATTATCATCATTCATCAACATCATCATCATCATCACCACCACCACCACCACCATCATCATCCACCTCGTTGACCCGAAGCCCAGTGCATGCTGACCTGTATGGATACCGCGGCTGTGAGAGCAGGCCTCTGCTCCTGAGGTGCTGGTAGAGGTTACTGCTCAGAGACAGGGGGTTGAATACAAACTCCTCTTCCAGCTGCGTCAGACAACTCTGACAGAGACAGAAAAGACGCAGTCATCAACCATGGAGATGCTGCCTGTGGGCTTTGGAAATGTGAGTGCACTAGCTACCCAATAGTCTATACTTTCATTGTCGAAATACTTTTAAAACCTGTACTTCTGGTCTGCTTTAATGTTTATTTTATCTTGCAGAGCTGGTTGTGGCAGTGACAGTTCCACAGAAGAAGGGAGAATCGCCAGACTAGTGAACTCGGAGAATAGACCAGGAAGAGTGGTAAAAGGTAATGCAACAGAATACGTCCTGGTATCAGTGCACTGTAGGAACTTCAAATTGATCTATTTGTGGGAGCCTCTGTCTCTCTCATCACCTAACCTTGACTGTCTCCATGGCATCAGGCGCAGGGTCCTGCGGGGAGACTGGCAGGGAGCAGGGCAGCAGCAGCTCTCTGGAAACAACAGGCTTCAGAAGGAGGGAGAGAGACGGGGACGACTGGAGGAAATAGTGAGTGAACACACCTGTGTGTCGTGACACACAAACGTCCATATATGAGCGTGCATATACTTTCACAAACAACTCTGTACAAAAACACACCCACACACAGACATATGGACCTGAGCCTCCAGCTGTAGACCTCTGGGCAGGTTCGGCCTGCAGCAGCAGGAACAAGTCACGACTCTGAGAAGCAAACGGCAACACTGTTATCTGATTTACCACCGATTTTCCAAAGGTTGACGCACAAGTTGTGTTATTTTAAATGTCTAAATTGCCTAAAGATGTATCAAACAGTGATGAAGTTTACACACCCTGAGAGTGTGGCAGAGGGCGTGGAATAAGTTGTGGTTAGTTTCCATTTCTTCCCAGTCCAGCTGCCAGCACGTGGTGGGGCGGATCACCAAAGGCAGGCCGTACAACACACTCTCACACACTCCGTCTGCACGCACCATCCTGTTACACACATGCATGCGCACACATGCACGCACAAACTTTGTAAGCATGCAGAATGCAGGACTGATGTCCTTTGTGAAAATAGCCGTGTAAAATGCAACACTAGTATTTAAGTAAATGTTCTCTTAATATAATAATCATTTGGAAATAACACAAACTGTTTTTTGGCTATGTTAGAAAGCTGAACCCTTGCATTTGTCTTACTTGATTACTTTCAGTGTCTGTAGTGGTAGACTCTGATTGGCTGATCCCTTAGGGACAGGCAGGAAGTCGCTGACGCTCTCAGTCTTAACTCCCAGATTGGGAGTCAGGGGGATGAGAGCGGGGCTTATCAGGCGCTCCTGCATATCACACTTTACACACACTATACAGATAAAGAAACAGGTCATAGATTATTGAAATAATCAGTATCTGCGGTGATAGAGATCATGACAATAGGCCCAAAAGCCTTTGTGGGTGTGCAGGCGTGTGTGTGTGCATGCAGTATCTAACCTGGAGTGGGGCTGTTGGTGGGGCTGGGCAGCAGGAGGTGGAGGTGCTCTCTGTCACCTCCCTGCTCCTGAAGCCATGCCTTCAACACACTCTCCATGGCAAAGACATTGTTCTCTACTCGCTGCAGGTCCACCTCTGTCCCAAGCATCAGACTCTCTGCAAACACACATGTGGAAGCATAAAGGTTCAGATGTTGGTAGACTTTGTCAAAGGATTACGTCCATATTTCAGACTTATTTGATTGGATTTTTTAGTAGAGTCATAGAGAAGCTTAATTCTTCAACACATTTCCTCTCTGACCACTAGATAGCAGCAACACTCCATATATTCATTCATTCAGACAGCATTGCCCCAGTGCCTGAAAACTCTCAAAAGTTGTTGACATCTAAGGCCTACAGTGTTTCTGGTTCATCTGAACACCTTCTTGAGATTGTTTGGTTGAAGAGGCCTGGTGTTCATTTCTTTAAAGAACAAGCGCACAATAGGTAATTGCAGCCCAACTCTTGCTGTGCTTTGGTTCATTTGAGTACATTAATATAAACTCCATTGCCATTCATTGTCTTTGCCAGTGGCTGATTTTCCACTTTTCATGACAAACAGGAAATGGCCCAATGCACCTGCACAATCTCCCAATGTCCATTTATTAAACTGGACAGAAGCCTCTGCCTCCCCTCTATCTGCTGTTTAATAGTTAATGACCCATCAGCAGATAACTAATGGGACCAACCGGAGAGGAGAGGGAGGGTACAGATGGGGGAATACCAGACAGATATGGAGAGCAGGCAAAGGATTTAAAATCTTTGGGAACTTGAGAAACTTTCAATTCCTAAAGTAAAATATGTCATCTGTCAGAGGGAGATGCAGGACTGAAGCTCTATTTTGGTGCCGGGCAAACGTTTTCACTAGTTCTTCATCCGGAAATAAGAAGTTCATCCGAGGGACAGAGAATTATATTTGTTACGTTTTTGCTAATGAGTTTTTGTGGCCTGATCCTTGCTGGGTGAAGGCAGAAGGGTTGAAGGCTGAGGGAGGATTTACAAGAGAACGTGCATGCATGTGGTAAAGACACTTGAGCTATTCCAGTCTCCTGCGTGACCCATTGCATTTGCTCTCCCAGAGCTATTTATTAAGTAAAGCTGAGGTCAGGAACATCCCAAAGACATGTGGAGTCATAAGAGGAAAGGAGGATGTGGTGGCCTGTGTAGAATTGGTGATGGAGAGAAGAGGAAATGCCTTGAGACGGAGAAAAATAAAGAGAAAAAAAAAAGGCTTGGCTGTGGCAAATCGATAGCCATTCCCTCCAATAATGTCTGTCTGGGGAATCGAGAGCAGGAGATGGAGGGAATTAAGGGGGCGCAGAGGGGAAGAATTGAGGATTTGGTGCGTAAATAAAAGAAGGGTAAAATAGATGTAAAATAATTGATAAATTAAAAAGCAAGGATGGAAACACTGGAGATGGGTGGAGGGTAAGATGAGATACAGGAGGAGATGGGTGGATGGGAGTGGTGGGTAAGTGATGATGGACCGTACTGCCAGAAAAGCCACTTAGTGTGTGTTTTCTTACTAAGTGTATGTATGGGGGAAAAAGGAGAGAACGTCAAATGGAGAAGAAGCTTCTCACAGCAGCAGCAGCATTAAACAGTCAAGACAGTGTGTGTGTGTGTGTGTGTGTGTGCATGTGTGTGTCATGCATTGCACAGAGGGATACGTAACTAGGTGTGAAGAGTTAAACCTGATGTGAATTGAAGTAATGATGCGCTCTGTGTGTCTCGCTCCAGAAGTCTTATCTGCGTTCATGAAGGATTTGTTTACCGTACGTATGCAAGATATCTAGAAAGAAAAATCAATTGTGTTTTATCAAGTCGAACACGCATGTTGACGTAAAGAGACGCAGTTGAACTCAAATCTCATTAGGTGTGTGTGTGTGTGTTCACGTAAGGCTTGTCAACCCTGAGGACTATAGGTTAAATATCTCGAAGAACATACACAAACGTATGTCAGTGAAGGGATGTAATCATAGGGATGTGGTTTGTGTGGAACCACATTATTTCTCCAGCTCACAAGCCACTATACACATGCTAAAAAATCCAGTGAACAAAAACTGTGAGCTTTTAATTCTCAGATTGGATGTTTGATTGATGTTTTATTTTGGAGGAAAAAACTTGAACTGTCAAATGCACCATCAACTCTTCCTTTCTGAAGAGAATATATGCATCAACAACAGCAACTCTCTTGTGGAATCTGTATTACAGTTAGATTAGATTTTTTTCATCCTTTTTTAAAAAACAACATCACCCAGCGGCCTTTGCTGTTCCTATTGCTGACTCCTGGCATACCCAGAAACATATACACAGTCATGTAAAGAATTGGCTCCATCCAAATGACTCCGTTACGGTGTTGATACACAATTAAGTCACCGCAAGTTGATCAATCATTTTGCTTTTAATTTGCTTTGAGACACCTAAGTGATACTGTTTGTGATTTAACTCCAAAGCCACACACACACACACACACACACACAAATAACCTTGAAACACTTCATGATTAGATAAAGAAGTAATGACTTCACTTCAGCTATAATTTCCCTGGAGGCCCCTCTGTTCTTTTTTTGTTAACTGAATGCCTGAAATCATCTATGAGAGGAGGCTCC
Organism: Colistium nudipinnis; assembly: GCA_016785305.1. Taxonomy (NCBI): domain Eukaryota; kingdom Metazoa; phylum Chordata; class Actinopteri; order Pleuronectiformes; family Rhombosoleidae; genus Colistium; species Colistium nudipinnis. The sequence goes on from JAFBJU010001433.1 coordinate 1,629,030, forward strand.
TTTGTCAGGCTGCTAGTTCTTGGTTTACATTTTACGTTTAATGTGGCTTGTGTGCAAATCAGCCTCAATGCTGTGTTGCTGTTTTCTGGCTTTCAAACCTTTACAACTTTTGTGCCATATTATTATTCTTCCTCCCAGTTGAAGCTCCACTCTCTCTGCCCCGCCCTGGCCTACGCCTAGTAATGGTTTCTCTTACTCGGCCCATTAGGAAGAGTGCAACATCCTCTTGACCATCGACCACCGTAACTTTAGCCTGGGTGGGGGAACCAGTGACATAGCAAGCTAATGCACTAACAGAAGAGGAAGCAGAGCACTGAACCATAGCCCTGTTTTCACTCTCTCATTCAGATATAGATCAGCTCTACCACACACATATAATGGACACCGTGCCCTGTAATGGTAGGAATCCTCATAAAAGCTTCTGACCATTACTTCATTACCTCTTTCCAAAAAACATTATTCTCCCAGTAAATTCTGATTCTAAAGCTGAGGCCTCATTCAGATACTTCTTTTAAACACTTTTGCAGTGTAGAGTGACTGGATTTTGGAGAGGATGACAGCTGAGTAGAGAGCATGCCACTGGGGATCAATTAATTTTCACCAAATACCTGATCAGGCTCATTGTGAGCCTTCAGGATTGTGCAACTGTGTGGGGTCTGGGAATGGCTTAAGTGTTGTAAAGGAGGCAAATAAGGACTATGAACACACTAAGCAAAAAAAGCACTGCATAGTCAAGGTGGAGGCAGTGTAGCAGTAAATGGGTTTACACAATACAGCGCACTAAAAATGTAGGCAACTCGTAAACATTCAGTTGTGGCCTGATCTGGAGTGCAAGGGCTGAAAACAAACTTTCCTTGGTGTAGGCAACACGTGTTGTTTAGTCATATTTACTGCATGCATTTTCATTTTTATAATATAACAATGAATGTTTTAGCCTGTCAAACGCAAGATTTCATTTCCGGTAATTACTGATTTAAGTGCATGCTTTAAATGCAAATATTTACCTCCCTGATCAGAGCTTATCTTGCAAAGCAATGAGGATGTTATTCGTGTGGGACAGATGGGTGGATGAATGGAGAATAGCTCAACGGAGGAATAATCTACAACCTACACAAACAGAAAGACCGTCTCTTCAAAGCTGGATTTAGGAGCTATATATATGTGGATGGAATGACTGCACTGTCACTTTGAGAGGCATCCACAAACTCCGTTTTTAAACCAAATAAATGCCTTGACAGAGCTGAGAAGAAAAAAAAGGCTAGTATTTGTTATACAGGGGATGATGGTGAAACAAATTTAGACCACGGTCTGGGGGGATTTTTGATAAACACATTCCACATGGATTTGTCATTTTAGAGAATTCAAGAGAATTGTGACACAACAGTAAAGTCGGAATATGATATTTGTAAAATCGTTGTGTAAAATTTTCTTGCACTTTTCCAGGGGATGTAGCTCAGTGGTAGAGCGCGTGCTTCGCATGTATGAGGTCCTGGGTTCAATCCCCAGCATCTCCACTTATTGTAAAATCTGCTGGTATCATTAAGCAAAATACCTCACCTGACTGTTACGGTTCAGATTTCGGCATGCTCAGAGATTTGACAGGGCCCACATGGTTATAAAAAACATTTAGTGAGTGTAAAACTAGAGTGTAATTGTGCGTTTTTTGTTTTGTTTAGGTGGATACCCCGGCTGCTGACGGAGATGCTTCTTTTTGAAACTGATGATTCCATCTTGACGGTAAATATACGTTTTCATCTGTGTGCATATTTAGAAAATGATATCAAGGGAAACTTTAGTCTAAATAATGATTTGCAAACAAAGCATGAACTGCACAGCTTATTAATCGCAGCTTGATAATGTGCAATAGCTTGTGCAGGCACGTACCCACAACACACTCAAAATGGACACAGAGATACATGGTGTGTCTCTTTGTAATGGATTCACAACACAAACACTCACACAGACGCACAGCAGGAGCAGATGGGGAGACTTAAAGTGCTGGACATATTCATACTTCTCTAGTCTAGAGGGAAAAAAGTAGGAAATTGATCCAATGCATCCATCATATTGCCTGCTCCTAATTTTAACTAGCGCCTGGTGGGGACCTGGAAGATCATTTGTAATATTTGGAGGCTTTTGTGACATGACATGCCAAGATGAGCTATGTCTTGTGTGTTTCTCTAATAGCAAACATACCCTGCTCAATTCTGCTCTATTCAGCTCAATTGGCAACTTCCGTGGGACGTAATATCATTTTTTTATACAAATAAGGGGAAAATAAACTTGAATATATAGACTTATGCATGTATGAGGTCCTGAGTTTTGAATCGCCTACATGTGTCAAAAGAAACTCAACACATCCGCGCACAAATTGCCGATTATCGATTTAGTGTTTAATAATAATTGGGCCGAACAAACAAACACAGCAGGCATGCAGGCGAGTGGCCATCTTTGATTTCTTCTTTTGCAGAAATGTAAGTACATTTTTCATATATACTAAGAAAACAATGCAATTTAATTCCTGTCATCAATGGAACAATAGAAATGAATGGCTTTGTTTCAAGATTTGCTTTGTTTGCTTTGTTTGTGGACTATCCCAAAGGAACTACTGCACATAGGGGCGGAATTCGTTCTGTTTCAGTCAACAATTTGTCTGTGCAGTTGAGAGGAGAAAAAACTAAAAACACTGGTGCCATAATCATCTCTGTCTCTGTCCCACTCTGCTCCTCTCCTCTTCTGGGTTCCTTCTCTTGCCCTGTCGCCCATGTCAGGATTATTCTTTAAACATCCCGACTGCGTAGACACAATCCTCACTTTAAACTAAACATAGTTCTTTTTCGAAAATCTATCCCTTAATGCTTAATACTTGTTGCACAGAAGTGACAACCAATCAAAATATCTACCATTTACATCTGCGGTCTTTGTGTGTGAAACTCAAATTGTTAAACACAAAGATAGAAAAACAGGAGAGTGACACACAGCAGCCTCTGTAAAAGGTGCACTGTGAAAAGATTAGTGACGACTTTTGCTCTAATGTCTCAGTTCAGTACAGACCCAAAAAAAAATAGAAACCCCGCCCACTCCCTGTGATATACGGCACTCCCAGGACCGACTGACTGAGCCACACATGTCTAAAATAAATAGTCTGCTGTTAAGTAAGACATATTTGCTGCGAACTTTCCCTCTCGCTGAACATTCCCACCCAGCAACTTACACACACTGACATGATTAAGATTCCACCGCAGGCTCGGAATCCAAAGCATTCCCAGCATCACCACTGCTCCCTAAAATTGAATAGACTTGGATTGATATGTTAGTGGCAAGTCTCTTTTCAGAATCAAACTAGTTTTATACACCAAAAGGACTAATAATGTGGCAAAGTCTAATTATCTCTAATTTTTTACCCTCCAGTGGCAAATCTTTTAATTATTCTCAGTAAACTCCCTGCTGAACTTTTACTCTGGGTTACATGTAGGTAGCAGCGCAAAACAATTTAGGACCATTTTAGAACAGTAAGTCTGAGTATTCACACTGGCTAAACAGTTAAATGTCTAATCTTTGATTTAAGCCCACTTCAGCTTTCAGCTAGATGAGGTCACTGAGGTCAGTGTTGCTTTTGGATGCATTTTCTGCGTTCGCCAATTCACTCACAAATTCACAATTCACAAACCTAAGCTGCTGCCGAGACACATATGATGGATTTATCTTGATTTTTTATAGTTAAGCAAAGTGCACACACACTCATGCCCATTTTTATAATTTTATATATATTCATATAATTCTATAACTTTATCCAGCCATTGTTTCTCACCATGCAATACATATTTCAGATGGTGCATAACTACTTTTTTTTACTTTTTTTTGTCCCCTGTATGTTTGTCTGAGCTTCTTTCCCACTTACCATACCTCTTCTTTCCTCATTTCCATCCAATCACCACGGCTCTCTCTATTTACTCACACCGCACCACTCACCACTCGAACCTTCATATAATTACAACGAATGACGTACCATTATGAAATTTGGCTTCCTGCGGAGATTGGTGTTCCCAGTGTAGATATGTGGCAAACAGTAGTGCAGATACAGTGTGATATTTAGGTCAGTACTCAACTGAAGATGATTAAGAAAAGCAAAGAGGAGAAGTATGTGGAATACGTGGGAGTGTGTTGATGTCCCAGCCGTGTGTGAACAGTTTACCAATTCTCAGCTTGTGATCTAGTCCCGCATTAGTGTCATTTCTTGTGTCTGTGTGCTCTGTACGTGTGTCCCCTACCTTCAGTCTCGGTGTATGTAGCTTCAGGTGAGGGAGTGTCCCGGCCGAGGTTCTCTGCACTGTAAATCTGCACGATCAGGAGTCGCTTGAGCGATGCCAGGTTGGCATCCTTGAGCCCCATCTCCAACTGGCGGACAATCCCCCGCCCTGGTTGACTGGTCACCACAGTAACCTGGGAAAAAGGTCCAACGCAACTAGGTAAGAGAAGGAAGAGCTTGTAGACCTGGCTTGCTATGTGGTATAATAATAATACTTTTTTCATTATGAAGATTTTCTGCAGACAATTATGCAGAAGACGAGATCTCATCATAAGCACTGGTTTTATCTGAGGACAGAAAGAGATGGTGCAGAACACATTCATGAACATTTGGCTGATGTTAACTGCCCTTCTGAATCCTATTAACAGTAGCAGTAAACACCAATTAAATGTGATTATGGATTCAGTCTGCTTTCTGATATTTAGCCAAAAGTAGAATCTGTTGCCGAGGCATGTCCTCATCAAAGACTACACGCACACACACACGAACATGTGTACATGAATGGTGATGTGTGTTGCATAAAGTGGATCAGTAATACACACACACACACACACGCAAAGCACCGTGTCTCTGCTTATTGTCTGCCGGCCTTCTAATAGTGCTATTGATATCTGCTGCTGTTAGAAACAGTGGGCTTTACTGTTATCAAGTGTCCTCTGAGTTTCCCCCAAAAAGCTGGCTGGATTGGACAAATCCTCGCCAACAATTCAGAGCCTTGTACCCAGAGGAGATGTTGTTCAATTTTAACAAGAAGGGCAGTGATCGGTTCGTTTCTCAGATGGCTCCCGGTCTGTCCAACACATAAATTTAACAAATAACACACTTTCACTAATGCCAGGAAATGTTCCACTTCAAAATGTATCCGTCTGGGCCAGAAACTGGATAATTGTTTGAAAACGGCTTTGAATTACTACATTTATATTGCTATGAGGTCATTCATTTGATGCACAGTAATGATAAAGAATTCATATACATTAGTGATATGCACGCTGTAACACTGAAGGTACAACTTTGCACATTAAATTAATTTGCCAATTTTATGCGAACGGCTGTTCTTGCAGGAATAAACTAATAACTATGACAGTTACACCTCCCTAGACAAAAGGCTTGTTTTAATTGGAGAGTCTGTTATTAGATGTGAAGAGTTCTTAGCCAATAAAATGGGCAGTTAAAACTTTTGAAAACATGCAAATGACATTCACAATTCAATAGGTTCCTTGCAGCTGCTAAATAAAGTGAATTGTACCTGAAGAGAGCTATTTCAAGGGTTTCAATGGGGCCTCTTCACTGCATTAGCATGAAGTACAAAAGCCTGACTATCAGTGACTATCAGATCCATTCAGTGGAGAGACATATAACAGATATGTAAAGGACATGACTATATAATCGGTAAGAATGTGCAGATCTGACAAAGTGGTTACTGTACCCTATTTTATGGTTATGTAAGTTCACTTTAATGCATAGTCTGGTGACGGACATTTCTCTGCTCAAACACTGTGCAATGTGGTTTCATGCCCTTGTATTCTTACTTGCCAAACTCCCGGAGGCATTAGTGTTCCATGGACTAGAGTCCACTGTTCATTTATCAGGGCAATTATGTCATTTTAAATTGAAAAAATACATTATGTTTCTTGTGACATTTAATGCTCACCTCCAAAGTTGTGTTGTTGTTGTTGTTGGCTTGGTTTTCAGTACTGGTGTGTCTGATGTACTGTTTAAACTGTTGCAGACTGTCCAGCACGGCCTGTAGCAGAAGCTCGCCTCCTTGGGCTGCTCCCCTGATACAGCCCTCACCTGGAATGGACCTCAGCTCGTCCACGCAGGAGTGCAGCCTGGCCAAGTTACCACGAACAAGCTGAAAATGGAAAGGGACGGGAAGAGAGGGTAAGTAGGACCAAAAATAGGAATTAAGGGTTGAGTCAGATGGCATATGGGAAAGAAATAATGTTAAATAAATGGTCTCTTTCTGTATCTTTGTGTGTCTTACCACAAATGGCAGTAGACATTCCTGCTGCCTGCTGATGGCATACAAGCTGAGGAGGGGTATCCTACATGGTCCATCCAGACTACAGGCAAGCGACAAGAAGTTATCCAGAGCTTCACAGAGCACCTTACACGTCTCTGACCAACATGGTGGCAGTGCTTCTACAATTAAGACCCTGGCCGGTTGCCTCCGGAATGAGGAGGACCAGAAAACAGACTGGGACGAAGCCGCAGTCTTCATTCTGTTCTCCATGGACATCTGCAAACAAGGTACACTTTATTATTAATTAACTCATCTATTAGAATTGTTCATTCCAGCCCCTTAATGAATCCATTGATTAAATAAGACTCGAAAATTAGAAAACGCCTCATAGAGTCAATCATGTGACACCCACTCATTATGTATCTGCCCTTTTGTGTCTGGTCACACGCATCATGCTCATCACCCATAAGTGCTGAGAGGAAACCCCCATTTACCAACATCTTTCCTATTGAGACACACATTTTTCATTTCACTTCCACATCAAGTGAATGAAAACGGAAGGAATGACAATAAAAAGATGACATGATGATTATTTAGTAAAGTAAAAATGAAAAAAAAAAATCCCTGAATGCTGATATTACGATCTGCTGATTAACTGTTTTCTGGTCAATTTCCTTGAGTTTTACATGATTTATTCGGTATAATATATGTAGTGCTTATGCTAATTCCACGCTAAACTGTGTGTTTGTGTGCTGCATATTTATTCCATGTCAACCTACTTTGTAACTGCCCGGTCAGAGCTCTAAGGACTACATTTCCAAGGACTGACAGAGGACACCTTGGTTGACCCCTTTCACAGTTGAGTGATAACTTCAAATTCAAAACATGAATGAAATAGTTCCGCTGGCTGTCTTTGTTTTGCCAGACGTTTACAATCGGGCCTTCCTCAAATCATCATACAAAGACAAACGATAAACAGACACAGTGTCCTGCTGATGTTTGCAAACAAACGCTGAGTAAGTATGGTGGATAAAACACCTGAAGGCCTAGAAAGCTCTTATCTGAGCGCCGGCCACCAAGCAATCTGATCAAAAGTTGAACTGTAAAAACTATTTTTATCGTCCACAATCTGAAGTCGACCGTCTTGAAGCCCTGCTCTCCTCTGATCTCCATGGATCAGAGGGGGCTGACACACGACATAAACAGCATTTTGTGTGTGAGTGTGTTCGGACATCTCAACAAATATGGTTGTTAATGTACGATTTTACAGACTGGCTTCTTGTTAGCTTTGTTATTCTGAGTTTTGTAGCTGATTTAATAGATTACCTACAGCCAACTTCAGCTAACTGTTACCTTAGCTAGCTTTAGGTCCTCCTCTTGAATTGGCCTCTGCTGGAATAGTCCAATGCAGCAGATAAACTATAATAATTCTGAAAATATTACAAAGATTGGAAAAGAAAAGCAACAGCTATTTTCACTACAGTATAAATCGCTCTAATGAACTAACTGTAGGGTATGTGTAATTGAAGTGTGGTTGCACAGCCTCTATCTCCTGCAGCTTTGTGGCACCAGGACAAAATTAGAAACTTACACTCAAAGATTGTCTATTGCAAAGATGGGTCACCCACTGCTGTTAAATACGTCAAATCAAATTTCAACCTGAAACTAAATACATTATATTCTCATTATTCAATGTTCCTGCTCATTTGATTAATTGGAGATAGTAGAGAATACATTAGAATGAATACGACTATGAAACAAATAATAATAATCACTTCTCATTATTTATATTGACAACCAAAGTTTTAATCGACTTATTGTGGAAATGATTTGCAGATAAACAACAATTATGGAAGGAGAAGTCATTGCTTTAGCCCTCTAGTGTATCTTTCTCCAAAGTAATATCTTTGAAAAAGGGCATTTCAGATGAATGAGCATCTAAGTGTGTGTGTGTGTGTGTGTGTGTGCGTGTGTTTGTGTGTGTTTGTATGTCTGTGTGGGTGTGTGTGTGTGTGTATAGAGTGCTGTGGTCTGTGTAAGAGGCTTTAGTGCAGAGTCTGAAAATGGAAGGCGATTGATAAGCAATCAAATGACTCCCTCACACAGACTTGCACACACACTCATGAATCTATCTATCACTTTGACAGAGTGCCTGAGACCGACTATAAGAAATATTTAACATGCATATCTGCTCATTGGCGATAAGATGAGGTGTACAAGTGTGTGTTCCTGTGTATGTTTATTTGAGTAAGGTTAATAGAACTTCTGCCAACTCTCCTCGACCATGCAAAGCCGTTTCCAGTTCAGTTGGCGTATTGGAAGTCCTGATTTAGAAGTGTGTATGTGTGTGTTTGTAGAGCAGAAGATCAGGGCTTCAATGTTGTTGGTTGGACCGTGGCTTATTTAATGGCTCTGGCAGTTCACCACCCACCACCTCATTTTTGTCCTCCTTCCCAGTTTGCTAATCAGACATGTCCACGCACACACACACGCACACACACACACACACACACACACACACACATACACACACACACACACACACACACACACACGTACACACACACACACACACATACTTCACACTATCTATTTCCCATTTATTTATTGCCTCCTCACATCCTACCTGTCTGTCAGCCCTCAAAGCTCTAATTTTATCTGTAATGTCTGCAATGTATATGTTACGTTTAGGATTAACACTGTGATGCATATGGGAATCTTACACTAAGATTGATGCAGAGTTTTCAAACCCATGAAAGGGGATTTAGTGCACTGATATGACTGGAGCTTAATCGCCGTTTCACGCAGACACACAGTCACAAATGTGCACCAACACATAATGAAATACATACATGCTTCTTAATTTAGTTGTGATCGACACACACATACTTCTAGGTCAATAGAAGCTTTGTGACAGTGCATTAATCTGCTATGCCTTATTGGAATTACTGAGAGGGATTGGGGGAAACTTTGCACAGTAGTTTTATCCTTATTTTGCACACTAGTTGCTTTTTCAGTCTCTTTTTCAGGCTCTTGACTTTGACTTTCAGTCACAATTTGGTATTATTCAGTGTGGGATTGTGGTTTAATTAAGGTCGGTGGTGTTAAGCTGTTTGCTGTCTTGAGAATGTTCCGTTTAAATCCCTAAGATGTGAGCAGTGGCATGAAATTAGGGAATCTTCAGTACAGGACTGTTTTAGTTGCATTGACAAGGGATACCATCTGTGGTTGTGTCCAGTATATAGTCTCCTATATTCCTTATCACTGTTTAGTGATTTCTATGTAAGGGACCATAGTATCTTTATTTTTGTTATGGTGTATAATGGATACTGGCTAGAGGAAGACTTATATAAGAGCACTTTGCAAGTCTCCACCTGGCATATTTAGTGTGTAACTAATACCATTCAACTTCTGCAAAATGTAATTATCCATAACATATCAATCTGCCATCTAATTTGATATTGAAAGCCTGGGGAGACTTCCTTCTCTAATGAGATGATGGATGGAGAATTTAAGCTGATCTGGGTCTGCCAGGGAGTCAGGAGCCTGCAGCACATCCCTATAATGTCCTCCACAGGTCCGTCTCCAGGGTCGACTTGGCTCAGCCCAGCTCATTGTGAGGGCCTTTGCATTAGCCACATGAGAAAATGGCAGAGGAAACAGATTGCGTACCAAACGACACAAGCACTCGATGGTGACGGCCGCCTCATCAATAAGTCAGTGTTTCTAATGGAGCACATGTACAGCAGTGATGCTCTCTGGAGGACAACTACGCAGAGAGTCCTCATAAACACTGGGTGACTCATCTTTAACCGCACAATCCATGTCTCCAGGGTTAATGATGTGCGGCAGATGACGTTATTCAGTCATCTGCGGGTAGTCTTGTGATCTCATGAATAGGGTTTGATGTAATGTTAATTGTATTATATCCTGCGGACCAGATTCGTGATTTGTCATTTCCAGGGCTGCTGAGATAATGGGCCCACAAAAACAAGCTCAGAGACAGTTTCCCCATTACTTAAATGAAAAAAAACAAACCATCTATAGGAAAACATACTTGTTGCATCTTAAAATAAATATTTTAAAATATATGAGTGCAAAAACTCAGATTTTGCTCAAAATACAAGTGTGCTTAAACATGTGCTCTCTGGTCCAAATCGTGTGATGCTGAGATGTCAGCACGCACTTCCTGCTTGGCTCTGCTGAGGGACAGCATGGACCATATACCACCGTACACTAACAGTTACAGCACCGCATGGTCCCATCGGATCTGTCGACGTGCCACGTGACTCTCCAACAATCTGTTGTTGCCCTTTGTTTTCCGTGGCTCAGACGAGGAACAAGCAGCAGCATAGTCTATAGATCCTGCCAGCTGTGGTGGTCTCACGCTATGGACCGTGACACAATGCAATTTGTCTTCTTTGTTTCCTTCCACAATCAAAATGGAACATAGTACACAGATAATTGTGAACATAGTTATGAATCTTGGCCGATCAGCACAGAGGAATGTGCTGAATGACAAGCGCTCTGTCTGTTAGATTTGTGCCTGAGAAATCAGTTTCAAGCCCGCAGTAAAGCACGGCATGGCTCAGGTGTTGAGAACCTGTCAGACTTCTATAAATATATAAAAAAAATGAATGATTGTAGACGTTCCTGCAGCTGTGCCAAAATATAAAGCTTAACTTTAGAAAAGACAGATTGACAAGCTGCCATAGCAGAAGACACTGGCAACACGCTCACATAAGACGGATTTTTTGCGTTGAGGCTGTTCTCCTCTCATAGAAGGATTGGATGAATCAAAATAAAACAATTAAATGTTTTTTTAACCTGACTCCTGTAGCTTCCAGGTCTATGAAGCATCTCTGAAAATGTTCCTTGTCAGATGAGCATTCTTTGTGGTTGTTTTTATGTGTTGTGCCAGAATGCCATATTTTCTCTCTCTATCTGCAATGCAATTGCCAAGTATTTAATTGTGTTCCATTTTCAAATGTAAGCAACCATGTTATTTATGAATGTACTACATTTCTTTGCCATCTTGTAAAGATGAACAGCCAACATCTGTGGTACGGACTGTTAGAGTTTTGATGCTTCACGTTTTAAACAATCTAATTTCTATGCACCACCATCTTTTCTCCCCTTTTTTCCTTTTCCTTTCAGCTTAATCCCTGTGTCTTCATACCTCGGCTATATGCACATTCACATTTTAGGTGGTTACCTCCGATCCGTAATGACTTACAATGAGCAAGGATGTGATTTTGATGTGAGCTTCAGCAGTTTCATTACACATTCCTCCATCTCTCCTCGCATCCTTCCAACCGACCTAAATTCCTTTATTTTCACCCCCCCCCCCCGTCCTCTGCAACTTCCCTTCATTCTTAAGTGCTCTTCTGAATCAAGGTGCTCTGACAATTGCTCAGGAATGACAGTTTTTTTTTCACGCTAATCCTCAGACCTCTTGTCATGGAAATTGGGCTCTCCCCATGGCACCATTCAGTGCCCCTCACTTGAAAGATGAATTTGAGTTTGTGTGTGTATGTGTGTGTGTGTGGGTGTGGAGGGGAAAACATGCAGATTTCAGCAGTTAATCACTCTTTCTGTCATTTCATCACAACAGGGAAAAGAAGAAGACAACGTGCTGAATGAAGGTGGGGAAGGTAGGAAATCTTCCCGCATAATTTCTCTTGGCAGCATTGAATTCAATGCATTCGCTGACGGGGCTTGTGAGTTTGTCTTATCGCCTTGGGCTGAAAACTGCTCAATCCTCAACCAAGAAAATAGGTTAATCTCTTAGCCATCTCAAAAATAGATAGGGCTCAAATGCCTCAGTGTCTTTGCTTCTGATGTAAATTGGCCAGTTTTAATAACCGCCGCTAAGATGGAAAATATGGTAAGTGAGTTTGGAGAGATAAGGAGTGATTTTACAAATTTAGCCCATCAATATTTTGAGCATTTCCCTCAGTTAAATTAGTCAGTGAAAAACAACAACACTGCATTTGTAGTTGGCACCTCCACCATATTTAAAAACAAATATTTATTAAGAAATAAAATGAAAGCTAAGATTAATATTCAATATTTCTTCACTCATTCAGCCAAGAGGACTTACTACTAAATGCTACAAATTCGACTGAGTCAGAGGAAAGAACTGAATGCATAACCCTGAATACATTAACATATCTTTCTTTGTATCTATTAATTAGTGTTAGTGTGTGTATTGTAAGCTTTCATGTTGCTCTTGATTTACATTGTGGTATATCTGAATGGAGTATATTATATCAGTCTTTTCTGTTAATCATGCGTTGAGAGGTTCAATAGGTCTGTTTCTATAGAAACCAAAAAAACATGAAAAGGGGACTTAATCACTTGATTGGACGAGACGTTGTTCCAGTCATTAATGGAGAACTAATGTGGCACTCTGTCTTAATAACAGGGACATGGAAATCATTGTGTTTGTGTGTGTGTTGTGTGTGTGTGTGTGTGAGAGAGAATAAGGAAGAGATCATTTTTTGATAATTGGCATCAGGCTTCACTAGAAGTTTGTCTGTCAGACTCTGACATATTGTGTCCACTTTTTGATGTGACCTACAGTGACCTCCAGTTCAAAACATTAATTCAATTAAACCATAACTGCCAGTAACCACGAGCTGAAGGCACCGTGTAACAGCACCTACAAGGAGGATGGGGATGCACAGTTGTTGAATTTCAGGCCAAGGCTCCACGCAGATAGGTCACACAACTTGTGAATATCATGTGCTTTAGGTCTTGTTTACCGTTTCACTTTCCCAACAACCCGTGTACTTCAGTGAAGTTTTCCCACTCTGATGTTATGAGGTGATTCCCTCAGCTGCGCAACACCACCTCAGTCATATGATGTTGTTTTGATGAAATGAAAGCTCCTGCTTTCTGTAAAGTAGAGGCAGTTGATCAGCTGGTCAATGACACCGTTTAATCAGAGTTTACTTTGTCTGCTTTACTTTGTCGTCTCTGTATCGGACTGTTTAATGAAACCTTTAGTGTTCCACATGGTTAAAACACCAGGTGTAGCCCACGTGGGGGAATTAAGTGCAAATTCAAAGGGAAATTATTAGAAGGTTGCTATATAGGCCATGCTTTCTCCTGCGGCCCAAGAAAAAAACTCTTTACAATAGTCTCAGTAGCTATGTACTAATTTAGCTTTTTGTGTATGTTATTCTTTCTGACAAGTCAACTTTGCATGATATTTTGGGATGTCAGTTTGACCTCCTATATTGCTGCTTTTGTCCCCTCAAAATCCATTCCATTATCCCAATGTAAGTGTGCAACTTCCAAAGCAGCTCACACATCTATTTCAACCAACTTAAAGTTTTATATATTATGTTTTAGAAAATGTGAGTGTATGTGTGTCATTTAAAGACACTCTCTACTCCCCAAATGATCTCATCCTCTCTCCACATACTGCAACATCCAATGAAATAATTAACAATCAGTCTCGCCCCTGTGGCTCCATTCAGTGACATGGCACATACATACTGCATAACGGTCACTGAAATTATGGTTTCTTATCGACTTTCTGTGTGTGTGTGTGTGTCTGGAGAACATTCTTATCTTCGAAGAGAGAGGTTCTAGCTGGGGCACAATGAAACCCCTGGCTGCTTTTTCTACCTTATGAAAAAAGCATGGTAAATATTAAATAGATAATAGCACAGGGAGAGTCTGGTACTGCTGATGTGGGGTCACAGTAAGCAAACATATCTTGAAATATGGTTGATGGCATAAAGTGGGGACAAATACTCATAAAGCAGAAAAAACAAGGTTAATGGGATTTTTTATTTAATGTTTTTCTTATGAAATCAGCTTATCCTTTCATAAAGAGCAGAGTAAGCGCTAAGCTGCTGCAAACAATAAAATCGCATCCTCCTTAAGTGCAGAAGATACCGAAATAGTACCGTATTATTTTATTCATTTCTTTTAGCAAGATCAGCATGCAAAAGGGAAATGGCTTCTGACAAGTGGGGTGTTCAGGCTCTGACTGCACAGAGCAAGTAACTTGGAGTCCTGAATGTTCATCCCTGCAGAGCCGGGAGAGCGCCAAAACCCTCTTGTGTTTAGGAGTCCGTGAAACCCCCTGTTGTGAGTGTGATGCAGCACTTTTTTTTCAAGTCAAATTTAAGATGCAAAGTTCTTCAACATATTAAATTATATATTATATAATGCAACCTGTTTATAATGATGACAGGGGTTATAGTAGACTCAAAGAAATCAAAATAAAAGCTCCAAAACTTCCCCAGTACAAAAAGAGTTTTATAAAGGAAAAATCTGATCGTAAAGGTAGGCAAAGCATACCCAAAACACTCTACCATGTAAGATAGGGTGTAATTAACCTTGATAAATATATTCAATGTGCCCAGAGGATGAATCCTAGGTCCAAGTGGCATCTGTTAGATTGGTTGCCATGCAGTTTGCTCTTTGTGAACTTTGTGTGAGTTTTCATCTAGCTCCATTGTAATTTTGATTTATCTATGCAACATTAAGTATTTGGGCCTCAACGGGCAGTGAGTTTGGCTGTAGTCGTTCTATCATGTTTAATTGAAACGAGCTTTAAAAAATGAAAGATTCTTTGACAGGCAGTATCCATAATATTTCCTTTACTGGACTGGAACAAGCAATGTGGCCTCTCTCGCTGTGATATATTCTTCTTGCTATTGAAAACAGCTTCGCCCTTCTTCTAGCAGTGAAAGAACCCCAAGACTCAATCTCTGCGGCAGCCAGCTGTTGAGTTGAATGAATCAAAAAAAGAGGGGGGCGCAGAGGGCGAGCAAGAGACCACCTGATGAAAGTATAAGAGAAAGAGTTAATAGAAAAACAGCAGACAAGGACAGGCTGCACCCTCCGATGCCTTTGTCCTATTGGCCAAGGGCATGCCCGGTGCCGGCGGCAACCGATGACATCACTGTGTAAAACGCGGCAGGGGAGGGCGGTCCTCTATTCCCCCTTGTCACCGTGGCAACAAGTCCACTTGTGTGTGTGTGTGTGTGTGTGTGTGGGGATACTTTTTAGAGTCTCACCAATGCCTCACCTCTGATAAGAAGTCTGCTGCCAATTATCCTTCATGATCTCCTACTTGTCTTATTTCATTTCTTCTTGCCTCCTATCTTGATTATTGACTTATGAGTGATGCATTGTCATCTTAACAATCGTTCATAATTTATAATACCAGCAGGATGAATATTCTACATGACCTGTATCCCCCCTACCAAAAAATCCCCCTCCCCTTTCCTCTTTTCTTCCCTACCATCTCTCTTCACCCCTCTTCACTTGATTGGTGGTGAGCCAACTAAAAATGAAAAGAGGACTCATGCCCCTAATCCCATTGTGGAGGAACAAGAGCTGAGGCTGGCCAGCGTGTGTGTGTGTGTATGTGTTTGCACAAAAGAGAGTGAGAGTCCATGAGTGAGTGACATTATGGCTGTATGGAGAATCTGTTTGAAAAAGGAAGAGAGAGGGATATCCTATAGACAGGAAAGACTGGGGTATATAGAGAGGTCTTTGTGTGAGCGCCCTGGTAAATCGGGCATATAATGCCAGCTTTTATAGGAAAGCCTCTCAAGACTCCTGTGATAAGTGGCACGCTTCTCTGATGTGAACATGAAAGACCAAGAGCAAGAAGGAGGGAGCGAGAAAAACATGTAATATGAGGCAGCGGGCCTGTATGTAGAAAATGTGTTTTTTTTCCACTACCTGGAGAAAAAGCTTTGCATGCAGTTCTTTTTTAATGACAAAGAAAAAGAAAGGAGTTTCAAATGATGATGGTTAATGTGAGGAAAACAGATGCTGTCACAACAAAGGAGGACAGGAACAAAAAAACCTGCAGACCCCTGTGAGCTCAGATCACAGGAAGTCTCCTCTGATATGTAGTTGTTTAATAAAGTCTCTCTTCTGTTCTCTCCAACCTTGATTTGCTCCCTTGCTCTGTGCCAACAACAGCATGTCCTCCTTGTTCTTCTCTTTCCCCTTTCTTCCCTCCCCATTCTACCCCGCACACTCATCACCCACCAGGCACAAACAGCCTTCCCTTTTATTCCTGACACTCCCGTTTTCTTCTCGCCGCTCCCACCACTCCTCTTCCCCGTGGGAGGTAGAAAGGGATTTACAGAGGATGAAGTGATATCATTGTTAGCGGTTGTCCTCTGAGCTCCCCTTTGAAATACACACAGCCACACTCGCGGGCACACGCACACCCAAGGATAAAACGATGAGCATTCAGAGGCATGCAGGTGACTGAGCAAGCAATAAAGGGACACAAATTCATGGAAATACACAGACGTGCACACATACACACTCTGTCCGTAACATTCTCCTGCCTGCTGTCATGCAGGGCTTGTTCCCACGCCATATGGAGTGTGTCTCATGACTGGCCAGCTGCGTGTTTGCGCGTTTGTGTGTTGGAGGGTGTGTGGTCAGAACACTTTGGGCTCCTCCTTGGGCATTAAAACTTGTGCTTTAGGGTCAGAAAGGGTTGTCCTTAGTAGTGAACTTAAAAAGGTCTTATCACTAAAGCTGATTATTAGGGAGGTGTTTTTGGGGTGATCCAGGAAGAGGATTATAGACAGAGATAAGTTGTTTTTACACATGGGTATTAATGCTGTTTTAATCCCATTGTTGTGAGACATTGTGGCATCAATTCAGCAGTGAGTCTGAGTTGACTGGGTTTTGGGGTGTTACCCTGTTTTGGTGTGATTCTGCAACTGTCTAGACAGATGACTGACAGATGTTGAAATTTGCTTTTTTTAGATGTACAGATGACATTTAAAAGCCTCAAGGATGTTGTGTGTCTGATGTTGTTTGGATATACAGTAGTTTGAGCCATAACATAGCTTTGTGCATTCTTTACGGTATTAGGTGGTGTTCCGTGGTGTAAACAGATTAGGTCTTGGAATATTGTAGGCAGACCTTTGGATGTAGTCAATTGTGTTTTTAATGTTGTTCATACACTGCTAATATTGCAGAGGCCTACAAAAATATTTGGGTCACCCATATTACATTTCTCCTTAAATCAGTTGTGTTGTTAAACCCAACATATGAACCATCATTGCCTTTACATTTTTAGACTGGGGAAAAAAAATATATATATATATATCTAACAATACAGTTAAAATTGATGATTAGGAAAAGAACATAGTTTGCAGGACACAGTGTTGTAGAACAAGAGGCAATACAATGTGAGCAAGAAGAAGAATACTTGACATAAACTGACTTTGATGGATCCTGTACTGACCTCCATCTAATTGGTGCACTCAACCCCAGAGCAAATCCTAACCTTTAACTGGTCACCGGACCGAGAACAAAGAACATCTATAAACAGAATTATTTGAAATTTTTTTAGGTTAAGGTAATCTGTCTTTTAAGGTTTTTGGTATTTTTTGTCTCTAGTAAGCTAATCATTATTTTACTGGTAAGTGTATTCAAATAAAAAAATAGACCATTACGTAGGGATCAATTATTTGATGATTTAATAAATAATAAGAGGGATCATAACAGGAACGTACAGAGCAAATATGAATCCATTCATAAATAGTTCAAGATAAAAAAGTCAATAATAGCATAATTAAAAAAAAAACATTTTATTTATTACAATTTATTAAAATGTATTCATTTATAAATAAATAATGTTGGGCCCTGTGCTGCCGAAATATAATAAAACAGTAAAAAATTGCAAAAGCAATAGGCCTGCCTTAAAGCCTAAGCTATGTTATCTGAAAGTGTTCTGTTGCCATGACATACACGTACACACGCCTCGTAGAGCCAACCGGAGAGATACTTGAGCTTCTGCTCCTTAACCTCCACTGTTGCAAAATCAACAGATGCTTGAGACACCGACGGTCACATCTGGGGGGCACCTTCATCCTCACCGTCTCTTTCATCGCTCTGACACTTGAAACAGACAGCAATCACTGTCACTGCTGACAAGCTGCTGCCCTGGACCCATCATAGCAGGGGATGATGACCTTGTTGTCCCGCTGATTGAAGTGGCACTTGCAGTGCTGCAGTTGGACAGATAGTCAATCATGCTGATATACAATTAAACAAAGTGTGTCCCAACATTTCGGTTGAGGCACATCAAGCAACAGGTTGTCCATGTGCTCCCTAATCAGACAGAAGAGAGAACAGAAGCGTGTGTTGTGTGTGTTTTGGTCAGATTCATTTTAGCCACAGGATGCCACCTAAAGTGTGTGGTGTCAATGCGGCGCAACCCATTGTTGATACCGACTGTGTTTTTCTCTCC
This sequence comes from Colistium nudipinnis, assembly GCA_016785305.1. Taxonomy (NCBI): domain Eukaryota; kingdom Metazoa; phylum Chordata; class Actinopteri; order Pleuronectiformes; family Rhombosoleidae; genus Colistium; species Colistium nudipinnis. Next base: position 1,647,564 of record JAFBJU010001433.1, read on the forward strand.
AGTGTGGTACTCTATATTGACTTTTCAAAATGCCCCTTCAATGTTCCTATAGGTCAAGTATTCACAAGCATACCCTCCCCTGTATCAGTTTGACGGCTCAGCTATTGTTTTGTATTTGTATTTTAAGTAACATTTGAACTGTTTCTATAGCTTCAGATATTGATTTGCGGCTACTATCAGTATTTTCAATTTATGCCCTCCGCTAGTTGGGGTCAGTTAGATCAGATGTCCCTCAAACAGCGCCCCTTCTCATCACAGATTTTGTGGAAATTATACTGAAAATCAATTCTACTTGACTACTTGCACTTTTCAAACAGGCATTAATTAAAAAGGTGACAGCAAGGCTGTGGTTTACTCACAGTCTACACCACGAGTTTTACTTCAAATGTGCGATTGTAACATTGTGAACAGTAGCCTACTGGCAGTTTGTGTCAAATATATGGAAAAAATTGACATTGTATTTAAAGGTCAAAATGAAAATGAAAAGAAAATAAAGCATAACGTTTTTTTTGTATATATTAGATATATGGAATAATGGCAAATACATTTCTCTCTACTGCAGAATATAACATGACTTTACCTTCTGGGCGTATTCATCATCAGAGAATATATAATAATATATAATATGGTCACTGAATGCAGATTTATATGTTTCCATGAACCTAAACCTACTCATGTTGGACCATGCCATTCATAGAAGCACTTGACTTCACACATACATTAATCTGTCTCTCGGCAAGTGGAGCCCTGACTTTGTGCTGAATATAATCTCAGTCTTTAATCCTAGAGATTACACACGTGTGCACGCACACACGCACACATCATTAACAGCATTGTTATTGTATGTGACAACCCTCTCTCAGGGATACTGCCCCCTCAGCTTTTTCCCACATGACACCAGCTGAGACATTGACACATATTATGTGTGCACACAGTAGTCTCATGTGTAATCTGCAATGCTGTATCTCTTCACATCATCATGTATGTGTATGCATGCCTACACACACGACATGCACACGAGGGAGATGCATAGCCAACAAACAGCTTTTGACCCAAGATTGACCCTGTTTAACATATTGTTGCTTTTGCATGGACAGTGGCTTTACTGCAGCTACACACAGAAATTAATAATGTGATTAAGGACTCAACATTAATCTGTCTTAGTGTCAGTGTTAAGACAACAACTGAAACATGCTGACTTTCACCACATGTCTAAAGAATGATGCAGGGATTATACAGCTACACATGTATGTGTGTTGTGTAATCACTTGTAATCTGTAATTACAGTATATAGACACTGCACATAGGACTCATTTAATCTCTCTTTTACTTAGTAAAGAAAAAGATGGACCACAAGATAATATAATGTGCTATAACCTTTATTATATCACCAATGACAATTACAAACTCAAACAAGCAACATATTATTAAGTCTAAAATGCTTTATTTTATTTAATGCCTTTATTTGTTTTTGTTTTTTAGAAATTCTGCTTTCTATTATTAGTATTAACAAATATTACTTTGTTTGCAATCACACCATATTTTCTTCAGAAAATGCATTCTCAAGCTCGATAGGCTGTGATTCCAGAGAATACAGTCTCATTTTCAGGGTGTTATATTCTGGCGTTCCTCAGCATGTGGGTATATGCACAGGAGGGAAATGTGATTATTATAATGGTGAACTGCCAGTTTGAGTTGTGAGATGGAGAGAGGCCAGTGAGTCTGGCTGGTCCAGCTCTAGATTCAGTTCAGAGCGTCATTTCATGATCCTCCCACATTTCTGTGTGTGTGTGTGTGTGTGTGTGTGTGTGTGTGTGTGTGTGTGTTTGTGCGTGCGTGAATGTATGTGCACTTGCCGTAGTTAATCAAAAATGATACACGTAGCTCGTTTATCTCTGTCCCCATTTCTCATTCCTGCCTCTGTTCATCACTCCTTTATCAGTATTTAGCTCGGCCAATTGGTCCACATATATGCAGGTCACCAGCCATGCATACAGACTACCACAGCCCCAACAAACCAGTCATCGGGCACCCGTTCATTCAGTAAGTGCACAGAAATGTCAGTGAGTGTTAACACTGACTCTGTTTGTAACGAGCCGGAAAGTTGGCTGCAGGTCAAAACATCTTGTAAACTGTAAACTTGTAAAAACTGAATACCCAGTAACCCATGTAACTTATATAATTGGCGGTGTAATAGTATTTGGTTGTTTGATTGTTGGCTTGCAAATTGCTTTTTTTCTGCTGATACACACCATCACAAGCATAAATAAAATCCAATATCAGCACGAATACAGTAGGAACAGCTGAACACTAACGGCACTGCTAATGTGCATCGGTTTTCACCTGTAAGCAAACAACCTTCAATTATGTGTCCTGATAAAAGTAGCCAAGTCAGGCTATTTATCTGCTATGCTGGAAGTAGTCCATTCTAAGTGCTGCCTCTTTGTCCCCAAAGCCTCTTCTTCTGCGGTTATTAGTGAGATCAAGTCACCACAAATGTGTTTTACTGTTCATTTGTTAAATATAAAACATTATAATGGGCATTGTTCATTTATATTTGATCATAAAGTAATATACTTCTATTGTATTTATTATTACATTATTGGCCCCATAGCCACACGCGTTGGAGTTTTAAAGTTAAATTAAATTCACTTCAGACAAACATATCTAAAAATGAATTACATTTTCCCAATGCATCCTGTGAAGCCGTTTTAATTGTTGTACCTATAGTCAGGCTTACCAGTCTGTTTATATTGGATAAGTAGGATCATGTCTTGTTTGACTGTGAGTTTAGATTCTTTGGAATGTGTGTGATTAGATGCCATCTTGGCTCGATACAGAGCCGCATTGGACAGGAGCCAGGATGGCAGATGGTTGCTTGTCTGCAGGGTTTGGATTCCTACAGGGTCTCTAATACAGCAAACATAGACAACTGGGTGGAGGAAGATGATGATATTTATTTTCTCTCTCTCCTTTTCCTCTTTCTCCATCAATTTCTTTGATACTTGTATTGCAGATTAAATATCTCCCATTTAATCTGTACCCTTTTTATGTTACAATTGTGAGATGTATGGAAAAACATAGCATATGAGAATAAGACAGAATGCAGAATAAGAGAATCATATTCAAATTGAATGAATAGTCTGTAGATTCTTTGTGCTTTTTTTTATATTAATTCAGTACTAATAGGAAATTAGGCTTTATTCATACATTAATACATTTTAAAGGCCATAAAGGATTGTATCCCAATTAGTTAATAGTGGAAACATATAACACCAGTTCCAAAACTGCAAATTAGACTAGTACTTTTCCACGCAACTGGAAAAAAAAAAATCTTAAAAAATGTTTTGGTGCAGAACAAAAAATGAAGAAATGCTGAACCTTAAATTACATTAGTAATTTTACGTAAATTACGTGCAATTCCTAAATCGATTTATTTCTGTATCCCGTTGTCTCTCTTTTCCTTCCGTCTTTTTCTTCATCACTCCATCTTGCCACTACTCTTTGTCCTTCCAGCCTCCTCTGTCTCTCTTTCCTGATTATGACTCAGTATCATCTTTCTCAACCTCTCTGTCCCGCTCTCATCTTTTTCCATCCCATTCTCTTTTGCATCTCGTTTCCTCTCCTGGAGCAACAGTATGTGTACACCCCGTTGCCGTAGCAACGTGAAGAGGCCACATGAGCGGGTGGATGAACAAAAGACCCAGAGACCCTCTTCCACACGGAGAGAGGGAGGGAGAGAGAGAAATAAGGAAAATCAGATTTCAGTTTTAAGCCAGGGGTTTGGTGTGTGTGGAAAAAAATGAGGAGGTGGTGGAGGACGAGGGAGGAAGGGATGGATAGAGCGTAGGTGAGTTCATAAATGAAAGAGAGAGAGAGAGTGAAGGGGGAAGGGAGATGTGGTTAACAAAGCAAAAAAAAAGAAAGAAAATGAAAAGCCTTTAAAAAATGCAACAGTGCAATAATACATGCAGCAGTCGCACCACCATGGCCATTGTTGGTGCCTCCAAATCTGACATCATTTCAAATAACTAGTGCAGAGAATCGGGTGTAATATTGTTAAGGTAATCTTAGAGGTTTTTCATATTTAAATTCCAAAGTATAAGAGTATTTTAAATTGGCGAATACATTTGTGAATATCTTCAAGGTATTTCACTGCATGCAGACATTTTTTAGATTTATGCATGGAAAATGAAATAGCATTTACTTTGTTACTTGGCTGATACTATTGAGAAGGGTTTTTGTGATTTCTCTCTTAGTCGTAGATACACGCTGATGACCTTGGTTGCTCCCTCCAGGTCCGTTCCAGTTGGAAATCTAATTAACAGTTGAATGAGTGGCAAATGTCCCCCTGTTTGTCTAAGTAAACATATGGAGCCCTGATCTTTCTCAAAATATACAGTTAGACCCTTCAGGGCACTAGTGGGAGAACCATATTCAATTATCCTGCCCATTAAAACTTGTCAGCGGTGTGTGTTAGTTGAAACAGGACAGCCTTATGCAAATATAATTACACAGATTAAACCAGAGAGGGGCCTCAGGGTGGGGGGTGAGGGGGTTGGAAAGACTGGCAGCAGTTGTGTGTGAGTGCTGGTGTGTGCCACGGCGTAGGGTGGTTACTGAGCTGGTGTGTGTGTGCGCGCGTGTGTACATGTACATAGGTTGATGCGCACACGTGTGGGTGTTGACATTCGGGGGGATATACACTCTTCTTGGCACCCTCTCCTCCATCCCCCCCATTAGCACCACCATCACCCCCTCCCCCAAAGCCTGCTTTGCAGTCTGTCTGTCTTCAGGGAGCTGAAGGAGCTCAAAGGAGTAGCTCGGGAGTGTCTGGAGGACATCGAGAGAGGGAGGAAGGGAGGAGGACAGGAACAGTAATGGGAGCTGGAATACACAAGTGTGCACAGATGAAAGAGTGACATAATGAGTGGTGCCCAGAGGTAAATTTAGCTGCCACACTGGAATAATTCAAAAAGACTGTCTATGACCAGAAACACGAATAAAAGGTGATAAATGTTAAACCACGGATTAACTTCTCTCCTTCTTATGCAAATTGCTCTGTTGAGACATATCAGATATTGGTGTACTTTACTCTTTTAAATATGCACCAGTATATGCTGAAGGTGGAGATCAGTAGCAGAAGAATGTTGAATTAATGGGGCAGAAGGTAAAAGTTGGACTTATTGTTATTTTGTCTTATTCGCACATAACTGAATCGTAACACCAATGATGGTACTCTTCTATTTTTATTTTCTTCTTTTATTTGAAGTAGCTGTGACTTCATTTTCAACTCTCCTGTCACTTTTTCATCCCCTGCTGTGGCATTTGGAGCCTAGTATGGATGGATGGAGTCAACCCCAAGGGGATATCTCAGAGCCGAACAAGTGTTAAAAAGAGAGTTATGTGCTTTTCAATACATGTTGGAAGTTGCATGCGTCTGTGCTCCGAGGTGACATCTTCTCAACTGTTCTCTCAAGTAAAGTCAATGTGATGGAGATGCTCAAAAGAGGGAATGAGTGGCTTAACTGACGTGAATGTCTTCTGACAATTCCCCCCCAAATTCTTCTGAACAGATCGGTACTCACTGGTATTTGCCCAAGGGTGTACCACAAGCAACCACGTCTGTCAGATTGGATTTACCCCTGAGAAACTACCTGATCATTCAGTTGGAAGATTTTTTTTTGTGTGTGTCACATTGTCTGGAAAAAAGAAAAGAGTCTCACTCTCACGGGTGATGAGCTGTCACCACAATCCAGTAGAGGCGATTGTATCACCAAACATCAGTGGCCACTGGATGTTGTTGTTGCCTCGCGTTCATCTCTGTGTATTTCTGGAGTACGGTCTTGATCGAGACTGGCAGCGCCATCATTTCATCCTTTCATCTCGTGCAGCATTTCAAGAATTTAGGATTTGCTTGCCCTCTACCCGCTGGGCCACGTGTGATTTCAGCTCTCCAACAAACTTTAGGTCCTCCCCACTCCTCTCATCTTCACTCCTGCGAATCACTCAGCAGATGCTTGGGAGGGAGAAAAAAAATGACACTCTCTTTTCCCCTCCCTCCTGTGCTCCTGTCACTCCTTCTCTCCCCTTTATAATTCCTTCTGATTTTCTTCCTTCTGTCCCCAGTTGTCAACATTTTAAAAAATGAAGGAAGCGCTGTCATCTGAGCAGGCATCCAGCTGGATTATTCTGTCCCTCCACAAACCTGTTCTCCCTCCTGATTAAATTACGAATCCACGTGCACGTGCTGATTATTGAACCATGTCCTTTATTAACTGACAAGATGTTCGTATTTTTTTTCCTCAGCCCAACATTGCATTTGCATTTTTCCTTTACCATAAGCATAACCAGCCAAGAACCAACTCAGCCCCTCTTTATTCATTCCCCTCATTCCACCCCCACCCCATGCTCTCTGCTTTCTTCGATCTCAACCCCCTTTCTTTTTTACCACCTTCCTGTCATTTCCTACTCATGTTTTTGTGTTTGCTCAAGGTGAGGTCTTGTGGGGACAAAAGAAATGATGAATATACATAAAACCTGTATTTTACATTGCTGCATGCACATTTGTGGAACAAACCGGGTCGGCTGGTGAATGAAATGCATCGAGTTGTTGTGTTCATATAACCATATTATTGTATTTCATTCTTTCTGTTGGTAGTGAATGGTTGTGAATATTTTCAAATTGTAAACTCCCCTTTTAATTTAATAAAATGTTGTCACCCAAAGGTGAGCATGACCAAAGAGGGAATGTTCCATTTAAGAGGAGAGGAAAGAGGAGGAGTTGCTGGGGGTGGACCCAAGACCTTGTCTTACAGCTACATGCCTTTATTCCCACGGGTGAGTTTGTTGTCTATTTTTGGGTAAATGTCTGCTATACATAGTTTGATGTGGTTTATATTACACCCACCTAATATGTACCATAAGGTAATGTACGTATTGATAACGTCCTAGATCCTCATAAATTTGTTAATGATTTTCTTAAAAAACATCTTTGAAACTGGAAAAATGTTTTATTAACTTTATTTAGGATCCAGGTATGGTATGGTGACATTGTTGCTTTATTTTTAAACACATTTTAGACCTGTTGGATATCTTTAGGATTAGTTAGTTCTGGGGAGAATTGATGAGAAAACTTGTTTCCGAGCAGCAGTAGCCAAAGCTTTCTTATCTCTCCAACAATAAATGCTCTGACACTAAAAGACCTTGAACATTGTATGCAAAGCAACTATTGCCTCTGAAATGTGGAATAGTCCACATTTGCTCAGGCCCACATTGCAACAGAGCGATAACGCCATCAGAGGAAACCCCAGCCAATGTGGTGGCGTTTACTGTAAAGGATTTTAATCTGTGCTATCAGCCACCCACAGCAGTTTATCTTTAGAGAAGGGAATGAGCATTTTTCTGCAAAAAAAATCTGCAAAATCTGCTATGGTGACGTAACTTGAATGTCACTAGCCTCAGAAATTGACATCAATTCTCGGCATACTGCACAAAATCTAACATATAGCTGCATGCTCTATGTTAGATTTGAATTAGGACTCTTTCTTGCCGGATGAGAGTCAAAACATGTTGTCAAGCGTCTTATCCTGTCAGAGGTCAGACTTTGTCATGAGGAAAACAAGAACCCTAATCGCTAAACACAGTGTCACATTAATATCCAATGACCCACACTGACACCTCTTGCACAGAAGACACACACTGACTTTGCTGTGTATATTGTCCCTCACTGGTTTAGAGGTTGCTGTGAGTGAAAGTGTATGACAATAACTTTGCTTGTTGCTGCACTGCATCTATCCATTCGATGAGTCAACTTGTAGCCGCTGTAACCCCTCCACTTAAACGTAAGCTTGCCTTTGAATGTGCTTGTTCTTCCTCTGTACCCCCAGATGTGTTTTTCTTACACTAGTCAGGTATTAATGTCGCTGTCAGCCAAGGAGCTTTACTTTTGTACTGAGCACTTGTATCTTCAATTAGATCTCAGCAGGGTACAGGCGTACAATGTCATAGTCGCCCTGGGCTCTCCCACTCTCTCTGCTTCTCCACGCAGTCGGAGTGGGTTAACAGGATTAAGGGGACATTTACATTTGGTTGGGTGGAGTGCCGAATACACTGGCAGTTACTCCATCACACCCTAATCGTTAAACACAGTGTACTGAGCACTTGTATCTTCAATTAGATCTCAGCAGGGTACAGGCGTACAATGTCATAGTCGCCCTGGGCTCTCCCACTCTCTCTGCTTCTCCACGCAGTCGGAGTGGGTTAACAGGATTAAGGGGACATTTACATTTGGTTGGGTGGAGTGCCGAATACACTGGCAGTTACTCCATCACGGTGCAGTCGGATAACGCTCAACGTGTAGCATATTTAGGTCAGATTGGAAAAATTGCATACATTAACACACTTCCAAATCCACCCAGGGGATGGGATGCTTTAAGACCATTGAGGGGAGTGTACTTGGGTGGATGGTGATAGATGGATGGAGGCATCTCTAGTTGGATTTGAAATGTTTATCAAAGAAACTGGATCTGGATCATAAGGGAATGGCTGATGCCATAATCTATTTAATCTGATTTAGGGCAGAGTTGTCTTCCCAGGCTCAATAATTGATAGCACCATCTGCTCTGGAATCAGTTTACCAGAATGTTGCACATAAGGGTTAGGGTTGGCAATAACATTTTACCTTTCTTTGCCATAAGCAGACCTATAGTGCAAAGTTAAGATTTCACACTTCTTGACCCGCATTCACAACAGGATGGGTCATTCTTTCGTTTTAGGAGTGTATCTGCCTTCATGTGCACAAACCTCCGAATTATTGCATAAAATTATGAGCAAGTGGACATAAATGAGTATGTGACATCATTTTTCATCAAAGTGAATTCTGGTGAGCTCAGAGGATCACTCAAAAACTTGAGAGGGCATTATCTCTGCACCGTGCCAGGCTCTTCATGTGGGTCTCACTTGGTAAGGGAAGTCTCACTCTTCATGTAGTAAATATTGTGGGGCATATTTCAACAAAAACATATAGATAGAATATTATATAATTCAATGCAAGGATTTATTTTGATTCTTTGAAGGCTGACCTGATGGTCAATGTCTTTTTCTCATTTCAATTCCCTGTTCTAGGTTATGAATGAACGTTGAACCTCACCCTTCCTAATGGGATTCCTGCTTTGAGATATTGTAGATAGGATCCATGATCCAAGATTAGATCCTGCACATTGCATTGACCTGCTCCGTGACTAGAAATCCATCTCCCTGACACTGGGGTGCTGCTGTCTTTTTTTCAATCAAGGATCGTTTCAGTTTTTATAAAATATTTTTCAGGTCGTACTAAATTACTGAACACTAACCTCTTATGCTGGAACACATGATCGGTCATCACTGCATTAAATGTTTAGATTTAGCAGTGCAAAGCAGTATGTCATCCTTAGAAGGATGAGGCTAATGATCATATTTTAGCTCCCACTAAAGAATGGTTACACCACAGACGTGCAGGCTAATTTCAGCTGAAATGATCCCTTTAATTAGACATTTTAATGGATATGGTGTGTCGGTGTGTGAGTCTGATGTTTAATTACGTCTGGATTGTATGTTTGTGTGTGTGTGCGACTTATAAAGCATTGGCTTGCTACCTATCGGGCCAATGTTGAAATTATTTCCACAAAAAATGATGGACCGCGTACCGTATGTGATGATGCGAAATGACTTTGTTTCCCCTGCCAAGTATTGGGTTGCAGGCCCTCAGTATAGGCGCAGAGCACGACGTGTTTGTTTCTTGGAAGTCAAGTTGTGTTGCCACAATAGGGACAGTCAAATGTTGATGGATTAGAGATGCAGCTTAGGAACGCTGGGACTATTTTTAAGCCATGAATTTAAAGACAAAAGAGGACTTATATCGAGGGATTTTTATTGGTTGCCCCAGTTTTGATGCGTCCCACAGTTATGAAACATCTTTTGTAATGTTGAAATTATTTTAATTAATTGAAGGAGATGGACACAACATCAGCAAACATACAATTCCAGCATTTCATGTTGTTGTCGACTGATATTAAGCAACTACTTTAACAGACGCATTTGTGAGTTGCAAATCTTATCACAATAAGATAATGCTCAGATTTTCTTGAGGAAAGTTGAAAGGTTATATTAACATAACATGCTAGATGGGTAATACATATCTCATTAGATAATGGTGACAATGATTAGACCAATTCCATAGTTGGTGATTAGTGGTGAAGGGTTTGGCCTGTTTGTTCCCGTTTCCACTTGATAAGAGGTGAGGGATTGTGGGTTAAATCAGTTGGCAACCTGCCAACTGCAAAACAAAAACAAGTAGTGTATATCACACAGGGTGAGGATTGATCCCAAGCTCGCCTTGTAATCTGATTTAGTCAGACACTGTAGGTCAAGTCCGCTTGCTCTGCACAGGATTTCTTGCTCTGTGTTTTGGGCATCCTTTAGACTGACAGCTTTATTGATACATTTAGACAAAAGGCAGGAGGGAGCAAAAAAAATGTGTGCAGACGCAGCATAGGACATGGAAATTACGGGAAAGAGGCACATGGGAGCAAGAGCGGTTCAAATATGCAGAGTGAGGGCGAAAGAAAACCATGGAAGACATACTAAGTCATGGGTTTAATTAGGCAAATGAAAGCAGTTAATTAAATGAGTGTTTCTGTCGGTGAGAGTGCATGTGGCCCGTCTGCTCCTTACAACACAAATCCCCATCCATTTGCGATAGATAGATTCGAGCAAATCAGCCACAGATTTGCTGGATTTTAATCTAGAGGCAGACCTCACAAGAAGTAATATTTCTTATCTTTTGAAAAATGTCACTCTTCCATGTCCAATAACTAGGTCAGTGACACATGCACCTGTGTCTTGATTTGTCTGGCCTAAAGCAGATCAAGGAGCAGCCCGCCCACTGGTTTAGAGCCATGCAATTACATTTGCTGGAGGAGGTGGCATGTTAGGCTCTCTGTCTGATTTTCTTCTCCTTCATCCTTCTCACCCATTAAAAATCCGTCGAGCCTCAAGCAGTGGTCCCCTACTATGAGTCGCACACATGCATGCTCAAGCAGACACGCAGACTCACGTGAAAAAACTTTGGCCTGAGCCAAACCAACCCTTGTCTCACACAGAAAAAAACATCAAAACATTTACACACACTGTACATGCAAGCCGGCAAAGACATAATGTGCACACATTTACAGACATGTGTCAGTGCATAAACAGGCAGGCACCCTGATACACATACATTAACCAAAGTTGTGCAGGGTCACGGATTGCAGCCTCCTTACATCAGGGTCTGAATAGTAATGAGCGGTGACAGATAAGCAGCCGTGGCAATCCCTTTAAGGCCATAGTCCTCACTGATTGGTGCTTCTGGTTAATTTATGTCTGTCTGAACCGCCGGTTTATGTAAATGTTGTGCCTCAATTTCCATCGCTGGTCTGGAGGATTCAATCAACCTGAGTGTGTCCCAGGCATCATTTTCAGTTTTAATACTTGCATCACCTGTCCAGAAGGGGGCAGCAGCTAAAAGAAGGTTATGGCTTTCTACCTAAAGATATTCATGCTCAAAACTTTTTTTTTTAATCTCAGAGAGGCTGGGGTTAGTCTTAATCTGGACCCGGACCTCCACCCTGACACTGATATATATGCTTGCCACCCAGAAGTCACGGGTGAAAGCAGGGTGGGGTTTGCTTCAGTGTCCACGGCTCCAACAGCCGCTGCAGCCATCACAAATAAAGACATCTATTGTGATAGTGAGTGATGCATTCACGTTCAAAAGTCATTGCTTTGGTAAAGATGAGACGCGCACAGTGTGAGCTTAATCAGGCTCGATTATATATGGCGCCGTTCACTTCTTAGCTCCATTTGGCTTGTTCTTTATCATCTTTCCCTCACCCCTGACCCCTGTCCCCTCCTTCCTCCCCCTCTTCATCTTCCAAATCCTTTAATCCTGGCCTCTGCGACCCCTCCCTTTTGTCCCAGAGTTGGGGTACATGTCTGCACCCCCGCCCCGTGAAATTGGCCGGTTAGCACTGCCAGCCATGCTATTCTGTCCCTGGGAGAAAAAAAGAGGGAGGAAGGGGGAAATATTGTACATTTCCCCCACATTTTGCTGTACAAAATATTAAAGGTTCAAAAACAGCCTTGCGCAATTTCTAAATGGCTTTTTTCAGATAACTGTGTGTCATCACCAGGAGTTATGTGTTTATTTGTGTTTTTGTTGCACTTAAGATGAAACTGTCAGGGCAAATTAACGTCACATGGCAGAAAAAAAACATCCCTGTGATTTATTTGTGTGGTTAAGGCCTACAGACCGCTGACCTTCCATCTACTGTTTAATCATCTTTACTTTGGAAGCACCCACCCCCAACCCCACCCACACACCACCTACCCCAACCCCCTTCACCGCAATGTGGGATGACTTACAGATGGAATCAGAGCTATAACACAGTGTACAAATGGGTGGAAAAAACACTGATTCAAAGTAAAACTTTCAAAAGGCTATTTTGCATGAAAAATTGTTTAATGACTGGAGCAAATATTTGGTTTTACGAACTGTTCTTCACTGGAAGGAAAAAACGGAGGATACCATGCTTAACAATCAGCAGTGGTGTTTCTGAGTTGTTTGCATTATTCTAACAATGCTAAAAAGCAATAGGTGGTCCTCACTGTAAAATGTGTTATTTCCTGCACCTGCCCCCGTGACATCACGGGGTTCACCTGGCGTGCTCTGGCGCTGCCATTTCCGGAAGGCGGGGCGCGAGACGCACGGCTGCCAGTCGCTGAGCGCCTCAACGCACAGCAGTACGTTCTCGACCACTGTGCGCCGTAGCCCCAACTATAGTTCGTGCGCCTGCTGTTTGCTTATTTTTTTTGTGATAATCGTATTATATTTTTATTTTCTTTGCCTTTCCTGTGTCTTTTTAAAGTGAAGGTGGCGGGCGGAGGTTTGTTTGCACCGACGGGACAGAGACCGCGACACCCGGACACGGAGCTTGGAGAGCGAGAGGCTGCAGCTTATTCCAGCCAAGGACACCAGACATTATTCCTGCACGAGAGGACGCTACTTTTGGAACACTTTGACACTCAGTTTGTGGACGAATGTCACTCCAATAATTCACCTGCGGGTTCTCGGCATGTCGCGTTTCTGTAGTGGATAACCCAAGGCTTATCGCGCGGAACGGATGCATGCGCTCTTGCGCGCTTGTGCACGCTGTAGCTACGGAGGGGAGAAAAACTGACCTGTCGCCGCATAACACGATCTAATACTTCAGAAGCAAAAAAGGCGTCCAACGTATCTCCAGTTGTGTTGGGACGAGCCCCGAGTGCGTTTGAACTCAGAGAAATCCCTGCAAGCCAAGTCCAGGAGGCGGATGGGTCGCAGCTGAGACTCAGCGGAGCGGGACACTGGTTTTGAAATCGGAAAGGACAGAGCTCCGGCTCCCCTCTGGACCAGGACCAGGACATGAGCCGAGACAGGATGACGATGGAGACGCTGATCGTGCTCCCGGTGCTGTGCCTGCTCTCCGCAGCCTCCTGGGCTGCAACCCTGGCTGGACTGGAAGGTGAGTGCCAACTGCGAGGGTGAATTGATAGTATTATGTGTGTGAGTGGTGATGTTTGCAAAAGCACGTTTTCTCTTATTTTGGACTTGCAAGGCACTGTAATATCTGTAGTGATGATGATGGCGCTATTGATGATGATAGGTGTCAAAACAATCACACAGGAGGCTGCAGCAACACCTGCATGTGTAATGGAGTTTGCATGTTGTTTTGCATTATTTAACAATATGCCTAAAATGATGTATGTTGGGCGTGGGTAGTGATTTAAAGCTGCCAGTGCAGGCAGCGTCTGCTTTACCCGCACACACTGTGCAGGTCATAGAGCTGCCTTCTGCCTTTATTGCCTCTTGATGAATGGTGATCCTGGCCAAGCAAGCAGGTGCCAGACTTGTTTCTCCCTAACGCCAACAACAAGTGCACAGAACCCGGGTGCTGATTTAAAGAAACAGCTCCATCGCATGTGCAGGCTCTTCGACCGGAGGGATAGATGCATGTGGTGGGGGAAATGTTGTCTTTTTTATTTGCTCTGATCCGGGGGAAGGCAGAGGTCAGGATCGGCGGCTCTGTAAGCCGCCAGTGAATCAGCATCTTGCTCGGAGACACTTCAGCAAAGTGGATTGCTGGGAGCTTAAATAGGTTCGGGACTTTAGAGTGAACACAAGAATCTCTTTCCTTCACTCTGGGCTTTGTGCATCACATTCACAAGCATGTTGAAATATGTTAAGTGGGGAAAAAGATGAGGGGAACCAGACACAGATTTTGGATGGCCTTAAGTAGGAGTGAATGGAAGAGGAGCTGGGCTCCCTAACAAGCCCCCTCTTTGTGCCCGCGCGGGTCAGCGGCACAGTCTTGCAGGCTTTCTTGTTTTCTGCAAACTGAATGATGGGTGAAATGGGAAGTATAAAATGAGAGGAGACGTCGGTCACGGCGAAATAACAAGCGTATGAGGCAACAGTCATTCAGAGCTATTTCGCGACCCTTTGGAGATTGGACCGCAGTCTGCATGAGTTTGTCAGTGTCTCTGCTTTTGTCTGGGCTCTGAATGTGTTGTCTTTGTTGGCTGGGTAATATCTGTCTGCGTAATATTTCTCTATTGACCTTATTGTGCCACTTATATATGCTTTTATGTCTCCTTGGCCTTTTGTGTTTTGTACCTGATCATTTCATCTCTGTGTTTTCTTTCCCTCTCCACCATGTGATGGTGTTTACACCCAGGTGCAGTGAGGTGGAATGATTTAGAGGTTGCGTCGCTGTGTCCATTGACCGTCGGCCTGTGCTCCAGTCACCTGACTGTATTAATGTGCTTTGCTCCAGGGCTGCACTCGACAGCAGAACCTTTTGTGCTTTAATCCTTTTTCTATGATTAACTTTCAGTGAAATACTTAACTTAGTCGCTGCTCGCTGTTGCTTTGCTGAATGAATGCATTGTTTGTAAGTTAGATCCCAGTCTCTGTGTATGTCATTACACAACTGCGGCCTGTGGCATGCCGGCCCCACAGTAAGTACAGTTTGAGCAAGCGCCTACAAACAGCAATGAGACACAGACAGAGAGGCAAACATCCCATGAGCAGGGTTGGAAATTGGAAATCAATCATATTTTGTTGTCTGTTTATCCATGTTATGATATCCGGAGAGCAACTGGTCAGGCGATGGGTATTCTGTTCTGTAACATCAGTCCAGTGGCTTGCAGCTCTCGGTGTGGAAACTGCTTTCGGATGCAGTTCCTCCAGCAGTCTCCAGATACTGGCCGACATTAATGATCACCTGAGGGTGCATCATGATGCGTTTGGTGACACCCTGGCCTCACCACTAGCACCACCAAAAGGCCAAATCACGTTCAGCACTTACATTTTTGACAGGAATCGTAAAAAGGTCCAAGGTCCAGACTAGTATCCGAAAACGTGTCATTTCTCACAGCTGCAATACAACTGTAAATGTTCTGGTAAGAAGTCTGTGAAGGTTCTCAGTCATCCAGGTCATGGTAATGTCAAGTGCGATTCAAAGTAGGCAACTGGACTGGTTGAAGATTTCTTGAAGACGTTTCACCTCTCATCCGAGAGGCTTCTTCAGTTCTAACTAGCAGCTGGAAAAGTTCAGGTATTTATCCTCTGTGCGGTGAATAGCTCATCAGAGGATGAGTATTATGAGTAATTATGGGTTATCCATAACCTGAATCCGGGCCAGCTGGCCAACGACCTGCAAGTTTAACACAATGGTCCTCTAATTAGGTACTCATCCTCTGATAAGCTATTCACCGCACAGAGGATAAATGCATGAACTTTTCCAGTTGCAAGTTAGAACTGAAGAAGCCTCTCGGATGAGAGGTGAAACGTCTTCAAGAAATCTTCAACCAGTCCAGTTGCCTACTTTGAATCGCACTTGATACGTTCTGGTAAGAAGTTTTCACATTAACTGGTGGCTAATTAGACTGATGTGGAATTGCTCCAGCACTCTGGTGAGGTGTTTGGGGAGAAGTCATAAACTGCTTGGCTGAAAATGTGCACTGCCTAATGAGGTTGCCAACAGAGTGTGGGATTTTAATGTAATGACATTAAAGAGGTGCATAGTAGTAGTACATTTAAAGTATAAATAAAAGAGTGTTGATCAATATTCTTATAAGAAATATTGAGCGCAGAGTATTCATGAAACACAACTTTGCCAAAGTGTGTTTCTGTGTGTGTCTGTTGTGTTGGGATCTGATCTGCAAGCTCTGGTGGGTTTCACTGGTCTAGCAGCTGCTTTAATGCTCCTCACATGAAACTCATTAGGGTGTCAGCACACAGGGGAGGGCCTGGCTCCCAGCGGTGCACCGCCACTGCATGGCTCAGGGTCCATGTATGGCGAGAGGACCTATGTCTAACTTGGTTAGCTTGGCTCGCTGGAAACTATGCTGGTATATAAGCATGATGTTGCACTGAAGGCCACCCACTGTCCACCGACCACCGTACCACCTGCTCGCTCACCAAAACTATACTTATTCTTTGTTTGTAGTCAACAGGAGCTTAACAGGATCTCTCTCGTCAAACATACTGTATATATCATTCCATTGGCTGTCGGTGAGGCAAGTTTTATTACTCTGTTTTGGTTATCGTGCCAACATTTGCTCTTGGCAAATCTGTGTGTGTTTGGGTGGCAAAGATAATCAAGTCACTACCTTGACACTATGAGGTTTGATGGCCTCAAGAAAAGTACCCACAACAAATATAGTTATAACCCTTGCTCAACCCTGCTGATCAATTCCATGGGCTGATCAACTACACCCGTGTTGGAAAACTGTTCACGCATATCACAATTCTCATCACTGCAATTTTTTCATGTCGGAAACATTTCTGGGGATTAGGCCAGGAGGAGTTGAACCACAAAAGAGTGGGTTTCCTGTGAGAATACAGTTGGAGTTGAGAAGATTGTGTGTTTGGGTTGAGGCTGCATTGTTGTCTCCCACCGGGGAATATGAAGTGGTTATGCAAAGACAAGAGTCTTCTTCTCATCCCCGTATCCTATTCTCTCACTGTCTTTGTTATTCTTTTTCCAGCTCCTCATCCCTCTCCTCCTTCTAAGTGTAGATGAGAGGCCCCGGTGGAGTTGAACGGTACCCTGGGAATGAAGCAAGGCATCACAAAATGCTTCCAGGGCCTTTTTTTTGTATAGTCTGGTAACCCACAGTTCTTTGTGGGCTATTGAGTGCATAATGGAAAGAGGCATCATCTCAAAAGCCGCCTTCTCTAGTGTATCTCTCAACAGACATACTACGTGTGGTTAAAAGTTTTCCATTGTGCTTGTTTGATCATTACTCAACTCTATGTCTGTGTCTGCCTTTTTTCGGTTTCCCTTGGTCTTTATTCTTTTCTTTTAAGACCCACTATTTTCTGATTATATTTGATACTCACGGCAGGTAAACCTTTTTTTTCCGCATGCCTCACTCACCTGGAGGCTCAGCACCATTATGTTGATTAAAACGTGTTAAGTTACTTGAGCTTAAATAGTTCAAATGCAGTAAGGAGTACATTCTCAGAAATCATTGCCCCCTACAGAAAATATTTTCTCACTCCTTCATGCATTCACCAGCAAAGTTCATTTGCTTCTCATACGCCCGTGCTGATAATGCTGTCTTTGTGCCATCAAGACCTTGTCCATGATTCTGAGAATGATATTATCAATGCACACGTACATGGCTGTTTGTGAATGGTCAGCCCACACAGGCACTCCTGTGACTGGAGCTTGTCAGAGTTGAGGTTGAACCGAGTCAGATGTCAAAGGTCACACACACTCGCGCACACACCCGGTCGACGCAAGCGGATTCCCTCTGTTGCATTCCCAGGAGGATTTCTCGACCTCATTTCTTGGCGGCTTTTCCCCCCCTCTTCCTTAATTTGCCATTTCTTATTCTTGTGCTGCCACTCCCGGTTAGAACGACAAATGGGAAGAGATTAAATGCAAGGCAGCTGAAGGTCAGTGGCAGGGTAGGCTGGATATTGTAGGTGGGTTTGTCAAATTCATTCATTCATTCCTCCTCACAGCCTTGTTCTCCCTCCCTCGTTCATAAAAATCTTATGAAATGCGCTCTGTCATGACGTTGAGTTTGGTGGGGGGGCTGACAGAGAGCATTAGTTTAGCATTGGGTATGATTCATTTTCAGATGACTTTCTCGCAGCGTACATCTCAAGCATGCCATGAACTCATTGGGATTCGCTCCTGCTTTCTGCCCCCATCTCCTCCCTCCTTAGCCCTCTGCTGGCCGAAAATCCCATCTGATTGAAAGTAAGTTGAAAGCAATTATAATGGGCACAGAACCATTTTCCTCATTAAGTCAGAGTTTCATTTTCAACCACCTGTTCTATTGAATTTCAAGTGGAGCTTCCGTAGTATTTTAATCAAACCTCAACGACCCCGGAGGCCTTATGAATTTAAAGTCTCACTTCATGGGTTGAAATTTTGAAAAGGTGGAGGACTATTTCATCTCTCAGAGGCCTTCGCCGTTAAATATTGCTGACTATCGTCTGGGACCATCATAATTCACTTTAACCAGTATTGATTGTATCGTTCATCAACTGAAGGTTAAGTAAAGGAGGACAGGAAAGGGACAGAGAGAAGATTAAATGGAGGAAAAGGCAGAAGAGGGGAAGTAAAAAAATAATAATGGGAGCAAGGACACAAGAAAACAGAAAACTGATCTGATAAGATTTAACAAATAGAAATTGATTCAAAGAAATTGGGGAAAAAAGAGCGCTATTGATCTGTCTCAATCAGGACCAATCCGACCAGACAAACAGGAGGGGATGGGTGTGGCGGGTTTAAGACGGGTCAGAGGTCACGCGCAAGGTCACCGTGTTCATGTTGAGGCCCTGACAGCCTCCACTTAAAGACACAAATGCAAACTCGGCTACAGTCTCAAGCGTGTGGATGTTTACTCAGACAGATTGGAGTCTGTGCTCAACAAAAGTCATCCATGGATGGGCCCGCCAGTCAATGCTGTGCCTGTCGATCTGGCCTTTCTGTTTCAGGTCAGTGAGTCAGTGAGACCATTCATGGAAAGACTTGCATGTAAAGGCATGTTTCATCGATTTGGGTTTCTACCACTGAATGTCACACTGCCAAAACCGAGAGAAGAATGAATCAATACCTGATTCATAATTGAAGCGTTTGAAATTGTGAGGAGCTCAGGGCCTTTTCAGGCATTGTGTGTGTGTTCAAACGGCATGACCTGTGTCAGCATTAAGGTAAAGGAAGCAGTGTGGGAGGGGAAGGAAACACACATTTCCTTGGTTTCCACATTGCAGGGCGAGCCTGTGTCTGCAGTAACCACAATCATATAAAGCAGGAGGTTGGTGTATAGGGGTGGACAGCTCATTTTGCGGTTAAACCCCTCACATAAGTGCTGCTGGGCAGGAGCCAGCTCTCAGCTTGTTCCAGATTTGTGCCTGCTGGCATTTTTTAAACTCGCAATGACAGTGGGGAGCTGCAAGAAGTCACAGTGTGCAAATATCGAGTAAATTCCAGCTTTATTGCTTTCTTACAACACCTCTATATCTGTCCCTCAAAGCATTTCAACAGTGAAAGTACTTCTCATTTTAAGTATCAAAATAAATATTCACTGATGACGGTATGGAAAATAGCAGTTGAATCTATGTGGAAATAAAATGAGCAAGAATTGCATGTGTTCATACCAGCTATAACAATATATGTTATTGTAATACATTTACACAATTTGCTTTATGTAGCCTCCATGTATTTTGCAAACTAAGTATACAGCACAGAGAGATGATTACACTTGGTCAGTGTGCAATTTTACCTCTCATCAAAACCAGACCGTCAGGTGGAACCGGCTCACATTTAAACATGACAGTCTATGGTTGAACTGGTTTGCACACCATACGTTGTTTTTAGTTGACTTACAGTTCATTGAAGTTGTGTGTGTGTGTGTGTGTGTGTGTGTGTGTGTGTGTGTGTGTGTGTGGGGGGGTGCGTGGGGGGGGGGGGGGGTGGGGTGTGTGTGTGTGTGTGTGTGTGTGTGTGTGTGTGTGTGTGTGTGTGTGTGTGTGTGTGTGTGTGTGTGTGTGTGTGTGTGTGTGTGTTTGTTTGTGCAATACACCACAGGGTGTTTGTATTTTCATGCAGAGCAACTTCCCTTTGCTATGATAATAGTAACACACCTGGTCTTAAGGTCAGTGCAGCGACTCCCTTCTATGACTGACTGCAAAGTGAAACTGAATAATTGATCTTCCAAAAAAATTAAGGTTGAGCCTACTGTGTGTGTGTGTGTTTGTGTGCGTGTTGCGCTTGCCTATCTATTTCCTCTCAGTGCATTGTGCTCATTCTTGCTTTGGCTTCAGAGTAAATCAAACCACCTCTCTGCACTCTCCCCTCTCTCACTCTGTGTGTGTGTGTGTGTGTGTGTGTGTATGTGTGTAAGGAAGAAATGGGCCTCATGGTTATGTGCCAAACAAGGCTGCCAGAAGACGCACACACACATGCACGCACACAGACACACACTGATGAGATGCTTGACAGTCAGGGCTTCCCTGCTGTTCCTTTTTTTGTTTATTGATTTTGTCTCCCGCTGCAGAGACTTTCTTTGGTAATATTTTAAATGTGTTTGTCTCTCTCTCTCCCTGTGCATGTGAGTGTGTGAGAAAGTGAGATAACACACTGGATCAGTTGTAGGAGCACACACCGACTGTGTCGTTGTCACTGTGTTTTCTCCAGAACTTGTTGATCTCCAGTGGACCTAAGTTGCCATATTGACCTTCTGTCTCAATCTTTTTCCGTTTGTGTGAGTGTGGGTGCGCCTGTGCTGTTGAGGAAAGCAGAGAAACATTGGGAACCTTAATGGCAGGAAACAGGTTGCTAACACAAAGGAAAAATCTGTGAGTAGCCCCTCACACACACACACACACACACACACACACAAAACCAGCACACAAAACGAAAAATTAATACAAATTCTCTATGTTCTTTTAGAATCGTTAATATTTTGCCTTTAAAAAAAAAAAGCTTTTTGAAATCACCTGTATATGCTACCAGTTATGGAGTGAATTTCTTAATGCTTATTAGTGTGTGTGTGTGCGCGGAGGAACCTCTCATTAAATTCCCCCCTCTGTGTCCCCTCTCTCCTTTCCTTACCGCCCCTTGGTCTCCCTCCTCTGCTCTCTTTATTGTGGTTTCTTTTAATTGGAGTCTGAGGTGGTAATTACAGGGAGGGAGGGCGTCTCAGAGAGGAGGAAGAAGAAGGAGGCGGGATGGGGGCAAGGGGGGTGATGAAAGAGTTGTAGTAGTGATGAGGGGGAGGGGGGGCGGGCGGAGAAACACCTTTTCTGGAGGAGCAGTCGTTGAGAAGTGACTGAAAGACATTTTCTCATATGATCCTTGTTTACTTCAATTGTACTAATTCTCTGTATGCAGCTAAGGGCATTCGCAGTTTATGATAAACTATGCTTATTGAAATGTTCCATTCCCAAGAACGTGTACGTTGGGGAGGTCAGGTTGGACTCCTGCAGATTTTTCTCCCCGCTGTGAATTTTCACTGTTCTGCGTCTCCTCTGCAAAAAATTCAAAGACATCTGGACTGTTGCAGTTGTTTGCTCACAGATAAACACAGACGGGAAAACACAGTAGAGGTTCATCTCCCTGAGGTGCATGTGCTTTTTCTTCTTTGTTTATGTCAGTCTCCTTTTCTCACCCTGTCACTCTCTTTGTCTTACATTGTTCAAACAATTTACCTCTCATGGAGGGAATAACCTGTGTTGAATGACATACAGTAGCTGCCCCTCCTCTCCCGCTGTCTGGAACACACACACACACACACTTTTAAAAGCCAGCCGCACTGTAAAGATACATCAATGCTGATCCACATTATCATAATTGAGGTTGTCTGCTGAGCCTGCATGTGTACTTTGTGCATGTGTGAGCGTGTGTGTGTGTCCAGGGGGAATACAGAAAAAAGAGATGGGTCTTTAGAGCCAGACTAACACCATACTTTCATCTTTTCACTTAACATTACAATGGATGACGGGCTCCCTATAGTGTGTGTGTGTGTGTGTGAGAGAAAGAGAGAGAGATAGAAAAGGGAGAGACAGGAAAAGCCTCCTAAAAGCATTATCACACAGATCTACAAAGTATGTAAACATTACAAAGCACTACACAACGGCATCACAGTAAAATGACTTTGTGTTTTGAATAGAAGAGAGAAGAGATCAAGGCTCAGACACTTAGTCACTCTGCACTTATTTAAAAAAAAATGCTTGTGTTCCCAGACACATAATGACTGAAGCATACTGTACAATGCTCTGTAGGTCCTGGTACCGTATCTGTAGAATAAAACAAGCTCGCATATCTTTTGTGATCTGTGAAATCAGATGAAATATGACACCTTGGGGCTCAAATCCCATTGTGATTAAAAGTTATAATTAACTATGTGACGTCATGCCATTGAGTGTGCAGTCAGATGGCGTCATCTGACAGCAGCCTGCATCTTGGAAAATCTCATCAGCTTAAGTGCTTTTTTTATAACGATGCACTTCTCGACATTGGGACAGAATGAAATCCCAGCAGACCAGATTAGATTAATATCATGCTGCCTGATACCTAACCAAGGCACAGAGGAAGCATGTATAAATGTACATCAGCACAGTAGACGCAGAAATGCATACATCCTAGAATTCACCAGGTAAATGAGTATGACGTAAATAAACAGTTCTGTTTTGTGTATTGCATATTTCGTCGCTGTGCAAAGGAAACTCATTGCTCCAAATTTGATGATTCTGAATTTTAATGTTTAAATTCTTTTCAAATAAAGGCATATTCAGGACTGACATTGTTTCACGGTGGAAATAAAAAGCTGGTGTTGTGGAGATATTTGTTGTTTACTGATCAAGCCGTTCCCATTTCGTTGCTGTTTTTTTCTGCGTACTAATTTTAGTGTTAAATTACCTGAATTTAAGGTAGGATTAACAGAAGTCTGCATCAATTTAAATTGAGTAAATGAAGGGTTTTCCTCTTTCAAAGTAATAGATAATTTAAGAGACAGCAACCTGTTAATGGTGCTGTTTATGTATTATTGTGTAGAGCCTGTCCTGACAGGAAGCTGAATGAGAGGCCTTAAGGCATTTAAGCCACTAAGAGGTGATGAAGACTTATCCCGCACAAACATATGGGTTAGGTCTGTGTGTGTGTGTACTTAAGAGGGAACTTAGAAGTGTGACAGCTGCTAATAAGCTTGTAGTTTGGAACCTAATGTGCATTACTTTGATAATGAGTTTCCCAAGACTTGTGCATGTACATATTATGTTGTTGGTCGGTGGCTTCAGTGAAGGCTGGTTAATGTATTGCTTATGACCGCCTGAGTGCGGCCATATGTGTGTCCTATTACCACTCTGTGCTGGCAGGATCTGTTTGTGTAGAGGTGTTAGGGTGCATAAGAAGTCCGTTTGTACCCGAGTGTGTGTGTGTTTGTGCGAGAGAGGGAGACTAGGAAGTCATTATTAGTCAGGTGACCCAGTTACACACAGAAAAGGTACAACAATTGGCAGAGATGTTAGTTTGGTTGAGTCTCATGATTTGGCTGATCACGATATTTGCCTCGGGTTTTGAGTGTTGATTCATGATCAACAGTATTAACAGGGTTTATTCAAGGGACCCAGGGAGCTCTTGTGTATCTACCTGTGCAAGCAATCTTTCTTGTAAGTGTCTGTACTTTGCTGTATAAGAGGAGTTTTGGAAAAACTGGAAACATTCCTCAGTCTATTAAATTGGTTGATGGCTCCTAAGAGTAAAACATTTCAACATGACAACAACAACAAAGAATCAGAATCAGATATTGTGTGTACTCAAGTCTGCCTGCCAATTCCAAGTAACTGCAACGTTGCAAGTAAATGCCCACATGTGGGAGCATAAACACACACTTTTTTGATATCATATGGGCCTGTGACTCTGTATATTCCATTTGTGTTTAAAGCTGTTAGTGCCATATAGGATAGAGTGTCGCCAATACACTGTTGTTTATGAACACACTCACAAATTACACGCATATTTGCAGTAGCGGTGATGATCGCTAAAGGTTAATAGCCAAGTCGAGTCATTTAGTCACTCAGTTCCGTTAATTACGGACACACATTTATTGTGGAAAGGGTTATTGAGATGAGACTAACATGGCAAATGAAGGTTGTACGATATATAACATGCACTAACCCCAAGTAGTTCATCCTGTGCATGCAGTGAACATTGAGAACAGATTTGATTATTCTAGTACTGATGGCAAACCAAAGACAAATTGTTTTGGGACAGGAAATGAGGTTGGTTTATTTTAGGAGACTGAGATAAGGTTGTTTGGCAGTGATGTCTTACATACGCAAATATACACTCTAGGTCACGTTGAACATCACATGTTGTTTGTTTGGCTACCTGGCCGAACTGGTTTGCATTATGAATGGTCAGTGAATTTGCGTGCTGTCATTGTTGATGTTCAAACGGAGATGCCAGAGGCCCATAGAGCAATTCAGAGCATGAGCGAGGAAGATTAGTTGTCAAATCTAAAATGTCAAGCACAATGCACATTTAATTTGTATTGCTCTTTCATACATTTGTGTATTGGGGTGTTTTGCACTGGACTTTCTCTCATTTGAATGATGAAGCCAGTCCAATATCCCAACCACACAGATTATGTAAAATTATTTATTCAAATATATATATATCATTTAATTTTAAGGTCTTCAGCTGCAACATATAGTGAGCTACGGGTAGAATGATTTGTAGACTTTTTAATTGGGACAAGAGATGAGGGACAGACAGCGAGAGCGTTAATGGACTAGTCAATTATTCACTCCTAACCTTTTTACCGTCTGTTTTTTTATTGGATCGGTTTAGTCAAGCTTCATTTGTGTGCTGAAGTGTGTGTTTTTGTGTGTTTACGAGCGTGCACCTTAACTAGAGCCATGCATGCTGATGAGTGTTCAAGTGTTCATATGCTGCTAAATTTGGATTTAGTTGCTTTGTTTCCTACAGCACTTTTGTGCTACTGTATAGTGTGTGGTGTACACAGATCATACTGCATTTTTCTGTGTTTTTCCTCAGTGTTTTTGTATTTGGGACTCTGCTTTTGTGTGTGTATCGGCTGATTGCTTGTCACCAGGACAACCCAACCATTGTGAAGCAGCCAGTGCTGGTATATAAGCTATCAACCTCTGATAAAGATGTCAAACAGTATGCACTGCCCAAATGGTATGGAAATAATCTGGTAGACTAAAAAGGAAACAGCTGCAGCAGAGCATTTATTTTAGACATGGAATTGAAATTAAAGAACCCCCCATTATAAGTGCATTGGATTGAGCATATTGCTGTAGAAGTAGTTCTCTGGTATGTTGCGCTTCAAAATACAAAAGCTGTAATGCGTATTAAAAAAACACATGCACGCATACACACATGCACGCATACACACATATAAAGGGATCTTGGCATTTTCCAGGAATGAGCTAAGGGTCATCAATCTTGTTTTGCTCTGGAGACAGCCGGCCAAATTTACTTTCTCACTCTTTCTCTCTCACACACACACACACGTAGACAAGCTGGCAGACACAGGAAACCTGTTTTTTCCCCCTTCACCTTTGTTTATAGAGGAGGAGCTACACAACTTCTCTCAGGTGGAGACTGTTGGGGCTGCCTAGAGGGAAAAGCCCACAAACTCGTGAACACACGCACGTGCCTGCATGTGTGTGTTCTAATAGGTGAATAATCAGACAGAGACACGGTGTTGCTGCTCTGCCAGAATTCCACTGGTCTTTGGTTTTGGTCAATCAGCCCTACGCACATGCGTGGATGCAAATGTGTGTTAGGTAAGAGCTGCACAAACGTATACAAAACAAATCAGACCTGCTTGGTGATTGATTTGGGTGGATAGGGCTTTTCAATGTGCAGCGTTTAAGTGATTATGATGATAGGGTGTACAAAAGATCATAATAGTTGTTTCCCTCCTATTGTTCGAGATGAAAAGAGGTTTTACACTGAGAACGTTGTGTTGTGTCAATAGATGGATGGATCAGAAATGAGATAGTTTTCTCTGTAGTGGGAGAAAATGAAAGTAAAGGGCATGAGACACGAGGGCAGGAGAGTGGTGTCCTGTAGGCCGACAGCAGCCAAAGAAAGAGAAAGGTTTGTTTTTTCACTTATTTCTCTTTCTCTCTAGCTAGCTCTCCATTTGGGTTAAATCAAGCAGACACTTGGTGCATGAATCTGTGTGACAGGGGCTTATTAGATGAGAGCGACCACCCCTGCTGGCTCACACAGTGGATGAAGCCAGCCCTGTTAGAGAGAGGTGGCTGAGGGGAGAGTGGAAGATAGAGAGAGAGAGAGATGGACATTTAACTTTAAGACAATGCTTTTTCTCCTCAGGGGAGATGAAAGTGACAGGGGGAGTAATATATTTGTATTGGTTCTGACATGTGGGGAGATTAAGAGCGTCTGGAGAGACCCACTGTCTCTGTTTGGAAGGTCAACATCCAATGGACATAAACATAGCTGATGCTGTCCATGTTAATATCATTACACAACTCTGTGTGTTTATTGTGTGTGTTCCTGCTCCTCACCCGGACGCACACTGTCATCACACATGAATGACTGATCTTTAGTGCTGATTATGTAATGACACTGCAGCTCCCCCAAGCTTTGGTTCCAGCAGCACTCTGTGTCTCCTCAGGCTCCGGGAGGATGTAATGAGACTCATCTTTTCAATACTTTATAAAGTGCTGACTCCTGTTTTCTATTTTTCTACCCGGCTGCAGCTAAGTAAGTCTCTTTCAGGAGGCAGCTGAGGGGGTCGTGAAATCGCTTGGGAGTGTCGTGGTGCTGCACTATCTCACTCTTCTTTGTGCCGAGTCAGAGGTCAGAATTCTTCGATTATATATAGAAATGTGTTTTGATCATTTAAACATTGACTTTTGGCTCAGCAAAGGTCAATGCATTTTCTTAAAGACACCTCAACCGGCCACATGGCTGATGGTCAACACAACATTCGAGGCTGTCATTTAATTTTCTTGCTTTTTTAGCCTTAGTCAAAGATGACCCAATTTTAGTCTAACTAGAAGCACACACATACGGTAATTAGTATTGTTGCAGAGCAAGTGCAGCAGGTGTGTGTGTGTGAGGTTGATTGGCAGGAAACAGTGAGGGGGCGGATGGTACTTGGGGAAATGGGTTCTTCATAACAGCCCAAAGGCAAGTGTACAGTGTAATGAATATGCTATATGAAGTCTTTATCCATGTTCACATGATACCAGATGTCTTCGTAAAATGTTCTTTCAATTTATTCTTTGAGTTTCTGTTTAGTTGGGCATAAAACTGAAAATAACTCAACTAAAATGTAGGTTAAACATGACATTTTTGTACCTTAAAGGGACCCTGGTGTCTAATCAGCAGCTCATTTGTGTTTTCTACTGACTTTTCTCTTTTATTCTTATTACTTACTCACTTACTCACAGACACACACACAAACACCTTTTTTTCTTTGGTATTGCAGAAGGGTTTGTGTGTGGGTGACTGTATGTGCGAGTGTGTTTCTCCATTGTATGGGAGATGGGGTCAGGAAGGAAAGCCCCTCCTCTTTATTTCCCCTTGTCGCCCAGAGTGACGATGACGTCACAGAGGAGAGGGGCATCGTGGGAAATGACCTTAAGACCTTAGAACACGAAGAGCCAGACAGACCCACACACAATAACATACGTAACGCTGTTTGTGTGTGCACGCTTGCAAAAGTGTGAACTCTCCTTCTGTGTTCAGTAAGCGTCATCTACTGTGAATATACTGTGAGTGAGCCATGACACATGAGCATTATTCAAACATTAATTTGTATGATAGTTGCGTGTAGGGGGGGTATCTTCTTGGCAAAACCCACGTCCATCTCACATGTCTCTTTTTATGAATGTGCCATTTGGATTGTTCTCAATTCCTCTTTACAAGTGAAGTTTTCTAAATGTCAAGCCTACATTATCTTAACCCTGCAGTTACATTTATTTTTTGCTGAAAGTGTATGTGTGCCTGTGTGTGTGTGTGTGCGTGTGCATTTGTGTCCTACGTCAGTATCTCTCAACGCAGAAAAGGCTAGACAAAACACCGTTCTTAGAAGAACAAAGTGACGACAGTGATATTTTCCAGCTCTCACTGTCAGATTCTTGTCTATTTTCACACAAACATGTATCCAAACAGTGCACACTGAGCTAGTGCAGTGCACACAGGCAATAAATGAAAAAAAATCCCTCTTGCTCTTCATCCAGCCACATATGGGAATTAAAAGTATTGATTTCTGGACGGGCATTAAACATATGAGGCAGAGATAATGTTTATCTATTGATTAATGGGATCACTTGGCTTAGTTTCACTTTGCATTGCTGTTTTGAGCATGCATTCTAACAAATCTGCAGTCTGATGCTGGTGTCTCTCATGTGTTGTCATCATCATATTTTCAAAACTTGTTTTCACAGGAATTGTACATCTCAATGATGGACTTTGAAGAGTAAAAAACACCTGCTCCCCTCAAATCTTCCTTTAGAATCAGAGACTTTAGCTGGAGGCAGATCATCATGCTTCATGTTGAACGTTTCGGTGGAACTTACTGGTGTGTGTGCATGCAGATAGTGCGAGTGTGTGTGCACCCTCCAGCTCATTGACGGTGCAGTGAATCAGCACAGTCGCATCAGCCATCTGGAAATAATACAAATCATTTATTTATCGTGGACTGTCACATGTGAGTGTGCATGTGTCTGTTTAGGGCGTGTGGTCCTTCAGGGCTCACAGGCTCTCTGTCTGTAATGTGTGTGTGTTTTTAGTGCATGTGCAGTATGTGTGTGTTGTGTAAGAATACGTTCCTTTCTCACCTGTCTAAGATTACCTTCTGCGAAGGATTACTGTCACATTGTATTCTTGAACCAGAAAACACGTGGACAACATAGATGTGTGGCTTAGTGTTCAACGTCACACATCTATGTGTTTGGTTTTCTGATGCCAGCTGATAAAGACTGTTTTGATGTTGTCATTTTTCCCCCAAATTGTTAATAATGTGTTGTTCTCATGAAATAATATGTAATAGTTATACATAATATATTTTGGTTTTAAAATATGAATGATGCTTTTTTGTTTTGCTTAAATGTGGCGTCCACACTACTTTCTTTCAGCTACTTTTCTTTTCAGAAACTTTTGGACTATTTTATTTTGAGATGTCTTGGGTTGCATTTTAGTTTGGACAGGCGTAAAGAGGGACTTCCTGACTTGGTGTTAACATTCACATAGTATCCCTCCCTGACGGGTCATCACTCCTATCACATGACCCTTTTCCGGAAGAAAAACAAACAGCATGAGCCTTGAATACCAGTGTTAGGACCGTTTGGAGGGCATTGATCCCTTGTGACTCTGTGCTGATCTATTGTTTTTGACATATGATCACACACACCCTTGTACCTATTTATCTGTCACTGTGTGTGTGTGTGTGTGTAAGAGGTGTGGCACGTAGGTCATTCAATTCAACAACAAAACCCAAGGACAGATAAAGAGGCAGTGTCAGTAAGAGACAACTTACAAACACCAGCTTAATCTCAAGCAATATCTATTTTTTAATTTGTTTGTCTTTTTTACCCCCTTTTTCCCTCTTGGACATCTTAACATTCAATTCTGCCTTCAGGCTGATGAGTTTTAGGCCAGCGAACACTTGTGCTGATCAGAATCAAACAAAAATAACATTTCAAAAGAGCGCCGGATGTCCAGATGATTTCATTATTTTTCTTGAAAGCTGACATTCCAGACATGCAGCCAATGTATTATTCATCCCAGTTACACAAGACATGTACAGTAGCATTCACGTTCGGCATTAAACACAGTTCTATGCATTTATCTCCCCTAGCACTATTCATCAGGGTGGCGGTTGACCATTATTTTCTGATGTGTCTCCCGGGCCTTATTTTTAATATCTAAAGTAAACTTGCTCATAGGTCTGGTGGCTGTAAACGGTGCTGTGTGGGGCACAATGCAGCATCTGCTCTTTCGGTCTGGGCCCATGATCCCGAGAGTTGCCTGCCGGACGGATAAAGCTATCCGCTCTGCAGACATACAGGGACCCTGGGCACCCATTTCACTTGAACAGAGCACTTAACCTGTCAACCTTTACAGCTATATATCACCATAGACACGCATACGCACAGTGAACCACCCGGTCTATAAGAGGGACCTCAGAAAATGGCTGTGCTTTCACTGCAATGCTGTATCTGCCCCACATTGCACTTTCAATCTCTTTCGCAGGTCATTGAGTTTATTGTTATCCATGCTATATAGAGGAGAGAAAAGATGCTACCATTACATAAAATACGTGATGGGCAGGGCCACCTTTCTCTCAGCCATCATCTTTGGTTAAGGAAAATTGTTATTTGTTTAATCAATAATGCAGCCATAATCCAAAATTATATTGAATATGGATACTGTAAAGAGCATTTGCATAACGTCCGCATCTAAGATTTAAATATTTATGGACCAAATTTATCGATGAATATTTTAACAAGCCTAAGTATAAGGAGACAGGAAATAATGTAAACACGAGATACTACTTCATGTGGTCCAAGACTTTATTGCCAGGGTGTTTTTAGGCTGTCGTATCTGTACTGAAACTTAGAAATTCTGGCTCAAACAACATACTTTTCAGGCTCATGTTTATTGACAAGTGCATTTGCACATACAGGGAACTTGTATGTGCAAATGTGGTGTTTTTTCTCATCACCACTTGGACTCTCTCTCTCTCTCTCACTCTCACACACTCACTCGCTTCCCTCCCTCTCCGAGAACCTTTTGTTTTCTCTGATTCCCACTGCCTCTCTTCCTCTCATTCCCTCCCTTCACCACCCACCCCCCTCCTCCTGGCCACCCCATGGGGTCCCTCTTCAGTGATTTGGTCTTATACTAAATAGTTTCTAAAAGTAATCTGCCCGCTTGCACGTACACACACACACACACACACACACACACACACTGTGCAGGAGATAATGAACTGTTAACAAATGCAATTTGAAGGTGCATCAAAACAGACCAGTGATCCAGCTGACTTCCAAGTATGGAAGAAAGAAGGACAGTGTGGAAAAAGATAGAAGTGTAAATCTCTCTCGCTCTCTCTCTCTCTCTTTCGCTCCTGCACTCTTTTTTGTTTTGGAATCTCTCCATGTTTGTTAAATTAGTGTAGTTTTTGCAGCTGGGAGCAGCACCCTCTACCACTACACGCACACAAACACACAATTGCACTGCATGCAAAGTGTTATCAGGTCCCGTGGCGCTCAAAAGTGTGTGAAAGGATCAGAGTGGGGTCACAGGTCAAAGAGGGTGTCGTGTTTGTGTCAGTGTCTGGTGAGAACGACTTAAGTGGAACCTCTAACATAAATATACGGACTGCCTCGTGGTCAGGTGTGATTTTAGCTGCAGCCTCACTGCAGCCGGGACTCCATGCCGCAGGAGGAGGCAGTTATTTTGGTAATGTGAGAGCAGCTTGTGTCTCACTGACAATGCGTTCATTGTTCTGTAAATTCGAATAAAACCGAAAGGGAGCGGAGAACCCATAGTGCGGAGGGAGGTGCTGAGAGCTTCCTTTCCCCACTTACGTTGAGCTTTCCTGGGACACAGAGTGCGACGACGGGGCTCGCGGATCATTGAAAAGCACCGACTGCCACAGCCAGGCAGCAACGAGAGGGAATGAGAGAATCTGTATGAGACACAATCAAATGACTATTGAGGAGCTGAACTTTAACTTCTGCTTCTTGCCTCAAGGCCCACATGATGGCATCATGAGGTGGATAGGAATAAAGAGGGGAGGATGGACAAGGCGCAGAGTTGATTGTGGGAAGAAATGGTCTCCTCTCCTCATCTCTCATCCATCTAGGCCAACAGGCGGCTAATTGATGCATCTATTATTGATTTGCTCTTCCTCCTCTATTAGCCTCTATTACTATCTGGTCCACTAATGAACAAGCTGCTGGCTGCTAAAGCTGGTTCTCAGGCCAATGCCCCCTTCCATCGCCCTGTTTTGTTCTGTTGTGCATGTTTATCTCGTCATTCACCTCTCACCCTTTTTTCTTTTTTTTTTACACTCAAAAACAGGGAGTGAAACTGTGATACTCATCTGTGTGGGGGTGAAAGGGAGTAAAAGTGCTCTATTGGTGCTGCAACACTGTCGCTCATTGTCAGCACGGGACAGGAAATGAGCATTTGTTAATTATTAAACCTTTGTGTCCACAATTGAGGCCAGTCATTGGATTTTTTTCTAGTGACACACACTCAAACTCACAGTAGCCCTCTTAGTCACCATTTGACTTGCCAGTCAGTGATGCTATCTCTGCCTGGTCACCTATTATGTCTCTCTGGGTTTCTGACACTATCTGTGGTAACACATTTCCTCTGAGTGTTCGATTTTGGAACCAGTCTAAAATACAATATCGACAATAGATTAAAACTTTTTTTCAGTATTAGACAAAAATAAAATTGCTGCAAGGTTGAAAAGCACGGATGAACAGAACGGAGCACAGCATGATTATGGTGTATGTGCATATAGCTTTGAGTTCTATTGATCTCGAACAGCATGTTAATTCTGACCTTTGGCTTGTGTCTTCAGAGGTCAACAGTGACACTCATGTGACACGGACCAGCTGTTGCTGCAGCATCCCCATGTGGAAGCAGTCCTGGATGTGTTACCAGGAACAGTGAGGTTTCTGCTGATTTAATGAGTGTGTGTGCGGTTGTCTGTACAGCGGGTACTCTTTTTTTCCACTTGCACGGGGAACCCAATGCCTTGCATTCTGCATGGTGGCGTAATGGTGGTAAACCACCCTGTATCATGTGCAACAGTGTGTTCCGGGCTCAGAGCAACTACTGGCACGATACATCAGGTGGGGTGTGGGTGCATGTCTGTTTCTGTTCCTGTGGTGTTGCTACACGTTATTATGGCTTATGCTGCTTTCTGGCCATTTTACTTGGATTTGTACTTTATATTAATTGGTGTATGGTAGTGTAGGAGTGTATGCAACAGGATTTATTGTACGCACCAATACAGTCCTATCCTGTAGGATAAACGTAACAAGATATTGTGTTTAATCAATGACTAATTTATAAAGAAACTCTTTCTCACACAAACACTCTTTATGTACACACACTTCCTGTGTCAGGGCCGGTGAATGCTGAAGGCAACCGCCTTCGAAACCAACACACTGACGCACACATCTCAGCTCGCTCACAAACACACACGCACACACACACAAAATCACACGCCCGTGCACACACACACAGTCACTCACATGTTAATCCTGCAGGGCATGGATGAATTTAGGGCAAGCCTGATTAGTAGTGCTACTGCTTATCACCCAGAGCCAGAGAGAGAGAGAGAGGGAGAGGGGGGGGGGGATAAATACTACTGCACACTGCCACACTCCTGAGAAGGAAACAGAGAATGATAAAAAGACAGAGGAAGAAGAAGCGTAGCAGAGCATTAAGTGAGGAAGTGGGCAATCAGGCATTACAACCTTGGACCTCCTCCTCCTCCTCCTCCTCCCTACAACCATTCTCCTCTTCATCTCTCACCCCCTCAGTGCTTGTATTGTTTCCTGTTGCTTTCTTTCACTCCTCCCGCATCACCTTTCATTCTTCACTCTTTTTTCTCAACATTTGTTCTTGACGCCGGAAAAGTGATTATTTTTATCTAATGTCATCAGAGCAAAGATAATGAGAGAATCAGAGAAATATAAATATGTGCTTCTTGTGGGGGCTCAGTGTGTGAGTGTGAGTGTGTTTGTGAGAGTGTGAGTGTGTGTGTGTGTATGTGTCTGTCTGTGTGTGAGTGCAGGTGTGTGTGTGTGAGTGTGAGAGGGGACTGTGGGGGCAGGAGCTTGTGTGTGCCTCGTCTTTTCTCTTCTACCCGTGAGTTTTGAGTGACAGAAGAAGGAGGGAGGTGTATAATTTATCATTTCCTGGTTGGCCCAAACCCACAATGCCCTGTAGCCAAAAGATGAGGGCTGGTCCCCAAGAGCAAAATCCAGTTTATTAAACCCTTAATGGACATACCACACACATGCTGGCCTCTCTCCCTGGCTGCCTCTCAGTCATGTTTAATGTATAATGAATGAATGATTCATGGCGGGGGGGAGGTTTTGTATTTTAGGACTGCTTATTCATTTATGCTATCACCATTCACTTTTCTAAATTATACCTGAGGTGGGATTTTATTTCAACTGGTATCGGGTCACCAGCTTTTCCAGACACAATATGTGAAACGCTTTGCATGTGTAAATCCTCATTTCCTGCGAAAGCCTTTTCTCCATTTTCCCAGTTATATCCATATTATGTCACAGCATTTGTCTATCACTGCTATATTTGTCCAGACAGGAAAGAAAAGGTCCCCTGCACTCCTCTTACCAACACTCACACTGTGTGTGCTCTAATCAATATTTGTTCCATGCATTCGCATTTTGCATCATGCATGTGTCTGGATTTGCAGGGTTAGAGGTGTATGTGGGGGTGTGTGCGTGTGTGAGGAAGGCAGATGGTATAGCTCTAGGAATCATCTCTCTACATTAGGGTTGCACGGCAGGTGGCGTCACTGTGTCATAGTGTGTATGTGCACATTCTATGTGTGTGTGTGTTGTCATGTCCTGCACAGCCGGCAAGGACCAGTTTATAA
The DNA here is from genome assembly GCA_016785305.1 of Colistium nudipinnis. Taxonomy (NCBI): domain Eukaryota; kingdom Metazoa; phylum Chordata; class Actinopteri; order Pleuronectiformes; family Rhombosoleidae; genus Colistium; species Colistium nudipinnis. Next base: position 1,682,316 of record JAFBJU010001433.1, read on the forward strand.
GGACATCTCTCCAGACCTTGCCTTTGGCCTGTGTCACTTATGTTCACGTCTGTTTCGGTGTGTGTGTGTGTGTGTGTGTGTGTGTGTGTGTGTGTGTGTGTGTGTGTGTGTGTGTGTCTGTCTACCGAGCAAGTGGAAACAGGCTTTGAAATCTGCTTGAAGAAGGGATTGTCTTTTGGTGATGTGAGGCTGCGGGTGATGAAAGGACAGAGGGATGACAAAGCAGATAAAGAGAGGCGACAAAAGTGGCAAAAATATGAAAAAAAGCTGTAGAGAGAATAAGACTTGGGGGGGTCTCTAATGTTTATATTGCCTCCCTTCTCAGCTCATTCACTCTCTTTTGAAGCATGCTTTGATTGACAGGTTGAGGAGGAAAGTGTTTATTTCATTAGCCCGGGGGTTATAAGTGAAGGAAGGATACTAAACTTCAGTAACTTTTAATGAAGGGCAACATGAGGACACTTAACACACAATATTGTATTTAAGAAAATAGTAAAGTGTGGGTGCATGTGTGCATGTACCTCTGCCTAAGATCTACCTCCTCGCATTGGCTGAATTTCAGGAAGTGGAAGACCTCTGCGAGCAAATCAGAGCTCCCTGGCTATTTGACTGCCTGCAGGCTTTTAGCTGAGCAGATGGCTTCATGAGAAATTACATTCATGCGAAATGTTACCACAAACAGACTGACACTGACTGGATGAGAGTTTTGAATTTTTTGAAGATTTTTTGTTCTCTGTCTAAACATGTGTGACTGATGGTCTGTTTTCACCGACCATGAAGGTCATCCCAGAGGTAGCCTGAGCACACACTCTCTCACCAGTATGACAAAAAAGTGTAGTTCACAGCTGTGGATTTTTCCTCCCAGCAGCTGGGACATGAACACACGCACATCTAACACAGACACATATGTTTTGTCCTGATGTGAATGACGGCAGACGAATAGAATAGATGGGAGGGTGACTGAGGCAGTAGACAAAAGCTGGGACACAATAGGACCACTTCTGGTATTTGGTGTGTGTTTTCGTTTTGAAATTAAAGACACAAATACAACTGAGCTTATGCATCATGTATTATGTGTGGTGAAATGAATTATTTATTATCAATCCTGATTGTGCATAATTGATTTTATTGTCTTTCTCCCCAGCAGTGGAGCGACTCTGACTTCATATGGAGGGAATAATATCCAAAATAGAGGCAAAAAGGCAGAAATGTAGGAAGATGTAGTAATAGAGTGATAGATTTCCAACGGAAGAAATTTGGTCTGTGTTGGTTGTGGATATGATTGTGCAAAGTCACAGAAACAGCGTGAACATGATAAAGACATCGTCTCGGAGGGATTAGAGGAGTTAATCTGGAGCGCTGATTGTAGGGAGGGCAGGGTGAAACGAGGGTTACTCTCATCCCTTCACTCCTCATCACTTTATCTCTTTAAACCCCTTGCTGGGAATGTGGTGTTTCAATTATCCAATCCTGTCAACCCTTAATTCCCATATATTCCTGCATGTCATAAATGGATTTATGTCTAATATTTTACTGTTTAGCTTCATCCTGGTGTATATGGTGCACCCCATAATGAACAGCAACATAAGAAATGATTATTTACTTTTTCTCCCTTTTTTTTTCCTTCCACAGATGTCAAACTGGATCCAAAGAGGTTCGGAGGTGTGACCAACTTCAGCACCTTCCTACTTGACCGCTCATCAGGAATGCTGTTCCTGGGAGCCAGGGATGCCTTATTGTCTGTGGATACCCATCAATTGGACAAACCACCACGCAAGGTAGGGGGGCCATGTTTTTGTGTGTTCTTGTGATATCGATGATCTAACAAATAAATCATTTGTGCAACATCTCCACTTTCCCTACGATAACAAGTCTGCTGTGAAAATAACACACTTGCTACTATGAGCTTATTTGCAGTTGACTACAACTTATCCAGTTCTCTCTTTCTTTTGGATCAAGATAATTTGGGATGTGCCAGAGGAAAAAAGAAGGTCCTGTGTGGCAAAGGGAAAGACAAAGGTGAGATACGTGTGTATGTGTGTGTGCATGAGTTCATCTGTCAGTCCGTCCGTCAAAGATCAACATAAATTTGTCACAAAATGACGGTAGATGGTTTTAATTATTCAAAAACACCTTTTGACTGTATCTAAAATATAGAAAAAGGCAACACTAATGGTTGTGTAGTGGTGAAATTAAAATTCACACAATTATTCTTATTATATTTTATTTTATAGTATTTTTTCAAGTATTATATTTGTTCACCAAAATTACTAAAATGAATGAATGAATTCATCATGGTTATTAGTTTGGACAAGGATGATTGGATTTAAACGCTTTCACAAAAATAACCCATGTCCGTCATTGGTGATGAAATTCTTGTGTGCATGCAGAGAGTGAGGGTGTATGTGAAGTCACAGATGTCCAGTAACTGTCTGTGAAAACTGATGAACTAGAGCGTGCCGTGCACTCAGGCTGTACATCGCACTTGCATGCTTACAGTAAACCAACTGCACAATGGAGCTACACTTATGGCAGTCTTACTGACTAATTGGTTTCAAACGGTTTAATATTCAGGACCAGGCTCAACTGCAGACCTAAACATTTGGTCAAACCTGAAGATAAACAAAGCCAGTGGAGGGTCAGTGATTTAACAGAAGCGAAGCACAATTAGTTTTGACCTATTTTATACATCATTATCAGGGCCGTTCTCTGCTTTTCAGTCTAAGGGGGGAGAGGGGTGAATGACTGATAAAGGCAGGAAAGAGAAACACTGTTTTTTTTTCTGCTGAGACACTGATTACAAGATTCCAGAGGATTATGAAGAAGGAGGAAAGAGAGGGGGAAGGAAACAGGAAGAGGAAGATCGATGGTCAGTCAGCGAGGAGGCCAATGTGCAGGAAAATTACAATAGACTCAACAGGAAAGTAGCTGGCCAAGCGTGTGTGAGTGTGTGTGTCTTATGTCATCATCGCATTCATCATGAGGCCAAACAAAACACCATCATGGTACATACCACTCCAAAAAACGGGCTGGTAATTGGTTCAGTAGATTTTGAGTAATCCTGCTGACAGCCAATCAGGCAAACAACCAAAAGTAATCGTTTGTCCATGTCTCCTCTCAACGTTCTGGATCTACTTTTGCTTGACAGTCGTAATGATGCCCTGTAACAGCTACACGTGTGTTTTGTCCTCCTTGATTATGATCTGACCGGCATACAACCAGAAGGGACCACCCTGTTCTTTTTCATCCAGAGAAGCTTGTTCACAAAAAGAGCTTTTAGACCAAGTTATAAGTAAAATAAAATAAAACTGAATACAACATGCAATTGAATAGCGCCATTGGACCTATTCCACGTCAGATTGTGACTTAAGCTTAATAGCAAGAAAGAAGTCGATATCGGTCAGTGAAATTGCTTATCCTAAACTGATCTAATTGTTGCCATCCTGAGCGCTCTCTCTTTTTCTCTGGCTCCGTGTCCATCTCACGTTGCGCTCTGCTACTGTGAGGGCCGTTGGGGGTTGATTTGGGTGACATGATCTGGTTGTTCTGAGAGGATCGGGTCCCCGGGGAAGAGGTGACTCAGTAGCGGCGCTCATCCCGGGTGGCACGCTAAGACTCGCACATACACAAGCTTAGCGAAAATCGCTTGTGTCACGGTATCATGGTAACTATGGGTGTGTTTCCATAACAGCTGTAGACACAATATGTTTTTATAAAGAGACGCTAGATAAAGGAAAAGTCAACTAATGCATCACCTGCGGTGTGTACTCAAGAGACGTACAATTATTCCTGCATGTAAAATAGTTCTATGTCTCAGGTTATATGCGATTTAGTAATGTTGCTCTCTACTGCACTTTCATGTGAACACACATTATTATTTTTTATTTAATATCCTCATTATAAACATTGTGACTCTGTGTCAGCGTGAGAACAGCAAAAACTCATTTAATTAGTAAAAGTGTTTTTTAGTTTTGATCAGTATGTTATGTATTTTTTATTTATTTATATTGATTCACATCAGTAGAATGACACTGTAGTCATTGTACATTTTTAAAACTTTATAGTGAATATCTGTCATGTCCCAATAAATAACCATTGCTATTGATGATTGATATGTAATGCAGAATGCAATGAATAGAGACAAACAACCTGTAGAGAAACTAAGGATACATTTTTTAATCATTTTACAATTAATTCGGTTTTTATTCCAGTTTATAAAGGCGAGTGTGATCTTATCCTTATTTACTGGGTGTATGTCTCCCTCTGCAGGTGGACTGTCATAACTACATACGGCTGCTGGAGTTTCTGGAGGAGGGACGCATCTATGTGTGTGGCACCTATGCCTTCGACCCCCAGTGTGCCTTCCTGGTAAGTTTGTGTGTGCACTTAGAGTCTAGGTGCCTGTCACCCAATAAAGGATTAAAGATGTTGTGTTAATAACTACAATAATAATTACAATTATTTATTTGGCAATTCATTCTTGTCCTCTTTCTCTTCTCCTGTTGTTCTGAAGGAGCTTTCCTCGTTCACTTTGGAGAAAACAGAGGATGGAGGAGTGAAGATGGAGACAGGGAAGGGCAAGTGTCCCTTTGAACCCAGTCAGCATTACACAGCTGTTATGGCAGGTAAGCACCATGAGTGGTTGTTGATGCCAGTTCGGTAACCAAAACTAAGGTTTTATTTTTGGGCCCTTCACTATGTGCTCTTTAAAATGTTCTGGTGGTCTGTGTGTGTGTGTGTGTTTTAAGGTGGTACCCTATACACAGCAGCCACCAGTAACTTCCTGGGAACGCTGTTTGACATCTCCAGGGCAACAGGCCCCGAGCAGGAGCGCATTCGGACTGAGCGCTCCATCAACTGGCTCAGTGGTGAGACACACACTTTTGCACACACAACGCATTCAAAGCCTGTGCTGACACTTTGCAGAAATAAGTTTCTTGTATTTTTTCTTTGTTTGTGTAGACCCAGAGTTTGTGAGCTCATCTTACATAGAGCAGTCTGCAGAGGGTAACCCGACGGGGGATGATGACAGGATCTACTTCTTCTTCACTGAGGTAGCCAAAGAGTATGACCTCTACACCAAAGTCAAGGTGCCAAGGGTGGCACGAGTCTGCAAGGTAACCCACCGTCTTGATTGAATGATTCACTGATTCGTTATTTGCCTTGATCTATTTCCCGCTGGACTCATGTCTCTATCCCTGTCTGCACAGTCTGACGTGGGGGGGATGAAGACTCTGCAGCGGCGTTGGACCACCTTCCTCAAGGCGCAGCTGGTGTGCGAGGACAAACCCAGCGGTCAGCGCTACAACATCCTGACCGACGTCTTCACCGTGCAGCACACGCAAGGCGACCCCGGCAGCACACACTTCTACGGACTCTTCACCTCTCAGTGGTAAGCTGAGAAACAAGCCCGGGGTGGAAGAGCAAAACCACAGCCTTTGTCCTCTCTGTTAAGAATACTCCGGGTTTTGTTGCCAACTTCGTGTCGACCTTTCTTTTTCTGTTTTTCATAGGGAACGCGAGGAGTTGTCAGCAGTGTGTGTTTTCAGTTTGTCTGACATCAGCAAAGTGATGGACGGTCCCTTTAAAGAGCTGAAGAAGACCTGTGAGAACTGGATCAACCCTGAACCTGTCCCCACACCAAGGCCCGGCCAGGTACTTAACTGTCCTGTCACATGTATTTTCAATCGCTACCTTATACAATTCCTTCTCTGCCATGACACCATACTGCTAAAAATATTATGTGATATATCTTTTTCCCCTTCCTCATTTCTCCAGTGTTTGAACAATGTGTTAAAGGCTGAAGGATTTGAGTCGTCCCTCAAACTGCCAGACAAGGTGCTGACGTTTGTGAGGGACCACCCTTTGATGGAGAACAGCGTTACTTCTGCACCTCTGCTGATCCGCAAGGGGATCAGGTACACCAAGCTGGCTGTGACCCAGACGGGCACCGAAGTGGAGCCGAGAGGAGTAGTGCTCCACCTCGGCACAGGTGAGGATGTATAAGGAGAGGCTGGAAGTTAAGTTGAAGCCAAGAAAAAAAGTGAATGCAGATGAATGTTGTGAAAGCTGAAACAAATTGGAGGCGTGTCTGTAATTGTATCGAGCAAAAAGGAAGGTTTCTGAGAAAAAGAGGAGCTGAATTGTTCACCGTGTTTGTGTGTGTGTTGCAGATCGAGGGGAGCTCCACCAGGTGGATGTAGTGGGCCAGAATGCCACCTTACTGCAGGAGATTCCTCTGTTTACGTCCCACGAGCCTGTTAACAATATATTACTACACAAGGTAGAGAGCATGACTCCCTACGCCTTCTCTCAAACAGATAATTGTGTTGGCGATTCTCTAATGCATCCTCGTGTTTCCAGGGCTGGGCTCTGGTGGGCAGCCCTCTGTCTCTGGCTCGGGTCCAGGCTGAAGGCTGCGCTCTGTATCCCAACTGCGAGGTGTGTGCCAGAGCCAGAGGACTGGGCTGTGCGTGGAGCGGGAACGATGAAGCCTGCATGCACACGGGGACGAAGTGAGTACTGCCGGAATGACACAGTACCGTAAGACTTTCAGAGAATTCAAACGGTAGCTACATTCGGTTAGAAAAGCTGAGTTTTGTGTAAAATCTGAACCAGCTTATAAATCGTTTTGCTTCAAACTTCTAAAAAGTGTTGTCAGCGTAAAGTACCGGAAATGCACATATTTAATGACATCACAATTTAACTCTGTAATCCAAGAGAGATCATTTAGCTCAGCCAATAAAAGTAGTATGTTGTGTAAGCAATCCATGTAGAGAGATGACACCCTCAAAATGCATGACAGTAATTAAACGATCAATAGACTAATGGATTATTTGAAGGAGAAAAGCATATCTGACATCCTACAAAAACATTGAACGTGTGTCTGCGTATTGTGTGTGTGTGTAGGCCTGGTCCAGGTGATACGGTGGAGGATGCCTTGAGGAAATGTGACGTGCAGGAGGGTAAGTGTACCCCATTGCTCCTTCAATGCGACCATCACGTTCAAAGACTCCTTTTGTTCACCTCTCTGCCGTCTCCCCGATCACTCTCTCCTTCAGGACACTGCTCCCCTTCCACCAGGGAGCTGCAGGTTTCAATGGGTCTGCGCCTCCTGTTGCCATGTGTTCAGCTGTCTCCCCGGTCCTGTAGCTGGGAACATCCTCCCCACAGACACACCAAGCAGCACCACTCTGACCTGGAGGTGACAGTCTCCGAGGACAGCCTGGGAAAATACATTTGCACCTGCAGGGTACACACAAAACAACATTTATTTTTGTCGTTCGTGACATATATGTTTTTGATTGTAAACCAGGTTGCTGAAAAGTAGAACAAAGTGAACTCAAACAGCCCCAATGAATTGTTTCTCCTATTTTATGTCTCTCTGTTCCAGGAGGTGGGACCAGGTATCAGAGAACCCGCCCCCTGCCGTAGAGCAGCCTATCAGCTGACACTAGAAAGCCCCAGTGCCGGAGGAACAGTGGCGACAGCCGGAGGTCGTCACATCCTGGCCATCTACATCCTTTTCTTCTGCGCAGGTTTAGTGTTTGGTATAGTTCTCCTGTACTTCATGATGCGGCGGCGTGGGGTGGGCCGCCAGGGCCACCAGCTGCCAGACAATTCGCTGTCGTCAGGAAAGGGGCGGGACTTGCTCGGCTCCTCAGCCACTCCACAGTCCCCGAGCAGTGCCAGCTTGATGTCCGAGGGATTCAGGCTGATGGAAAAAAGAAATGGGACGTCGACCACAAACACAACCACCACCCTCCTCAGCAACCAGGGTAACGGCGGTCACCACGGTAACAGTTACAGCGGCACCTTGATTCACAGCAACCCGAACAACGGCCACGGGAATGCCCTGTACACTAATTGCAACACGAGTGGCAGCGGGCAGAAGTTTGCGTCCGATATTTTGGCCGCAGATATGCTGGATGGAAGGACAGGGGTGAGGGACGCTGGGGAGGGGGACGAGGTGGACGAAGGGCTGGGGGACGGGTTAGGGGAAGGCATAAAAGGACTAGAGGAGGAGCTCGCCAGCTTTACCATGTGTAAATCTCCAGCACCACTGGCCCGGTGTGAAGAAAGCTCAATATGACCAGGTGAAATAAATATACTTTTCACCGCAGCGTGACGCCTGCCCCAAATGAACTGAACACTGCAGGGAGGCATGCAAGAAACGGTTACTGCCAGATGCCTTTGAAAGGAGGGCTGTGGCATAAAGAGCAACCACAGAGATGTATGAACATATGCTGGTATGTTTGGGAGACACAACTGTGAGACACAAACCCAGCGGTCAGGATGAGAGTCTCAGCTAAATACATTTATTGGATGTAAATAAAACTGTCATTATAAGCGGTAAGCCAGAGTGGACCTGTGGACATGAAGGTAAGCATGATTTCACCAGACGACACGTCCACACGTAAAGCCATATTGTCTTTACCATTCACTATTGTTGTTTGCTCATCCTCTTCTCCTAACCGCACTGCAAAAGAAGAGTGCACTTAGAATCTTTCAGCTCCTCTCTCTGTCTGTATTTTGTATTTCGCTCTCTGACTCCACTGAAAACCCACATTTGCTGGTTTCAAAGGCAACAAAAGACTGCCGTTCCACCTGCCTGCTCAGTCCTGGGTAACCAAACAAAGTCAGAGACGGAAGATGGATACCTTCCCTTGCAGAGCTTTCAGGTGCAAAAGATTTGTGACATTTGTGACACCGCCAAAGATGGTCAAAGTGGTCGGTTCAAGTTGCCCTACCAGATAAATCCCTGTGTGGGGGAAAAGTGAAGATGCACAGCTGTCCAAATGTGCCGCTGTTCACAATCACTGTTACTGAGACAGATGGATGTGAAATTCATTTGCAGAATGGACCTTTTCCAGAGATACCCACAGTCCCCCTTGCTTTGTGAGTGTGGATTTCAACGTATTGTTTTTGTCCTGTTGATTTTTTATAATAAACCAAAAAATAAGTTGCTGTTAACTTGTTTTTCGACTGGTTTCAATATGTGGATTATGTCTGAATAATCAATTTACATTCACTTGCAGGTGGTAGAGATTTATTTCTGATTCCACAAAGAACGGCGAGCTTCCCAAAATGTCCATTTCTTTTAGTAACGCTCGGGATCAGGGGAATATTCCAACTCTTCGGGTAAAGGTCTCCAGCGGCTGCTCAGCATCCCCCTGCAGTTTCCCCATGTCCAATGAAATCATACCTGAGCCGAAAAAACCCACCAGTGTCAAAACCGCAGGTGAGACTCATGTTCTGTCGCACTCATGTTGTCACAATAAGCTTTCTAAAATGTTTCCACATTAAAGTAATTGCTGCTTAGGCTTAAAATGCTCAGTAAAAGAAATGAGTTCCAAGTTCAACAGTGGTGTGTTCAATGTCTGAATCACCTTGGGTATGCAACAGTAGATGATTCCATGTGTGTCATCCACAATTAGGCTGCCCAGCTCTGCGTCACTCATGTCTTCTAATCTGTTCTTTCCCTTAAAGAGAGGGCCTCTGTCATTGTCATCTGCTCACTCTCCTCCTGGAGCTGGTACCTCCTCTCCGCTGTGATGACAGAAGACTATAGGCAGTGGACAACACAATACAAACAGAGTCAAATGAACCACGACCTTTATCCAACAGGAGCAAGGTATGCGCAGGAACAGTGATGAATTCACACACACACACACACCTTCTGTGGCAGTGGGGTGTTGTTGGTGCAGGAGCTGCAGGTGGAGAGAAGAAAAGGTAAAAATTTAACCTTTAACCATTAACCTAATTTAAAGGGTGAACACGAGGTCATGTTTGTTTCACACATGTGTTCACAGGAACATGGGATATAAACATGAATATAAGATACAAGTATTTTTCCCAACAGGTTTACAGTTTGAATGTGGCCAAACTGCCAGCAACTCAAAATAATCCACAACTTAAAACAAAAAAAAAACATGGATGGCGCCTCCGCTTCTCTCTCCACCATCCACCTGCAGCCAGTGCCCAAACCACACCCCACTGCCACACCTTTATTATTTATCATAAATCTCTTAAATAACATTTAATAATGTAAATCTCAACTGTTTCCAAGAATGTCTTTGTGCTCGTCACGGAAGCAGTCCTTTTCAGCCTAGCCTTATAGGAGGAGATAATGAACAAAAATTGACGAAATAAACTTTTCTTTTGTGAATTTTATTCGGAAATAGTAACAGGTGTTGCAGAGAGAATTGTATTTCAGTCAGTTCTCTACATTCTTACGGAAAAATGGGAACAAAATGTAGGCACTGAAGATGGAAGGAAAAAAAGACAAATCTAATGTAGCATATGGTCAGAGGTCAATAATGAAAGGATCAAATTTGCCAGTAGGACAGCCTATCCATACAGGCTTACATGAAGGCTGCGTTAGGCAGCAGCTCAATCATCAACTCTGCATGTTTTATCATGTATTTCATTTTCTCCAGGTTTCGTGGTATTCCAGTTGTTCGGCAATGTTTGCAAAGGAGCCTCTGACGCAAATGTTGGTGTTCTCTGTGTATCTCTCTATATTTTCTGAAAATATTTACCTGAAAAAGGGAGATTTAAAGAATGTCTCTCAAACACGACGCTCGGTCCTTCGTAACTTCACAGAGAGTGAGAAATGTGCTTAGAGCTTCCCCTTCCAAACCCTACAGACATGACTGATCAATCACAGGTCCACAAGGCTTGACTGCAAAATGCATTATTTGTGTATGACCACTAAGCGTCAGTATTAGACTATATAAATGTTAAACCATTTTGTAATGTGTAATGTAACCTATAGCCAGAATAATATCTGCACAGAAGCTGTTTTGTATGTTAATTAGTTATGACATTAAATGTATATCTAACTTTAAAATAACACTCCGATCTCCCACTGCAGCTTCAATGAGCAAGATGAACAATGATCAAACTAGTGAGCTATGACAGAGGCCTGTTTTTTGAATCATGTCTTTTAACATGTGTCCCTTCTTTGTCTTTAAGTTGTGTTCAACTAAATGTGCAAGGATTTACAAATACATGTACACAATCATATTGTATAATACACTCAATGTATGTTTAAGGAGGCTATGTTAATCATAGCCAAAAATGGAACGTAGGATTCACTTGATGTCAGTAGGCCAAAAAATGTAAATAAAACACATAGTGTGATGTATGAATGACCTAAATTAATTGGTCCAAAAACTTGGACTGTTATTATATTTCCTACTGGTCTATATCAGAAAGAAGCATCACTGCACAGCCTCTGTCAATTTAGACAAATGATCATAAAACTAGACACACACATACACCTACGCTAACAGGCAGACACACACTGAGGGAGAGGGATAAAGGCAAGGACAGGCTCCATCACCACAACAATCAATCAGGGATATTGGCAGCCTTGTTGTGCTGCTTCACCGAGGGTTCCTGATTTTTACCGCCTCCGTCACCACTGCGTCAGCACTGATGAGCTCAGTGGTTGGGGGAGGGGGGAGGAGCCAATGAGTGGAGGGTGACAGAGAAGCAGGGAAAACAAGGAGAAAGAGAGGTGGGGGGGAGAGAAGCAGGGTGTTGCCACCTCAGAGACGTGCACACGCATCACAGAACGCAGCAGACTGGGAACACAGCGTCCCTTCATCCTTCTCTCTGGGACAACTAGGCCGCTGTGATTGCTTTTTTGAACCCCTACTAAATCCTTTCTATTATTAAAAGAGTCGGAGAGGCACGGCACGTGGACACCGGGAGACAGAGCTTCGTACAGACCGGATCAGCACCTCGGACAGCGACCATGGCTCCTGCGTTGGAGGACGGAGCTCAGCTCGGTGAGTCACCTGGGCTCAGGATATACTTTTTATATTATTCATTTTGACAAGTGGGTCCATATTTCTTTTCATTGGAATTATACATTGAGCATTAGTTCGGAGATCAGCAGCTCCCACGCCCACCTCCCGGTGCCACTTCCACCATACTGTTGTTGCCTTGAAAGCACATTAGGCTGAAATATTGATGAGAAGCAAAGGGAGGAAACAGACTGTGAGAGAGATGTGATTTACAATCCACATTGAGCTGACTGCCCCTCGTCTGAATGATAGGCAGTCCCTCGAGATCAGCAACGCAATTTGAGATGATACCACACACCCTCAAATATCACAGAAAACCAAGCTCAGAAAATACACACTTGAAACAGACACATTGGCATAACAACCTCTGGAATAATACCAATGGGGAAAAGGCCTATATGATCAGTTATAGCCACAAATATGCCGAACTGTGTACATGTCAGATCATATTTATGTTCATTTAAAGGCAACGGCTACAATTGTTTGATTATCTGATGATGAGTAATACACCCCACCTACTCTCTCTCTCAGTGGAAGGGTGTTGACCTGAGTGCTTTTCCACTTGGCTGCTCTGCTAACTGCAAGGAAATGTTGCCTGTCTTTCCTCCAATGAAATAGAGCCGTTAAACTGCATGAGAAGGCAACATGATTGTTGTCGAGTCACAGTTCAAGACCATGAAACAAAGAACTTTAGCATTTAGCGAAAGATATCTCTGCAATATGTCTCTATATACTAAAGAAGATAAATGTATTATTGAAAGGAACTAAGTAACATCTATTTTGATAACAAAATGTGTTTGGGCAAATTCTTCCCTCCTGTGTAGTAGGAATATAAATGAACATCACACAGGGCCCATCATGAAATGCTGGGTCATTTTGCCATATTTTCAGGAGGGATATCTAGAGGATATCCCTCCCTTTTTGCTATTTTCTAAGATGATGTTGGCTCTCCATCCTTCCGGATGTTTCCTTTTTAAAATCTCATTGTCAATGAAGAAATCTTTGTTCGTCCACATTTTGCTGGTAGCTCATCATCTGTTTCCCAATATAATTTAGTGGCCATGTTTGGTAATGAATGATGAGTATTCATCCTGGTTGAACAAATCCATTGTTTGTTTCTGCCCCTGCCCACTTCCTTCCCTCCCCCTGTCTTGTCCTCAACAGTGGCAGTGCCAGTAGGTGTTGCTGTGGTGAGTGTCTTCGGCCTTGTCTTCACCGTGTCAGCCTTTGCATGGATCTGTTGCCAGCGTAAAAACACCAAATCCCAGAAGACACCTTCCTACAAGTTTGTGCACATGCTCAAGGGGGTCGACATCTACCCAGAGAGCCTCAGTGGCAAGAAGAAGTTTGCTGCGCCTGCCTCCGCTACAACAAACGACATCTGTAAAACCGACGTAAATGGAAACTGCCACACTGCAACACCAATGAGTCCCGCTGGCACCAATAAATTGGCCTCAAGTCCAAATGGTCCCAGACCGGCTCTGCATCTAGATCTGGAGAAACGGGATCTGAATGGCAACATCACCACCAAACCCTTTCACCACCACCACCAGAATGTGAGGAGCTCCCCGGACCTGGAGCTGCCGTCTCCCCATGCAGGGTTCACTCAGCCTGGGCTAATGGACCGTCGGGACCTTCCTTCTCCATGTAGCTCTCTCTCCAGCCAGGCACCCACCCCAGCTGTGGATAAGGCCCATGGAGAGGAGAGGGAGGGTGCGTTAGGGACACTCCACTTCTCCCTGGAGTACCAGCCAGAGAAGAAGGCGTTCATTGTCCATATCAAGGTTTGTGTTACGTCTGATGGTTAGTCGTGTGTGTGTGTATGTTTTCACGATCCATTTTTTGATTGAAATTGATCTATTGATTGATTTGACTTTCCTCAACAAGGAAGCCCATGGCCTGACCCCAATGGATGAACAGTCAATGACCTCTGACCCCTACATCAAGCTGACCCTGCTGCCGGAGAAAAAGCACAGAGTGAAGACCAGGGTCCTGAGGAAGACTCTGGACCCTGCCTTCGATGAGACCTTCAGCTTCTACGGGATCCCACTGGCCCGTGTGTCGGAGTTGGCCCTCCACTTCATGGTGCTCAGTTTTGACAGGTTCTCCCGTGATGAGGTCATCGGAGAGACCCTCGTCCCTTTGTCTGGGATTGACTTGTCAGAAGGGCGTGTCCTGATGAGCCGAGAGATTATCAAGAGGAATGTGAAGGTAAGATTTGGGACAGAAGTTCAAATATTTTTGGAAAATCCGTGTCTTGAATGAAAGTATGAATTCCATTTTTTTAATTAGGTTTTTTAATTCAGCAAAATATAGTAAGTTCAATTTGAATAAACCTCAGCAGGAGGTAGGGAGGCGTCTGTACTTTTAACCTAATTTGCGCAATCAGTAGTAAATCAGTTTGAGTTTTAGAATGAAGGGTTTGCAAAGGGTTGTTTTTTAATTTATTCGATGCAGGGAGATGTGTTTTAGGATGATTTTAATGTTTTGCTGCATATCCTCAATACGTGATATCTTTCTTAGAAGAGATATTGTTCTTAGAAGCCACAGCCCTCTTTGAAAAAGGGTGGTGGCTCTCTTTGTCTGCACGGCATGGGTTTTGTCCCAATGTGTGTGCAGCGCGTGTAATTTAATTGAAGTGATACAGCCACACGTGTTATGGTTATTGCCCTGTTTTCCCAATAGATTAAGATAGAAACAATGAAATAGAGATACGTATTCTTGGAAATAAATCCCAAGTTTATTATTATTGCAGCACATTCGTTATGTATTTTCAGAGACCATAACATTGAGTCAGAGGTAGAGGTTGTCTGTTTGCTACTTCTCATGACCATTTGCTGTTTGCTGTTATTATCATTGGATTTACTCGTTTCCATAGGCCTATAGTATATAGACATTTATTTACAAACACAAGAAACAACCAATGGCTTTTAGGGCCTTGAAAGATGCATTCAAATAACTTCCTTCACCCTTTTTCCGTCTCTCCACAGAAGTCGTCGGGCCGAGGCGAGTTACTGCTCTCCCTGTGTTACCAGTCCACCACCAACACGCTGACTGTGGTCGTCCTCAAGGCTCGCCACCTGCCTAAGACTGAGAACAATGGACCCACAGGTACAGAGTTTGGACTTAATCTTTGAAGAAGCTCTCCATGGGATCACTATTTGCACAGATAAAGACAAATGCAGATGACATACTTTCTTCACAAAAAGTAGCTTTCCTCGTCGTAAAAAGAGACACGGGCACACACACACACACACACACACTATTAAACTAAACGCACATTTCTAGCATCCATCATTTCGCCACTATCAATCACTGCATTGATGTGGTTTAGTATTTACATACCACACTGCAACCACTGCAGGGATTAATATTGACCATGCCCCTTTTTCCCATGTCCTTACTTTCTTCATCTGCTCTGGTCATCGTTCTCTTGTAGATCCATATGTCAAGGTAAACATGTACCACGGAAAGAAGCGTGTGTACAAGAAGAAGACCCACGTGAAGAAGTGCTCCCCCAACCCGGTCTTTAATGACCTCTTTGTCTTCGATCTGCCCTCCGAAGAGGGCCTGAGAGACACCACTGTGGAGCTGCTGCTGATGGACTCAGACTCAGGCCACTCACGCAGCCCCAACACCATCCTCGGGCGCCTGGTGCTGGGCACCTCGGCGGCTGGCACTCCTGGGGAGCACTGGCGGGAGATCTGCGACCACCCACGTCGCCAGATTGCAAAGTGGCATGCCATGTCCGATGATTAGAACACCACAGAGTGGATTCCAATGTCCTGACCCTGTCAGGTCCAACTATGAGAAGGATGAGATGATGAGGATGTGCGGGATTGAATGGTTTGCAAACCGGTACCCATTGGACTTTCTGCGATGGTGGGTGGGAAACACGGGCTCGGGGGCTTTGGTTTTTGGGGGGGTCATTAGACGTAATGTCATCATTCATTCAATCATGTAATTACTTATCTTTGACAATATTAGGGGGTTTCTGGGGAAGGTTGGCATGGCAAAAGGAACCCCATAGACTGAAATGATTCCAAAGACTGTCACTGAAAAAATAAGCTGGTAACACGCAACATCATCTCCATGGCAACAACCAATTGTCACGGCAACCATGTGCAGTGCAGATTGTCTTAAATGTCACTATTACTTCTCTTCTTTCTTCCTTTGCTTCTTCTTCTGTTTCTTTTTCTTCTTCTTCTCCAGCTCCTTCTATAAATAGTAACCTAGTCCATCATATAAAAAAACAGAATGAACCGCATCTGAGGATGTGAATTATTAAAGTTTATTTTATAATAACAATGTTTTCTTCATAATGATGTAGATTTTTTTATTTTTAAGATTTGTACTCTTCTGGTCGATTAGTTGAACATATTTTGTAAGTATAAGTGGTTTTTCATATATCATTACAAAAAAGCCTAAATTAGGTGGTTTGAGAGAAGACTGGGACAGCGTAACTGAATTGGGGACAATAACTGTGGATGCATTTCTGTGAGTGTTTCAATGTGAGAGTGCTTGTGCGGATGAGATTGTGTGAGTGTGTGGGTGCTGATATTGTTTCTGCAAAAGCCACATACTGTTTACTGTAGTTGTTTTGCCCCCATTTACTGTGAGCACAAAGACAGCTGAAATGTAAATGTTTGAACCTTACTATAAAATATGGCAAGTTATGAGAAAAATAATGAATGTGCAGTCTTTATTTCACATAACTAAGTTTGAAAAAGGCTGTGTGTGTGTGTGTGTGTGCGTACTACCAAATGTTGTGGGTCACAAAAGTTTGAGAGCAGTTGTCCTCATTAAGATGGGTTTTATGCATATTTGAGATGAAAGATCTCAAATGTATCATGACACAAATGACAATTGCCTGTACGATTGTCATTTGAAGTAAAAGCCTATTTAAAATACACTTGTACACAGTCTGAACATTAACTTGTGCATGTGCCCTGTGGGGGATGACATCATTCCAACTGTAAAGATGTAATGAGGGCTGAATGGCTAAGTGGTCAGGGATGAAGTCATCCTGTCGGCATCTAATATCATCTAAGTGGTTCAGTGAGGAAGGGCAGCTGGCTCAGCATGCGTGTTCCCCCCTTTTCTTGCTCTCTTTCTAAAGACACATCAGAAACATCTTTTCACCATCTCTCCGTGCATGCACCCCTCCTTTCCCTCCTTGCACTGGTTTCTGCCCTTATGCTGTGTTGCGTCACGTGTTGGGCGATGGAAGCTCCTGCGAAGTTGCCTTAAAACCTCCACTGTCATCCTCTAATGCAAAAATACAGACCCGGACAATTTGCAACATCCCTCCCAACCACCTACTATCTGCTGCTCAGATGTGAATAAACAGGACACAAGCAAAGCCTATATTTACTGATGTACATGTACACGGATCAACTACATAACAAAGCAAAAACATTTTAGTTTGGAACAATAAATTCCATCAATGACTGATTTAATTAAAACGACTATATATCTCCATTCAACAAAAGAAATATTAAAAATGATGCAGAGATTTTTTATTTTTTTTAAGTTTCCCTTTTTTTCTAAACTGATATAATAAATATAAAACCTGTGTGAAAGAAATGGGTGGGAATAATGTTGTTCACTCTCTTTAATTTAATGTTATTTAAAAAAAAAAAAAAAAAAGGAAGGAAACTGCTGCCACTAAACTCGGTCCCAGCTGAGCTTACACCTCGTGACGTATATGTTGACATTTTTATCAATGGCGGACGAGGTGCTGCAGCTCATGTATTCTGTAAGTGCAACATGGTTGTCAATTTGGCGGCAGAGTTTGTAATGCTCTCACGCCTCCGTAATGTAAATGCCTTAAGTGTTCCCTCTGACGTTGTGTCGTAATGTGTTTTAATGCACACGTTAGCCACCTTTCTGTTCATTAAATTGTTAGACTCTGTGCTAACATGGAGATGATGCCTAGCAGCGAAGTTCGTGTGATTTAACCCACCGACCATTGTGTAAAGTCCTTTCCTCGGTCTTTCCTAACTTGTAGATAGTTTGGTTGACTTAGCACCTCAATGTGAACAGTCACTATGGCATCATGAGCATGAACAAGGACCAGAAAACAACTTTGGAGAACGTGATGTGAAGATGGTGATGTATGAGGACATTCAGAGTTGAAATGATTTTTCCTCAAGTGATGGTGATAAGTAAACGATTGAAATATTGGTATTTCGGTGCTATTCATTGGTTCAGATTAGCAGCAAGTGGTGGTGTTGTGTTTGTGAACTTGAATTGAAATCTTCACCAGTGTGTATGAATATGGCAGCATCAACAAACATGTCTTTTATTATCACAATTTTAATACTTTGTTAATTATCTTAGTCTATTACTGTATTGTTGTCTACTTTCTGTGAGAAACTTTTGACTAATTTTCCATTTCCTTTCTAATGGGTGAACTTCTGCAGTTCGTTCTGTCTTCAATATTTTCCATCACTTACGCTGCTATTTATATGTCTGACCTAACATGTTCTTTATCATTCTTTCAGACCTGCATTAGCACACGCACATCCCCCTCGCCTCTACCATGAGCTCCAGGTTGTTCTGCAGGATACATCCGAAGGTCACAATCAGGTAACTCTCTGTCACCAACGGTGTCTCAACTTCAGGTGGATCCTGTACTCTCTCCTCTCTTCACATTGGCCATTGCTGCGGATGCCTCTTCCTGTTGTTAATCTCAGTAACTTCAAATTGATGTCTTCTTATTGAAAGCACACCGGATCAATGTAGAGTTTTAGCAACTGTGTGAAGATGCTCATTTCTGTTCACGTTATTAATAGGGTATAGCAAATAGCAGGTCTCATGCTTCGACGTTAGCTTTGCTGCCATGGCAACAGAGCACTGTGGTGGTTCTGAGGTCGGAGTGTGGTGGAGAGGCTGAGCTACCAAGGGAGAGCATAACAAATGAAAGATGAGAAGCGGGACGTTTGTCATGCAGAGGATTTACAGAGCTGGGAAACAGGTGGGAAGGAGAGATTGGGGGGGGGGTTCTTGATTAGAGGGGAAAGTGGGGTGTAAATGAATGGATGAAACAAAGGTGCTCATGAGAGTAGCATGTGTCGAGACACCGTTTGCATTTTAGTCTGATTGC
This sequence comes from Colistium nudipinnis, assembly GCA_016785305.1. Taxonomy (NCBI): domain Eukaryota; kingdom Metazoa; phylum Chordata; class Actinopteri; order Pleuronectiformes; family Rhombosoleidae; genus Colistium; species Colistium nudipinnis. Next base: position 1,701,240 of record JAFBJU010001433.1, read on the forward strand.
AAAACAAAGGCTCAGATGCTAAAAAATGCCTTTACAAAATGAATTAAATGGATGAACCATTTAAGTGGGTACATGCAGTGACTGCAACATGGGACAGTTTCACATAATGGGCTTTAAAAACACCAATATGGGTTTTCTAATGCAGAGTTCTATTCCAGTGAATCTCCAGTCCGACAGATCATTTTCATTCGTAGTGTCTTGTATTTTCTCGACGACTGCAGAGAGGAAGAGGGGGATCAGGCAACAGCAACTAAATCTGAACACGTAGGTCCATGTAAGCGTGTGGGACTAGTGTGACTTGGTGTGATTGGTTTTATAGCCCGGGGCCATAGATTAAGGCAGAGGAAAAAAACAACTTCCTTTTGATCTCTCCCATTCCACCCCCTCTCTCTCACTTTCTGCTTTTCTTCCATCCTCATCCCTCTCCTCCACATTTCATTGTTTTCGGTATATCTATTGCTCTCATTCAGTCCCTCTGTGAGTGCATTTCTCAGAACACATCCTGTCCTCTGCCTCAGCGCATCATATATCAGATGCAGCTCATTTTACTGGCCATGCTTCCTGCTCTCTCTGCCCTATTACCGCATTTCTTGTGGTCAGTACACACACACACACACACACACACACATAACCACCTCTTTCCCTCCTCAGTCTCTTCATCCTGTTTTCCGTCTGAATCTGGGCTTGACTTAGATGAGGGAAAAACCGACAACACATAACACTGACTTTAGATTATATGATATGACTCACTAAACCAAGGCGCTGCACTGCATGTCAAGTGAGAACTTGGGCACACACACACACATTATCACCGCTATAGAGGTGTGCCCATGCACACGCACTGACACAAGATTCTATTCTTTCCATGTTTTAGGCTAAATATAATAACATGCTTGACCTTTTTCTTACTCCTTATCACTCATTGTGTGTGTGTACGTGTATTTGTGTGTTTTGTGAATTGTAATATTGCATAGTTGATGACTCCATGTTTCTCCATCAAAAATGCCTATCAAAAATGCATAAGTTATTAATTTGTTGAAAACAGTGATTGGCTTTTTTGGATAATGTATATGTTTTGAATCATCCCATCAAGCACCTGGGATTATTGTGCTTATCAGACTGAATGCATGGAGGCTGCAGGCATCAGGGAATACTGGAACAAAAGGCTCTTTGGAGTTCACTGTTGCCAGGCCCGGTGGGTTACTAGCTGAAGCATGCAATTGCAGCCGAGTTGGTGTTAAAAAGGCTATTTACATGCACGTTGCTGTCTGTTCTGCGACTCTATTTGCCCGAAAGACTAAAGACTGTGTACTTCCAAGCTTTCAGCACAAGCAACTGAGGCATAAGGCAAATATTACCCTCTCAACAAATGATATGTGTACCTAAACAAGCCAACTGTCAAGTTTTCCCTAAGACCCAAGTTGTTAGTTGCCACAATACAAAACAATATGAAAAAATACAAATGTACTTCTTCTCACATCCCTAACTGTTACTTTGACACCGCACTTGACATTGACAGTGCAGACATGATCTAACTGGGCTGGGGTGAGAGAGTCAGGCAGACATGCTGACACATTGTGCATGTGTGAATATGCCGAGGCTGTGCCCCAGTGGTGTCGAAAAGACAGAAAACCCTGAGGATGCTCGGCCAAATCTCTCAACCTCCCGTTTCTGATGCTGCCATTAAATGTAAAACTTTAATCTCTACATTTAAATATTCATTTCCTGCTTGACTTTGCACCGGGTCCAGCCCTGCATCTTTATAAGAGGCGGTGAAGGGATGTTGAGAATTAGGGCCAAGGTGTTGAGTCAGAAATGTAGGGCAGAGTTGAATGATTTTCTCTGTCGAGCAACCACAACCTGTACCTTTCCCGACACAATACGAGATACACAGACAGCGAGCAGACGCACACTCACAAGCGCACGCAGATTTGATCTTTAGAGCTTAGCCTCTGTAATGATCCTCTTTGTCTGCTGCTGCTGCTGCTTAATTGCCCGGCCGCTGGAGGGAAGAGGGAAGGTTATCGAACCAGCTCGACACAACAGCGTCAATCATCTCAATCACGCAACTCCCTTGGGACTAAAGGGTCGGGTCATTGCAAGATTAAAAAGGCCTACTCATGGTGTTCTGAACATTCTCGTGTTAAGCATCCAGTTCAGCATTGCGGCTTTATGTGGACAAGGCTGGTGTAGCGCACCCTGCTGATGAGCTCAGTAGTCTGTGGGGATGACTCACAAACACACAGCCGTCACTCACCACCTCCATGTTGTCTGCTATGTAGTATATAAATTTGATTGGATTATATTTTTTCCTCATTTCTGCAGAAACCAAACAAGGAAATGATTGTGGATTGAGAAATACAAAGTGAGAGGAGAGAATTCTGGGCTTTGACTGCATAATACACACACTGACTAAAACATCCTCAGGAATTAAAACCCATGCATACACACTCCCTAAAATGCTGCAAGCAAGCAATTGTGAATGAATGAAACGTGCACGCATTCTGAGTGCATGTGAGGTAACAGAGAAAAATACGTATAACCCTAGGGAAATTTATATCCCAATAACTTGTGTTCAAGGTCAGAGGGATAAAATTCCTTCAGGTCCAATTCTGGGGCTTTTCAACTGAATGTGATTAACTGTCCAGACATGAAACAGTTTTCTTTTGTATTGTTAATATTCAATGCCGCTGTATATCTTTTTTGCTCTCTACTGGTTTCAAATTATCTTTTTTCCAAAAGAGTGAATCCGAAAAATAGCAGAGCCAAACATTTCCTGACCATGGGGGCTGTACCCAGGACTGCAACTGAGGGAAGTACCACACAACCAGCTCACCTGAACCTGAAGCCATTGACTAGGTGAGTTATAAGAAAACGTATCGGCATTATGGCATCAATCAACTAAGATTTTACCAGTTTCATTCTTTAACAGAGGGATTGTTCAAACACAGAACACACGGCACTGTATTGTAATGTTAACAAATATTTAGGAGGGGAGTCGTTTTTATTGTTGATGAAATGCTACATCACACGATTTTGCAGATTTTGCATGTGTGTGTTCTTGCCAATGTGCATGTCATGATACAATACTATTATTCTTGAAGTGGAAAACGAATGCCAACAGAGAGTGTCGCATAAAGTAAGTTGGTCTCAGAATTTGCAGACTACTCAAAGAAAGCAGTAGATGGATTATACTGTATATTGCACCAGTCTTCTTCTATTTAACCGGTCCTGACGGGGGTGGACTTTGTTCTTCTGTCAAAGGCAGGTCAAAAGCTTAATGAATATGTAACGCTGCCCACCAGTTTGTCACTCGCCTAAACCTCACCGGAGAGGGAGAGGAGGAAAGGGGAGAACAGATGAATGAGAAGGCAGGAGAGGACACAAAACAATAGCAGAACAAACAGGGGAGTGAAAAGTGAGGGTGAAAAGCTTTGGGTTTCTTCTCCAGCATTACTAAAGCATCTTTGTAACATTTACAGTGACGGCGATGTGGATGGAAACCAAGCCAGAGGTGGAGCAGAGCACCAGGAGTGGTGCCAGCCTCAGCCGGCGTGTGTTCAACGCTCTGTTGCTGTGTACTGGTGACATGGAGTTCCTGGATAAATATGTGCGAGGTAGGAACACCTTTGAGACTCTTTTACTTCTTATCTGGTATGAACTGTATTGGATATTTAGTAATATCATTTATTCCTAGTCTTTTCATCATGTGATGAATGAGAGAACTTTTAAGCCGTGGAAGTTCTCAAACACTCACAAAATGAGTGTAACTGCTATACTAAATTACTGAGATGCCTGCATTGCCAGTGTAAAATGATATATACATACAAATACAATTTGCCACATAGGGCTTCACGGGGTGCAACATCGTCTGCCTTTAATAACGCAAAATAGTGAGGCTACATTTGAATGTGTAGATGTAATCATCCCACAGCTTCCACAGTGAAGGATGTTGGAAGTAAAGTATAATCATCTTTAAACTCTCATCCTGATTATAAATAAAACACTTTTTAGCCCTGCAGCTTCCCTCTTTGCTTAAGCCTCTTTTTAACATCTGTGAAAATCAAAACGATACATTTTGATATTCTCAGGTTTTGTAGAAAGTGTAGTTTTGTGTAGAGACCATGTTTTTTTATGTCCTCAGACAAGTCATTTGTGCTGCAGCTGGCTGTTTGGGGCCTGAGAGGGGTGACCCGGGTGATTCTAGCCAACAACCCGCTGAGTGGCGCTCTCATTATGGCTGCACTCTACTGGGCCTCCCCCTGGCAGGGCCTACTGGGAACACTGGGTTTACTGGCCTCAACGCTCACAGCTGTCATCATGGGACAAGACAGGTGCATGGACATTTACAAATGCGCACACATTGGAAATAAGGAAATAACAGGCTTATAGGCTGTTGTTTGGAAGCTAGTAACACAAGCCTATCATTTGTGACCAATGTAGACGGAGGCTTCTAGTTAAGATTCATGAGAGCAACTGCATGACGGATAGCCCTATGTTTACGCCCTAACTAGCCATTTTAATTGCCCCAATATTTATTTTTTTCACAGTATAATATGCTTATATGGAGCCTTATTGGAACAATATTTGCAGCTCATGTTTTATATCTGACATGTTGGTAAAACTGAACAGTTAGTTTCACCAGGAAAATCAATTTTAATGTGTGCTCTGATCATGAAAACAACTTTTTTTGAATATTTCAGAATAATACTGGTGCCTTCTTTTGTTGTCTAAATGCAAGACATAATTGTGATGTGTATATCTCACTGGTGTGTGTCTGTTTGCGTGTGTGTGTGTAGTGCTGAGGTGTCAGGAGGTCACCACAGTTTTAACGGCATGTTGGTGTCTCTGCTGATGGGAGTGTTTAGCTCAGCTGGAGACTGGTACTGGTGGCTGCTGCTGCCCGTCTGCCTGGGCTCAGCTACCTGGTGAGGCACACGCATACACATGCACAGCCCTTTGAAATATCTGATCGATTCTGAATCAAGGAAAATGCTGTTCACTGTTGTTGCAGCTCCTGGTTGGTGTGAAATACTTTAACTACAAATATGCAGGTACTAGGGAACAGGAAGAAGTTTTAACGTTTTCAAATTGAAATATGTATATCAATATAGTTTAAACAAGAAAATGTGTTATGTTTTTTTTTGTATGGTTTTCACTTGCCAAAGTGAAGGGCTCTGCATTCAGTGTGATGCAAGCAGTGTCTTATCATTTGTCCCCCTTTTCTTCAGTGTCTTTCTATCCAGTGGTCTCTCGTCACTTTTGGTCCACTGGGACTTGCCTGCCGCCGTGTTTCCCTTCAACACCATCATCGTCCTCTACCTCCTTTGTACGGGTCCAGACAATCCCTATTTTCCACACCACCCGGCTGTGCTCCCAGGGGCACTGGATCCTAATGGCACCGAAGTCATCGTGGTAGAGGTAAGGAGTGACCTAGTGTGGAATTAAAGCTTTGTTGAGTGTTCAAAACTCGGAATCTAAAATATCTAACGCATTGCATCGCATTTACAGTATATAGCCATACTGACTATGAACTATAACGTCATGTCTGTAAATGATATGATGCATGTTTGCACTGTTTCTCTTCTCTGGTCTGGTATATGCTAAGGTGGGGGTAATAACACACTTCAACATTCAGTTTTGCATCTCAGCTGGCAGTCTGCCATCATGAGGGTTTGGTCAAAAAAAAAACATTTGCAGTGGTTTTTATGAAGAGGCAAGCCGTGATGTCACATGGTGAGTGCATCAGGTGCAGCTCATCGGTGGTTTCATTTCAAAGGGAAATGTTACCCGACACAGCTTTTATACCTAAAAAACACGAATTCAAAAAGGACACCAGAAACCAGGCTCGATCAAGGCCAGACTTATCCACTGTGCTGTTGCTATGTTGCAGCCCGGTCTCCGGAAGGAGCAAGTAACTAATAGGAACACGCTATGCACAAGAACGGCCAGCTATGACTCACCAGTTACTTAGCAACAGTCACTGTTGGATCTCCTGCTATGAAATGATAATCAGGCCAAACTGTTAATGAACAATTATATGGTGGTTGAAAGTCATGGTGGAGCTGCTGCTAATTCATTCCACGTACCTTTGCTCCTGTGGACTTCGGTTGCGTATAATATTAGAGGCATGCTGGACAAGGTAGCTTTGGGTTAAACATTATGAGTGTCAGACAGATGCTCAGGAATGATACAATGAATGAAGGCCCCCCATTTAGTTTTATGTTTCTCCATCAATTTATTTTTCCTTTTCTATGCTCTACTTATTTTTCTTTCTCTTCTTGCCCATCTGTCTCTTGCGTGTTATAAATTCCCCTTGGTTAGTTACTTGGGAGATTTGAAACCTCTTTTTATCTTGCTGAGACTTCTCTCCCCTGTCCATGTTTCTTCTCTGCCATGGAAATCTCGTTTCTCTTTCTCTTACTTCCTCCTCCACCTTTTTCCATTTGTCTTTTTTATCCCTTTCTCAAAATTCTGTATTTAACTGCATATCAAGTCAAAGATTTGTTTCCGTTATAGTCACTCATTACTTTCTTCACCTCACCTTCTTCCTTAGTTTTCCCCTCTAATCCAATGTTCTTGTGTCCTTTGTTGAATTGCTCTTTTCTTTTCCTCCACTCGTCTTCATCTCCTCCATTTCTCTCCTTCCTATGTTTCTCTCTAGAGACTCAGATGACGTCAGTCCTATTTATATTTAATGTCTTCAGCTCTGACTCGGTTGAGGATGGTACTCTGGCTGTGCTATCGCAGCAGTGTATAAAAAACACACATGTGCACACATAGAATCGCATTTTGGATTCACTCGTGCGCACGTAAATCACAGGTGCGTACAAAGAGCTGTCTGGCAGGGATATATTCATAAGTATCTATCGCTTTTAAATATGATGTCACCATTCACTTCCCACAGACAGTTTGTGCCTATAGGATAATAATCATAATAACCAACCCTAAAAATCACACAATTGTGCAATGTTGTTGTAAATTTGTACAAAATACTGCTTTAATGGTCATCTTTTGAGTAACAGCCCGTGTGTATGTATGTACATATACTGTAAATGTTAATCTGTGGTTGAGATGTTATCACATATACACCTTGGAAAAATGTTCCAAAGGGAATCTTTTCTTGTATGATCTAACTCCGTCCTCTTGACCATGCAGCTGTTACGTGGCATTCCTCTCGGCGTGGGTCAGATCTTCGCCTGTGGAGCAATGGGGCCCTCCCTCCTCATCCTGGCTGCTGTTGTGCTCTACTCCCCGCTGCTGGCAGCCCATGCTCTGCTGGGATCAGCTGTTGGCACATTGGCGGGTGAGTCTCTATCTGTGTGTTCATGTATTTGCATGGGAGCAGCGGGAGAGTCAATATAGCGGGGAATAGTATTGGATTTTTTATGAAGTCATATATGGTAATGTGATGCACATGCAAACCAACACTAGGTTACATTTTCAGTGTTTAAGAGAGAAAAGTGTTAGGGCATTTTTAGAGCTGTCATTCAAACCTTTGTGGTGTAAACCCTTCCCATGGGTTTTCTGGAGGAGGGGATTATGTAGCTATATGTAGGCCAGAGCCTCCATCTTCTGCTGCATTGAGAAAAATTGTGCAAATGCTTCAAGTTGGGATGACGGTCAGGAAGCAAGAGCAACAAAGGCATTTTGTAAAGTTAACTGGGTGTCACCGGTCACCTCTGAGTCATTCAATTTGTTTTATCAAAACACATGAAATGCCCTTATTTTAAGTGTAACTAATATTAACATCCTTGGCATAAACTATATGCATCATCCGCCAGGAGAGAGGAGGAAGATGCAGGTGGATTTTTTTTGGTGTTTATTTATGACGTGTACTAAACTGCAATGTCATAAAGCCCAAGGATTCAGTTTAAAAATAAAATATCACAAAGCCTAAGTGGAACTCGACAGTGCAAACAGTTCCTTCCCATGCTCCCATCAGCACATCCATCTCCTGTTTGCACATGTGTGTCTGTAAATAATACAGTGTGTCGTCATAGCAAATGGAGGGTAGAGGGTCACTCTTCCCTGCAGTCAGACAGTGTTCAGTAATGTTTTATGATGTTGCACTCACTCTGCGACAAGGTTCATGCTCCCACAAACATAATGAAAATCAATGTTACAGTCAGTAAGCAGGTTTAAAGCTATTTTCTTTACCACAGCTGAACAAATGCAATAGCTTATTAACCCCACTAGATGGGGCTACAAGACCAATGGCCTCTGCACAGACACAAACACAGGTTTGTCCCTTGTGGGACTAAATCTCACACGCTAATTTGAGAAAAGCCCTGAATGCAATTGTTCAAGAGAATGTCCCTACTACCACCATATGGAGGATGCGTGCACTGCAGATTTAGCAGAACATAATCGCATTGTGTGTGTGTGTGTGTGTGTGTGTGTGTGTGTGTGTGTGTGTGTGTGTGTGTGTGTGTGTGTGTGTGTGTGTGTGTGTGTGTGTGTGTGTGTTTGTGCATTTGGCAGGTTTATCCATGGTGGTGGGCCACGAATCTCTGTACACGGGTCTATCAGGCTTTAATGGAGCGCTGGGCTGCATGGCTGTCGGAGGACTCTTCTTCACTTTCAACTGGAGGACCCACGTGTTTGCCATTGCCACAGGTGACAAAAACACACCCAGACAATTGTGTTACCTGTTGTTCAAAGATCGGTGGTGCTAGAGATAAGAATCTTTTTTTTTTAAATACAGGATTATACATGTCAGGCCTCATCAGATTTAGATGAATAACCTTATTTAATTTGTCTTTTAAGAGTGTATTCAATGTATTTTATTGCTTCCATCATGTTCTGTCATTATTGTCTTTAGCCACTGGAGGGAGACAAACGCTCAGGCTCTGATTTATTTAACTACGACTGCCGGAAGCAATCAAACCTTTCTCTTCATCTCTATTGTCAGCAAGGTCTGCTTTAATTGATATTTTTAAACCAAGCTTTTCTATCTCTCTTTTTGCAACTTATTTCACACTTGACTTCTAACTAATGAGAAAAGTGCACGTCCATGCATACACACATTTGTTATTGTAGCTGGAGGAGCAAGTACACTAGGGCTGACAGATTGGGCAACTAAACTGCTCACATTTGGTAAATTGGTCCTAATTGAAGTTTTTTATTGTGTTTACTGTGTGGACCAACCTCAGTCAGTCTCGGTTCCGCTTGATGTTCTACCGCAACCAGGGGAAATGAATGGAGTGAGTGTGAAAGATATATTTAGTCCTAATTGTTTCTCTTCTGCCTGCAGCCTTCCTCTCTGCATATACAGACATCGCTCTAGGAAACCTTCTGGGAAAGGTAAGTGCAAACACTTCATGCTATGTCTGTATGTAGCTGTCAACACTGGGGAGCTTCGGCCTTTATTTTCTAGAAGCAGAGTGCATTCAATTTCAATTACTAAACCCCCATTTTCCCCGTCTAGGTGGGTCTCCCAGCATGCAGTTGGGCAGCCACACTGATAGTGACACTGATGTTGCTGCTGACCGGCAGACTGGCAGAATACCGCATCCCTACTAGTCAGGTTATGTCCCCAGAACACAACATGCACTCTCACAGCCAGTGGGCAGCTGGTAACGCAACAGAAAAAGAAAGCACTGCCTAACTGTATCGGTGTTTATTGGATAGTGCTGGACCAAATATGTACACACTTTGTTTTGAATGATTTTGGATCTACATTCTTAGGCATCCCATTTGAGGCTGAATATCTCTGAAGTATCTCACAGAAAACCAACAAGTTAAAGGGAGAGAAAAGACATTTTAATTTGCATTAAATTAACAAATCCTTTCATTAAAATCAATCATTGTTAAAATCACAGTTGAATCGTTAGCAATAAAAACACAATGAATTCTACAGTTATTTATTGGTAATTAATCGTCATTACTCTGCATAGACATACTAAATAGCACTCTACTGGAACTCACTACAGAAACAAACTACATGAACCTCAGTGCAGGCAGACTGTGAGTACACGCAGATGACCGGTCATGAAATGGACAGAGTGGTTGGCAACAAATTAACATAAGTATTATTATTTATTAGAAACAATTTAATAAATGCACAAGTGAATGTTACTTAGCCGCCATTGGTATTTTTTTCTTTTCCCTTCACGGCACATATTCCCAAACACGCGCATGCCAACATTCACACACATTTTTACAGGCGATTAAACCCCACTTGTTCTACCTTCTCTAACGAACAATGACACATTTTTAAAAAATATTTCTTTACATCATGCATTTCTATCTCAGTGCTATGTTTTTTTTTAAGTCTATATCATTTTCAGCTCTGCAACTAGACTTGTAAAATGAAGTACATCACAAACAGTTCTGATGAGGTTGGTGACAAAAGACATTTGAGAACTTTTACAAAAGTGCCTTATAGTCTGATTGATGAAGCATAATGATAAAAAAACGAAAAACAAATCTAAAGTAGAAATAGTTGCACAAGCTGTAGTTGTGTCTTTTATGCTGTATTACAAAAACATTAACAATCATTGTTCTCCATACTTTCAGTTGAAGATCTTTTTGTGCTTTTTTTTATCACGACTGTGTGTGTGTGTGTGTGTGTGTGTGTGTTCATTATGTTTTGGAGAAAAGGCAGAATAATATAGTCGATTTAAGTGGGTATATTTGGCACAAACACACATACACTTCATACAAAGTATACCCACATGTACGCACACTGGATCTGTGAACAGTGTAAATGATGTGGAAGAGGTATCTATTATATTCAACTTTATCAAGTGTAAATTTCCGTTACGTATGTGTTTAATGTGTGATTGTTTCATTTCATGCACAGAAATATGACATCTTTTTTGATGAACTCTAGCGTGCATGCAAATGCAATTAGTCATGTTTTCTCTCAAGATGTGCCGCTAAGACGGCTTATAAGGCCAATCAAAAAAAAACATTCATTGTGACATGTTGGAGCATTCCGTTAAAATGGTGTGTGCATGAGTGTGCTTATTTAAGTGCATGTAATTCTTTCTACTTTCTGAATAGTCACACTATGTTTTGTTTAGTTTTTTTCATGCATGTAAACATTCATCTTGTGTCTCCTGGTTATTGAACCAACAGGAAAGGAGCTAGAAAAACAACATCTTCAAAAGAAAAAATTTAACCTGGCTTTGTCTAAAGGGAACAAACTCAACCTATGTGAACCTATCTCAGATGTTTAATCTGTGCAAGTGACAGAATGTCTGGCAACCTCAAAGTAAGTTACTGCTTTTTGCCAAGGAAGTGTTCACGCCTAGCCCCCTTTTAAAACAACCATGTTTGTTTTTTTCCACAATTTTGTCTGTTAAAGTTAAGCTGTTCCCTTTCCCCAGGTGGGTCAGAGGTCAGGCGTGTCAAAGGGCAGTAGCCCTGAGGCTTGTAAGGATTAAGCCTGACTGCAGCAGGTTAGTCCTAGGTGCCACGTCCACCTTTATAAGCTCATTCCACGGAAAACTGTAAAAGACACTAATGAAAGCCCCGACAGTGCATGAAACTGTTAATGAGCTGTAAAATGTGATTGTCCATATGACTGATCAACCCCCTTAATCTTACAAGTGGTCACGTGATCCATTGATCGTAAATTCTTGATTTAGCCACTTAGTATACGAATATGATTGAATGACACGTGTCCGACAGGAGATATTGTTTTTTCTGCTGTGTTCTTGCAATTTGCTCATGTAAATCAACACATTTTGTTAGCCTTGTAGTCCTCAGCCAATGATAGAATCCCCGAGAGATTAGCCCAGCTCTACTGAAGGTTTACATCCAAGGATTATTTAATTTCTTGTAAATCCCTTCAGAAATATCTGGCTTCCTCCCCACTGCTGCCACACAGGCTCAAGGCAATCCAGAACTGTCCCTTTAGAAAGTTTTTGGTCTCTTGTCGGAATACAATTTCTAACTGTATATAATAGCCTTTGTGTATCCACTGCTTTGGTTCAAGTGTCTGACCACGTGTGTGTGTAGGTGTCGGTGTAGGTGTGTGTGCGTGCGTTTTGTGTTTAAAGCAGCCTCCCCAGCACCACTCCCTCTCTGCTCCTGGCTTCTCCTCGGAGGATCTCCAGGAAGCCCAGTTTGGTCAAGAACTCCAGCCTCTGACGGTCTGTTGGCTGCACTTCACAGAACACCCCCTGAGATCCTACAAACACACGCACACACACACAAAAAGTGTGTCTTGCAAGTCAACCTATATTACTTCTAAACAATAGTAAGCAAGGCTCTATCTTTACCATTTGCCTTGAGTGCAGTGAGGAGGGCGGTGAGCAGGGTGCGGCTGACGCTGACGTCCACCAGCTCAGGCAGAGCGTCCAGTCGCAGCTGGGAGGGGAAGTGGTAGAGGAGCGAGTCTGGGTACTCGCCCTGGTCCTCCTCCATCAGCTGGATCAGGTCCTGCACAAGAGGAAAGCAGAGCGGCGAGGGTGACCTTCAAAATGTGTTGCCAGTGACAGGTGAGCATCCTTTAAATCTTGAAACTCTGGTGTTATTCGCAATAATATCTGAGAATCCCTTTTAAACGCCAATTGAGAGACGGTTAATGCTTTCACTTTATATCCTGTGTACCTGTGTGGGGGGTGTGAGCCACAGTCATCCAAAGTGAGACTGTCAGCGTGCAACATGACATGCACACGGTGGGCTGATAAATCCGCCACAGATGTCTCTGTTTGGCTCCTGTCCTGAGATCACTGAACCGTTTGTCACAGCAACACCGCCACAAAGTCTGTTCATGTTTATTGTATCCTCCCACTAATCTGGTGCACACACTGAAGACTGTGGCAACACAGAGTGCTGGAGAAAGAGAGTACGGCAGATAGATCGCTGTAAAAACAATTCACAGTTCACCAGTGTGCCACCGACGTCCCACTGGGTTAGTCATCCGTCACCGAGGGACCCAGATGGTGTGACTGCAGGTATTGACGGGTCTTAAGATTTGGTGTGCATGATTTTACACCTATGTTGGTTATGAGCCTCCGAATATTTCTAAAAAGGGGATGTTAATTGACCTTTTGGCCTCTCCTGCTCTTCACATTTACCGGTGTGTTGTGGTGTGTGTTGCCTCCCTTGGGCGGGTACTTGTCCCTCATGGCAGGTATCCAGCTGACATGGCATCGCTTGGCAAAGGAGCGAACATCTGAGATGCCCAGCACACAGCCGACCACGCCTAGCTCATCCTCCAGGATGAAGCTGTACTCCGGGCACAATGCCAGGCACGGCCCCAGACATCTATGGAAGTAGAAAGGTAGCGCGATTTCAAACTAGAATCAGCTCTTATTGGTTTGTTTGTTCCCACTTCTTTCACAAACACCTGCCTGTCTCCTATGATGTCTGGGTGAGCAAAGCTGGAATCTTGGACACCCTGATTCCGTAGGTGTAGTTGGCGGACCATCCGATACAACTCCACCTGCACACACGCACACAATAATCACATCCTCCTTCCATGACATCCCATTGGTTCTCCTGGCATTATGTGCGAGTGGGACCACGTACCTTGTCCTTGCTGTGGTAGGACCGGATGTTGTAGAGACGAGATGTAGGGAAGAGAGGAGGAGGATGACTGAATAGTTCACTGCTGTTGCCTATTGGGAGAAGCATCTACACACCACACAAACACAAATGCACCGATTGGTTCTAAAAAGGTTATTTGGACTACAGAAAGGGTATTATAAGAAATCCATTGAAAATACACCCTACCTGCACCTCCCCAGATACGCCCCCTTTGAAGACCCACGGCTCTGACTCCCCTCCCCGTAGGTCCGCTCCCGAGGTCTTCCCACACCCTACCACAGGCAAGATCCAAATGTCAGGGTCCTAACATTATGTGCTCAGGGCCAATAAGATGCCAGTACAGTTATCAGCGGAGATGGAAAAGGATTACAAAGTGAAATATTCATGCCAGTATCAAAACTCGAATGAATGATTTACAGCTTCGAATTTTTTTTTCCCATTTTTTATGCAGATGCCATTAAAATTTGAGGCCGAACCGGTGGTTTAGTCCCCACAGCACCGGTAACTACAGTGCTCCAATGTTTTATCGCTGAGAAATAATGATTGAATGTGGAGTGACAATTTGTCAGGCCAGATTCAGTTTAGGTAAGCATGACTTGCGCAGCAGAGCCTACGTGCGGGCGAGTTATTATTTGGCACACAAAGGGAAACAATGGTTTTTAAGGACATTTCTACTCACAGTGGAAACAGTTTTTCCAGGAGCCCAGGGTGGAGTCCAGAAACTCACTCAAAACTCGGCCGTCTAAGTGAGTTAAGCAAACAGTCAAACCGATAAATTACAATGAGACAAAAAGAGTAGTGCTCAGTATAAGAGCACAAGAAAGTATATCATTGTAGATGTATAGCACAACATATATAAATACGAAATATATATAAGTTGTACAGTCTCATAGCAACATTGTGTTTCTCTCTGTTCCAGTATTTTTCCTGCCTCCATCTCAGCGGTCCTACCCAGCCAGCATATGAAGGCCTTTGCCACCAGGGCCGTGTTCCTCAGGTCCCACACGTAAGGGTAAAGGTCGTATAGCACGGCCCTGTTGGCCCCGCCCACCACGCTGCAGTGGAGCTGCGCTATTTCCTGGCACAGAGACAGGAACCTGGAGGCCCGACCACGCCACTCGTCCACCTGAGGACACGCGCATCAGGACAGTGCCTTCACATACACCACAGGCATTTGATTAAGGCAGAGGTCCACACAGAAGAAACACCAACCTTCTGAGGTGCCTTCTTGCTGTCGGCACTGACCAGTTGGCAGTTCGATTTTAGCCAGGTTAGGTCCTGTAGCAGCTTTTGGGCAGATGGGCCGTGTTCATGGGGAAGATAGTGAAGACCAACCAGCAGCCGCACCTGGGACTCGCTCAGCAGGCCCTTACTGCCACAGAGCCCCCGACCCTGGGCTTTCTGTCCTTGGCCTCCCCCGGAGGGTGCACCTGGTTGGGATCCTGGAGGTTGTTGATTGGGATTAGGCTGGCTTGACCTCTTCGTCGTGACCCCATCACGCAACTCCTTCGTGGGTGATGATGGAGGTGAGCTGGAGTCTAAGGGGAAAACGGGGAGTTTGGCCACAGCTGAGGTTCCTCTGAACGAGGAGGGGCCGTCTGATCTGTCGGGAGTTTTGCAGCAAGATGATGGCGCAGGGGAACGCTGATCTGCCCGGGTGCACTGTCGACCTATCATTTTTTAAATTTAGGACATACAGCATCTTATGTTTTTTTAATCACACCTATCATACTGCGGTCAACAGACACAGCACCAGAGCACATTGTTTTACCTGCTTGCAGGGGCTGGTTGAGTTCCTCCATCCAGTCATGTAGTGCAGCAGACAGAGCTCTATCCGCACAGTACTCACTCTCCTCATCTAAAACACAAACGACATGGTATGATCATAGATCATGAGACAGAATGACACACAGTACACAATACAGACACGTTTCTCAGAAAACATCTTTTCTTGTGTTACGTGGTGACACAAAGTCTCATAGTGCCTTAAACAATGGGAATGTTCAACTGCCTTCCCTCAGCTCACCTTTCCTCTCTTCTCCAGCTGTGTACCAGCTCCCCAGCGTATGCAGAGGGATGTAGTTGGCTTCAAACTCACAGTTGGGGTTGAGCAACAGGCCCCTGAGGTGGCTCCTCAGCCGAGGTTCTCGACCCTTGAAAGGCCCCAGGAAGAGCCGCCTGGAGTCGTAGTCATTGGCGTGCAGGTTGTCCCAGATGAGCGGGGGCCGCTGGAGGACAGACTCCACCTCAGCCAGGCAGTCTACAGACAGCTTCTGTGAGATGACCTTACTTCCTGTGGGACAGACAGGGGCAAAAAATAAAGCAAAAGGATACCGACGTGAATAAGCTTCTCTGTCTTGGAGCACTTACAGGTGAGTGTATTTTATCTGTATTTTGACAAATATTGTATCAAATTAAAAACCCCCACAATACAGAGGTTTGCACCCCTTTCTTAATGATGCATTTTGTCTGCAATTTGCAAATGACAAGAGCGGGTGCATGTGTAATCGTATACCCTATGCATGTGGGTTGATGCACAGGCAATTGATTTATAGGTCACAGATGGACGCTATTCCACACAGTTTTGTTTTTTTACTGAGTGCATGTCCAATATTGTTTCCCCTGTGATATTGTTTGTGTACTGTTAAAAGCCAGGACATTGCACATAAACTAATGAGACCAAAACAGTCAATCTGAAATTGCCACTCACCTGTCCATATGACAGTTATGTTGGGCAGTAGGTCTTCTCCAATAGTCTGCAGGTAGGGAGACTTGGACACACTGGGAGAACACAGAGAACCACAGTATTCTACAGAGACAGAAAGAGAAGGAGAGAGAGAGCGAGAGTTGCGTTAATCAAATACAGTGAACGAGTGTGCGCTCACTCCACCCCCAGTCCTACCTGTTGGGCAAAAGAGGAAGACAGGCGGTTCCCCCAAGAACATGTAGATCTCATTGGTTACAGTGACCTGAGCGTTGGCGAACGAAGAGAAGGCCTCACTGTCGGCCTGACACATGGAGTGATCGATGTCATCGAACAGAATGGCAAATGCCTGGCAACCCAAGTCTGACACCTAGAGACAGATCCGGTTAGAAACAGAGCCTCGAAGCATGTTCTATTTCAGTTGCATCGCTTTCATTATCCTTAACAACGCGCGTTATTTACCTGTCTCAGCTTGCGTTTCAGCAGTGTCACGTCAGAGGACGAAGAGAAGACGATGTCCTGACCCGGGGAAAGGGCGTAAACGAACCTCAGGCCTCTCGACTGGGCCTCCGCTATGAGGGTGCGCAGCTGACCTGAGGAGAGGAGCAGAGGAGATGGAAAAGGTGAGAAAAACCCAGAAATAAAAGAGACTGTGTATGTATGAAAGGGAAATTAGCACAAATGAAGAAACAAAATGTTTGGTATATTTCATTGTTCCGTCCAATCTTAGTGTTGAATGAATGGGATGAAAGGTCCTCACCCTCTTCTTCGGGCGAGTAAACTTCTCTCCACAACAGCCTGTGTTTAAGGTCATCTTTGGGACCATACAAATAGGTGTTCAACCCCCAACGTTGCATCCTGGTGGACAAGACGAGGGCGTTAGAAGAAAACAAGCTGCAGTTACCGGTAATTTGCTTAATTTAGATCAGTTACATTTTTTGAATTTGAATACACTGTCTATTTCATTGCTCACGCTGTGATTTCATGTTATTTATATTCCGCTTTACTTCCTTATTATACTGCAATGATATACGAATATATATTTGTAATTCTAAATATTATTGTACTGATTCAGTCAGCTGTCAGGCTTGACTCCTGGGGAGGCAGAGAAGACCTGAGAGTGAATGCAAAAGGCAAGGACAGGAGGAGAGAAAAAGAATAGTAAACATAGCATAAGAAACAGCAAGAAAATAGATCCAGCGTATCGATCGTGGTGCTCCATGGCCACCTCAGTTACAGGAAATGACCTCCTGAATTATAAATAGACGATAGTACTAGGAGGAAAACAACATCTACATCAGCAAGCACAAAGAGACGGTGTAAAACACTAATATTGCTTTCTCTGCCCCTCTCTCTCTCTCTGGACATGGACCAGGACTTGGTTCATTTGTCGGTGGACAACGTTCTCCCTCTGCTTCATTTCCTGGACAGATGGTATGTAAGTCGCCTCCACAACGGTGCAACCTAGCTCTCTGCAACGCAGTCGCACATACACACACTGCCGTCCACGCATCCAAAGGCTTCACTCTGGCAAACTTATGCAACACAGATCCTGTAGGATTTTTGCCCGCACCCCACACTTGAGTCTAAAAAAGCAGATCTATAAATAAATCCTGGAGCCCACACGCTCAGCTGCTGCCACACTAACAAAGTTGAGTAAATGAGATCCATCCTCACAGTGTCGTCACAAAGCAGTGAGGGCCTGTGTGGCTGCATCTCTGCAGACAACTTGCAACACGAAGCACATTTCACATGAAATGAAAGCAAGTTTAAGGGCACATTGTGATATACATATACATTCAATACTGTAGATCTGAAATACTTCCTATTTATAGCAGTGCTGTACCGTTTGTGTGTTTACCTTGTATTGGATTTTCTTGACTTTTATCCTGACTGATTTTATAGGGTTTGTCAGATTGTTGTGGGGTTAATTAACCTATTATCTCTTTTTTTGGTCAATTAACAGTTCGCAAGCCTGTTGAAAGAGCGCTGACTGACTTACCATTGGAAGAGAACTTTTCTCTGATCCAAAGTCCAAGGCCTCCCATAGAAACCTGAAGTGGAAACATAAACATTAGATAAGTGTACAGATATATTTCTGTAAATGTGTTTCATTTCATGAAATTCATGGGTGACGATAAATACAGTATATGGGGCTCATTGGCATCCAAAACAACCATGTGGTTGTCATAATGTTACTGGTATTGGTATTATCACTACTGTATTTTAGTATGCAGTGTCATCTCTCTTCCCTGGAACTATTTTTACTGCTCAAATTGTCGTCTTCTATCATCTTCCTCCTCTGTCAAGGCAGCTATTTCTTTGTCATCATCATATACTGTCCTTTTATTAAAAGCACCTCACCACCGCTTTTATTACCATAGTCATCTCCTCACTTGTTATCATTCTCCAAATCCTCTCTGCTTCCACCATTATCATGGTCATCATCATAATCGTATTCTTCGCCGTCAGGATCTTTATCAGCATCATGTTTGTCAGCACCAGTTATTATTATCCGGAGCACCTCCTCCCCCCAGGCTTTTCACCGCCTGCTCTTTGACTGATCAGCATCATCATCCCCTGGAGACCCTTTGCACGCCCCCCCCCCCCCCCCCTTCCCCCCCCCCCCCCCCTCCCTTTCACACGCCACGCTTTATACACAGAGGACCAGTCGCACGCCCCCTTTACATTAGGCGACAAACACGTCGGGTGGCCAAATGTAGGTCACGCGGTGATCGATTCAAAACCGAGTGCTTTAGATATGGGAAGAAAGAGCACGTCTGCCGGGAGGTCAGTGATGTAGTCGGCCGCTCTTACCTTCCACTACTCCGCAAAGAAAGGGAACCTTCCCCTCCATCCTGCGCTCAGCCTCCGCCTCCAGCTGCTCCTTCGATGAGCGAGGGATGGCGAGATGCTCCCCCCCGTACGTCCGTCTGCTCAGACGCCGGCTATCTTCTTCATGCTACGGCCCCTCTATCAGCCTCCTCCTCCTCCTCCTCTTCCTCTTGCTTCTTTTCAATGGCTCTCGTGCTGCGTTCAGGTGCTCCGCGGAAAGTCCTTTTTTACGAGCCTCAGAGCTGTGATTGCTGGTACCACGTGGTCATGATCGCGGAACGTAAAATCCCAAAGGAAATGCCCGAAGAAGAAGTTGATTATGGTTTTTAATAACTATTAAAATGTTATGGGGTTTAGGTGCTTTGCAGTGAAGCTAAAATAAAAATCCGATTTTTATTTTCATTCGTAAAAGTTTTTGTTAGGGGACCGATGACATAGATCAGTATTAGTGGTCAATCAAAACTGTAGACTTTCCTATTTGCCACAGCCTTTTATTAAATCAAATAATTAACATTAGCACCGTCATTTCTAATATTTCCTTTCGTTTTAATGAATTCGTATTTTATTATTATGTTATACTCTTTGAAAACCTTTTAAACATGATTGTACATCTATAATACTTTTGCATAAAAGAACCTGCATAAAATGTGTAGTATGGATTTGAGACATGCTGTAATGGTTGATGGCAATCAGAAGACAGGCCTTTGAGCCAGAGTTTAAATATAAACATGTCTCATTTTGAGTTAAGAAAGAAGTTGATATTATTTCATTTGTTAGTGTGGGAGTCATTTTCAGAACAAATAATGTTTTCTAATCTTTTCCAACTAGCATTATGTGTGTGAATTAAATGTTTTCAATATTGTTCTTGTTTTACAGTGCTATACAGGACACGGCAGAGTGATGGATGTGACGGACCTAACCATTGTTCAATACAAAGAAATACTTTGTAATTCAAACCCAGCAAAGGTAAGACTTTACTCCTCCCACTCTGGAACAGCACGGCAAAAACACATTTCCCAGAGGAGGTGGTGACAACTAAACACAGAGGACTTTGGCCTTGTCCCGTTGCTTGCTTTTGCTCCCTCAGAGGTGAAGTTTCACATCGAGCTGAAGGTAAGATCAAGAAAACCTACCCAACAATATTTGATCAAGCAAAAGCACGCATTTCAGCTATTTTATCTTGTGTCATTCATGGAAAATAGGACATAATAGGAATTACTAACTGAAGGTACTGGGACGTGCAGTGCTTGACAGTTCATTCAAAAAAGACTACTAGCAGTAGGATAAATTAAACTGGGGAAAAGGAGCTTGCTTATGCAGGATTGAGTGTCGAGTGAGTTTCTTAGAAGAAGTGAGTCGCTGACTCACCACGGGGTAGCTGGACTTTGGCCACTGAGCAGATGTGAACTGTTTAGGTTTAATGATAAGGAAGTAAAAGTACTTTTAATGCTCGCATGAAGGAGAAGAAATGATTTGGCTTATACTGTATATTTTATTATTGGATTAATATTTGGGAGGTAAATATTAGTGTGAAGAATACCCTAACCCTTACACATATATTTCTGAATTTCTCAGGTCATGGCTTCCCCTGGCGCTTTCCTGTCAGATGTTCAGTTTCAATGCTGCATCTGTCGGGATGTCTTCTCTGAGCCGGTCTCCATCCCCTGTGGCCACAGCTTCTGCTTCACCTGCATCACATCCCACTGGAAGGACAGCGGTGCCACCAGCTGTCCCAAATGTCATGTGGCTTTCGAGGCCCGCCCGGAGCTTTGTGAAAACTACTTCGCCAAGGAAATGTCAGAGCAGATCCGAACAAGGAGGCAATGCGAAGACGTGTCAAGGGCAGGGACGACCATCAATTGTGACGTGTGCGTCGGGAAGCACACAGAGGCCTGGAAGTCCTGCCTCGTGTGTCTGACCTCGTATTGCGAGAGTCACCTGGAGCCTCACCTGAGAGTCGCCACCTTGAAGAGTCACCAGCTGATTGAACCTATCGCCATGCTCGAGAACAGGATGTGTAAGAGGCACCAGCGGCTGCTGGAGCTGTATTGCAGGACGGACCAGAGGTGTGTGTGTGTGCTGTGCACTGAGACTGACCACCACCTTCACGACACAGTACCAGTGGAGCGAGAGAGTCGGGAGAGGAAGGTAAAGATCCTGAACTCATCGTCATAATCAAAGTCTTTTTCCACATCTTATTGCAGCCTCTGTTTTGATTTCCTGTGGTCATGTTCCCAGGCCCAGGTGAAAAAGATCCAGGGTGAGGTTCAGCAGATGATCTGCGACAGGCTGCGGAAAGTGGAGGAGATCAGACTCTCTGTTGAGCTCAGCAGAGTGAGTGGCTATGAGGTCATGGAACATTTGAGGAAACAACAGATTTCTCTTTACTTTGTGCCTCATCTCCAGGAAAACTCAAAGAGAGACATCAGCGAAGGCGTGGAGGTCTTCTTTGCTCTTTTCCGCACCATGGAGAGGAGCCAGGCCATGCTGGTGGACACCATCCAGAAGAAGCAGACAGCGGCGGAGCAGAGGGCGGCGAGGCTGGTGGCAGAGCTGGAGCTGGAAATCGCCGAGCTGGAGAGAAAGAGAAGCGAGACGGAGCAGCTCTCCTGCTCCGAGGACCACCTCCATCTACTGCAGGTCAGGAGCCCACTCAAAGTGGGATGATGGACAGTCAGCGTAAATAGCATCTTTTGCCCAAAAATATGTACGGAGATGCTTACCAAGTGTTCAGGCGCATTTGTAAAGTGCAATTTCTCTCTCATTTACATTATTGTACCAGAGGTTTCCATCTCTGAGTTCTCCTCCATGGGCCAAACCCTGCAGCGACATCATCGTCCATTCACACACGTGTTTGGGCGACGTTAGGAGAGCGGTGGCAAACACTGAGGCGCAGCTCCGGTTGGCTCTGAGAAAACTTTCCATTCAAGGTCCTCACCCCTTTGCACTGCAGCACTGCTCCCTGTAGCAAAACAGCCACTTGAATTGCATTGTCAAAAATCACAGATTGAAAAGGTTGCATGCCATTTGTCTCATTTGGTTTTTTTGACTTACAGAGCACGAGAAGATGCAGCAATATGCAGGTACAGTTAAAGAAAGTTTCTCACGTCATTCAGAAATGGTTTGTCCACTAATGAAGAAATAATGTTTGTAGAAACCAGGCAGGTCTGGCAAACAGTATCAATAACAATCTGGAAAGGTCTATCTTGAATTATTTGATTAAATGAGCTTTTAGTCTAAGAAATAACAACGGCCCAACAAAAGTCTGAATTTTGACATTTCAAACCCTGTGCTCTGTGTGATTTATGAAGCATTTTGAGGTTGAGCTTTCGTACAAACTGTGTCTGTCCACCAGTGGATGTTCATCTGGACCCAAGGACAGCCAACCCATGGCTGGTGCTCTCAGAGGACGGGAGACAGGTCTGGGACGGGGACGTTGAGCAGAGTCTGCCGGACCTGCCCGAGCGTTTTGACACAGCGCCGTGTGTCCTCGCCACCCAGGTAATTAGAGACTTCCTTTCGAAGGATTTTGTCTTTTCTATTTCACCCTCCTAAAATTGACCTGAGTGGCCCAAAAACTGTATGCAGGGTTTCACCACAGGGAGGCACTACTGGGAAGTGGACGTGGGCGATAAGACAGCGTGGGACTTGGGTGTAGCTCAGCAGTCAGTGGAGCGAAAAGGTTTGGTGACATTGTGTCCAGAGGAGGGCTATTGGACTGTGTGTTTGAGGAAGGGCAGCGAGTACAGGGCATGTGCGGGACAGGCTGAGCTGCTGTGTGTCACTCAGAGGCCAAAGGTTGTCGGGGTGTTTTTGGATTACGGGAGCGGGACGGTGTCTTTTTACGACGCAGAGTCCAAGTCACACATCTATTCCTTCACACAGTTCCAATTCACCGGGGCCGCGTTTCCCTTCTTTAACCCAGAAATGAGTGACCCAACCAACAACCACTCGCCACTTATCATTCGTGCTGTCAGCAGAGTCAACGAAGGCTCGGATTTAAATGATATTACAATATGATGTAAAATGTATATTCAGCGCCTGTTTTTATCTGTTTTTTTTACTAATTGAGGCAGCTTAAAACAGAAAACTGTATTCTTGAACCTTTTTTGTTGAGATATGTTAGTTTTGCTCTTCTTTCACAGCGATAAATAATTGTACACAAGGATCCTATATATACATTTCCAAATTTGCCCCCATCCCTCAATAAACTTTAAATTGCTCGATTGATATATGTTTTACCTCCTCCTTCTACCTGTTGCTTATGACTCAGATCGTCATCAGATCCTTTCAAAATAATAAGTCATTCTAGCAATCCAAGTGTTTATTGTTATTATAGACAACAAACTAGATTGCACAACCCGGTGGTTGCTAATCAGATTAGGACAAAGACAAGCTTAGCCTCGAGGCAGATGGAGCACGGAGGCAGGCTGCAAGTTTGAGTGTTGGAAGAGGGAATTATGCACAGTGCTGGTGACTCACAGGTGAGCAGGCACACACACACACACAAACACATAGTCATTGGAAGATATCATTTAACACTGGTGTTGAGGTTAGAGTTACAAAGTTTTAACCAACAAACATAGCTTTAAAGACCGAGCTGAAAGGAGCTGTGAAAGAAGAAGAAGAGGAAGGGATAATGAGGGATTACAACTAGTATCATCCTAAAACAGGGCGGAGACACACATGTAAGAAATGCCACAGATTAAAGTGGACTCCAGGGAGCAGCAGGAACACAACACGTTTCATTACCAAGAGGTAAAATCCCGCAAGTTGATATCAATGCGATAGGTTTGCTGTTGTGACATTTGGAGGACTGGAGCTCTCTGACCGGCCATGATGTCACCCGTGGTGGACGAGACCGCCGGGGATCTCCCAGTCAGAGACGTGGGACTGATGAAGGGAGGCCTGATGCCAACTATCCCAGGTTTGGGTTGAATTCTACTCTTAATTGTATTGTAACAAAGTGTACTTTTTGCCACGTGTAAAAGTGGTAATATGAAAACAATAGTTGGTGTGCCACTGGAGACGTAAATTAAACCTACAGAGTAGTGTGATAAGAGCCTTGATGCAATAATTAGAAGGAAGTATTTGGGAATTGTACCGAAGTCTGTGAATTCTTCTAAATTTGTGTGTCCTAATGCCGCTTTCAAAATGTCACCATCCTGTCTCGTTTTCCCTAGACACTCTACGTGAAGTAAAGTCATGGAAGAAGCACCAAGTCTTGAAGATAAAAGGTAAGAACCCAAAACTCATCAGAACCTATCATGTCAGATATTTGGACAAAGTTCAAAACACTTGCTCTTGCATTAGTCAGAGACAAAAAAGTATTTTTTCAAAATTTTTCAAAATGGTCTTCTTTCCGTCAGCTCCTCAGCGCCTGTTTCGGTTTCCCAGAGAGCACCTGGAGGACCTGTGCCTGCGACTGCAGGAGGAAAACAGTGTGCTTAGGCAACACACACGCACACAGGAGCAAAGGTTACGCAGGTAACACACATTTAGCAGATATCTGGGACTACAAGGGCGCAATTCTTGACAACGCCGTTCTTAAGGTTGCTCATCTTAATTGCATCGTGAGGATGTGATCCAAATGGATACATAATAAAGACGCGTGTGCCTCCTCCCCCACGTCCCAGGATGTCCACCAGACTGATGCGTCTCCGTCAGGCCCGTCCTGGGTCCAGTGGTGTGAAGGAGAGGGACATGGAGGACACCATACAGGAGCTGGAAGCCCATGTTGCTATGCTGGCGAACCAGAAGGGGCTTCTGCAGAAAAAACTCAGCCTGGCCAAGCAGCACATTGTGGACCTGGGGGGACGCACCCCATTCAAGTGTAGCAAAGGTGTGTATGCTGTGAGAAGGAATGAGCAAAATCAATAGTGGCCGGGATGACAATTTCTTCCTCTTTCCTCCCTGACCTCCATCCCCTCTTTTCTTCTTGCTTTTGACAGGTAGATATATGGAAGCGGAGGGCGCGGTCAGAAGGGCAGCCCAGACGGCCCCGCCTCGCTATGGCCCAATGAGGGAAGACAGCAGGGTGGAGATAGAGAGACTGTGCGTGTGTAGTGTGTTTGGAAGAACAAAACAGAAATAAAAAAAAATAAATAAATTACTCAAAGGCGCTTTATTTTCATTTTTTGAATAGGACAGTAATTACCGATTTTCTCCCATTTCTTTAAGAGACACTCTGCTCAGCTATGCGAGTAAACATCACCACCTCTGTCATCCAGCAGGTCCAGTGTGACGGAGCAGGTGCGGGTGGCCGAGCTGGAGCTGACCGCCCAGGCCCTCAGGGACACGCTGAGAGAGAAGGAGAAGGAGATAGAGGGAACGGTGAAAGAGATGAGGAAACAGCAAGTGGACAAACACAGGTGGCCTCACCTGAGATACACATTGTTTATTCCCTAAAGTAGCACCCTCTCAATGCAAGGAGGGCATTGTTGTGCCGCAGTTTCTGCTTCAACTTACTGTACAGCAACGTTGTCAATATAATATGAAAGGCTTTTGTGATGTTATTTTTCTTTCAGATTAACTATCAGAGAGAACGTGGATGTGATTCGTCTACAAAAGCAGCTTTCAAACAAGAGCACTGCCCTAAGGGTCACGCAGGAGAAGTTCAATGACCTGCAAGAAGTTAGATGGCCTCTTTTATTCTTATATTTTTATTTCATTTTTCATTTATTTGATCGCGTATTCTCTCTCTCTCTCTCTCTCTCTCACTCATATCTAAGGCATATGAGACTCAGCTTGAAGAGGTACAAAACTTGACACAAAATCAATTCATATTTTACTCACTGAGTAATGAGACAAGAATGAATGTCACCGGCCATATTGATTTGTGTGCGTCCCAGAGTCAGAGGCCACTGAAGGAGAGCCAGGGAGCTCTGCTGGAGAAGGTGGAGGATCTGACTGAGCAGCTGAAGCAGGAGAAACAGAGAGCACTGGCACTGCAGGGACAACTTACTACTGATACCCTGTCTCGACGGGACCTGGACAAGGTACTGGATCTCTATCTGCGCTTATACATTCAGACAAACAATCGGCTTCCAAAAACTTTAAATTCTCTTTCTTTCAGCTACAGGAGAGGATATCAGACCTTGAGGGAGAGCGGGACATGATAAAAGAAAACTATGACACTCTGTTAGAGAGGTCTGTCAGGTCAGCCTGACGGTTACTGTTACTTGGCCATATCAAACGACAAAATCAAATGTATAGCACTGATTTATAATGTATGCAATACTATTTCAAATGTTAACCTTAGTTGTATGTGTGCGTGTTTATTCTCTTTCCTAGTACTTTGTCCGCCCAAAGCAATCGTGATGGCCACGTGGAGAAACACAAGAGTGAGGATGTGGGGAGAGACGTCGGCAGGCGGGAGGAAGTGCAGCCAGCGGAGACGGAGGACAAAAGAAGGCTGGAGATGGAGAGAGAGAAACTCAGACAAGAAAAGGAGTTGTTCGAAGAGCAAAGAGATGGAGAGAGAGGTGGAAGTCACTGCTGGCTTTCAGATAATCAAGGAAAATTCACATTTGAAGATAGATTTTGAAATCAAAAAGCAACGTAGGACAGTTGACAGATGCACAATCCCATGTATTGACACATTTTGTCCCTTGTCTCATTTCTATCAGAGTTTTCTGGCAAGATGAGAGACAAAAGAGAGCATCTGGAGCGGGAGGTCCTCAAGTACAGAGAGCAGGTGGCGGCTCTGCAGGACAGACTGGACTCTGTCACAAAGGTCAGAGGTTATTGACCAAACAGCCTTCATGTGTTTTTTGTGTTATCTGGCTTTTGGCACATTTCATTCTCTCTTTTCCTTCTCATCTAGGAGTTTGACATGAGCGTTGAAGAGCTCAGTGAAACGTTTTTGCAGATCAAGGTTTGTGCTCCTTGGTGCCTGACTGCTTTTGGGGATTGAATAAGCTGCATTTGAAACCTTGGATTTCTTTCCCCATCGCAGAAGTTCCGGTTGCAGCAGGAGAGCAGGGATGGCCTGCGCTTCCTCTGGGCAGATGGCCAGGTGGAGGATTTGCCCCGTGAGTTGGTAAACATCCAGGCGACAAATGCTGAGACTGTGCTGGAGCTACAGAAAACCAGGAACCTACTTCTGCTCGAGCACCGCATCAGTCAAGACCTGAAGGTACGTGAACATACGTGCTACAAACATTTCAATCGGGAGATCATTTGCCAGCAATATATGCGGTATACATGGAAAGCATTTTCTTCCAGATGCAAGCATAAATGAATCTAAATTAGCACTGATCGTGTTTAGATTGACATTGTCTCCCCGCACTGTGTTTTTCTCCCTCCCTCATGAAAACCCCAAGGAAGAGCTGAAAACAGCTGTCCAGAAACTGGAGATAGAGAGGGAGGAGAGCAGGAGGAGGACGGCAGAGAAAGACAAACTGTTATCAAAAAGAGCTCTTCAGATCAACACACTGCAAGGTACGGACAACGGTAACGGAAAACACAAGGCCGATCCTATGTACCATATATAAGGCAGGAACTTATGTGTGGTCATGTACACTTTGGAGAACACAACTGGCTACTCAGCATTCCTAAAAAGTTCTCAAATCTTCCTTTTTGTCTTTGTGGCCAAAAGTCCAGTTGAAAGAGCTGACATACAGCCCCAGGACCTACAAGCGGAACATACCTATACAGTACACCTGGCCAGCTGGAGATCAGAAGGTGTTACAGCCCATTGAAGACGAGGTGTCCTTTTCTCAGCTCCGAGCCGGGGAGTCACTGCTGGAGATCCACCTGAAGGTGAAAAGTCCCACCTTGCACCTGAACTGCTTTTCTACCCGAGTATTTCTGCCCCTGTCTCCCAGAGTGTCCGATATCTGCTGCTTTTTGCACCTCCAGGCCGCCACCTTCACCCCGGCAGGCCTTCGGATGATGGGGCGGATCGGTGCCGGAGTGGACAGCAGTGAGGACACTGTGACTTTCTGCACCTACGGCCTCCTGGACTTCGAGGCGCACTCCACTCCCCTCGTGGCGGGCAGTCAGCCCAACTTTGGCTTCACGTCCCGCTACGCTCTAACGCAGCGCGATCTGGGGAGGCTGGGAGGTCAGGGGTCGAGGGTCAGGGTGGAGCTCCACCAAGCCTTGGGAGGGGTCAAGTTTGCGACCCACGGATGTGGGCAGATGTCGCTCACGGCTGCCATGGAGAGGAGAGGGGAGCGTATTAGCGGACACGTTAATATCACAGGCCCTGACGCTGAAAGTGTTGGCGTTGTGGATTTCTGGGCACGCCTGTGTCCTCCTGCAGAGCCAAAGGACACTGTGGCAGAGAAACCAGAGGAACGGAGCCCAGCAACACAGAGGAGTCCTGTGCACTTGTCCTACGGCTGGCAAGACAGTGGGTGGGAGGTGCGGCAAGAACAAGTTCCAAAAGAAAAAAAGACATCTTTTCACTTACTCCCTGATTTCATTATTTTATATCGAGATTTTCCCGATACTGCTTCCAAGCATGTACAGGACAGTGTGTTTATGACATTATTTGTTAATTGCGACAGGAGTTACACGACTACGGCGGCGGGATCCCCAATGAGCTGCTGGTTGTGCTGGAGCGCTGCGTGGGCCTTCATTCTCGCTGGCCAGGACTGCTGCCAGATGCCTACCTGACTTATAGGCTGTACGACCTGCCGTCTCACGTCTCCCCAACGGTCCAGTGCACCGCTGACCCGGTGTTCAACGATACCACCGTCTACCCGCTGGCTGTAACAGCTGATGTGTTGCACTACTTGAGGTATGGTGTGTATTGCTTTCGCGTTGGACTGAGCCATAATTGCATCACATTTCCGAAATCAGCAAATGATCTGGTATCAGATCTTAAGATTGTTGCCACTCTTTTTTATGCTGTACAATAACTTTTTTTCAGGTCTTGCAGTCTGTGGGTGTACGTGTTTGACGACAGCGAGGAGCAGAACAAACCTCCGGCTTATCTGGCCAAAACCATGGTCCCACTGTGCGCCCTGGCCACAGGCAGGGAGATCCGAGGTGAGCGAGAGAGAAACATGGAATAAGCATGCAGTCGAATGCAGGGGGAAAGCTAACGTATTGTTTTTCGTCACATCTCGTAATCATAATTGGAAAAACTGCAATGGGGAGAAATCCCTTTGAAATAGCCAGAGGAGCTGGCGTTAGGTAGGTGTTGAAATGTTCCTCTCTGCCTGGCCAGGTGACTATGTTCTGAGGGATCCAGCAGGTGGACCTCGGGGCACGGTCAGGGTCAGGATGAAATGGAAGTACCCCTTCCAGCCCCCAGTGGACGACTTGCCGGGTCGACAAGATAGACCAATAGAAAGCAGCGGGAGGAAGGAGACAGGAAGAGAGGGGGCCGAGGAGTCAGAGAGGCCCATAGCCAAGCCCAGAGCGAAGGTAGATATGCATAAACTGTATGTAGGTTTGTGTATGTATGAACTGACGAAAGGCAATGACCAAACCAAAATATGTTCTACATCATCACTGATATTATGTTGTGTGTCCTTAAAAATCATGTGTCAATGTGTCAACGGACGCAGCTACTTGAGCCGAGCGCAACCGAAGCGGTGCCGATGAAGACAAAAGCCTGTGTAGGTTTTAATCGCCTATCGAAGCGGTATAGTGCAACCCTGTGTTTGTGTGAGAAGTATGTTGACTTGTAAATGAATCCCTTTTCAGCCCCGGCCTCCAGCTGTCAAACCGAAAAGCCGGAGGAGCATACGACCTGAGCCAGACAGCTCCGTGACACCTCTGGACACTCGTCGGCCCACAGACTGGAAGAGATCTACAAAAAGGTTACCTCGCTTTCACCGGGACAGCTCTCGTCTCCAACCTGAGCCGAGACGGACCACGCCTTTGCCAGATTGGAGGTAAATGTTTTTTGTTTTTTTTTCCATTCCACTGCAAACTTTTTATGCAGGCGGAGAAAGAAATAGGGTAAACAAGAGTATTTCATAGAATTCTCCACTTTGCTATTTTATTTAGGAGCTATATAAAACATCAGAATATATTTCAAAAAATGAAATCTCGTTTAAGATCCTCGGAGGAACCGTCACCCAGAGAGTCACCTACCACAGTGTCGAAAGGAACCTCTGCCAGGGATGCTAGGACTCGGGTACAGTACCAGCTCATTCGCTGTCTCTGAATGGCCCCAAAAAGCATATCTGCTCAAATAAATTCCAGTTCAAATAATATTCTTGAAGGTGACTCGAGAGAGAACTGTTGAGACGGCATTTGAAACTGGCTGGTGTGTTCTCCCACTCAGGACTTTCTGACTGTGGATCAGGTGTCAGTGGATGAGGAGGAGGAAAGAGGGGAGCGTGGTAACTATTGACATCTGAAGAGCTGCCTTTTGGTCTTCCGTTACACAAATACACTTTAATTGAACAAGTCATCTATGACATTTCAGTCCGTCACATACAACAGGATTTCAATCGCTAACTAAGCTCAATCAGAAGAATTTAAATCACTGATTTTTCATGCCTTTTGACCATCCAGCTGACTCTTCAGATTCAAGTTCTTCTCAAAGCGACCTAATTATCATTCCACCCAGGCGGAAAATGAGAAAGGTATCACGGAAAGAAAATGAGTGAATGAGGTGTAGCTTTGTCTGGTTATGGTTGTTATGTGTACATGTTGATGTAGTTTAGGTTTGGCTTCATTTCCAATTATTATATAAATGAGCTGAGTTTCATTGCGTTGCAGAGAGACAAGCTGAGAGTTGAGATTCTGTCCCTCACCTTTGAACCGTCCTCACACGTGGCACTGGACAAGTCGGTGCAGCGGTTGTATGTGGAATATCGGCTGCTGGGCGTTCCCATGGAGACAACAGAAACACCTATGTCCCTCCGGAAACCCACAAAGGGGGAGGAAATTCACTACAACTTCACACGAGGTGAGAGTTGGAGAATGTATTGTGGTTCTGGGAAGTTTTCTTTTGGTATGGTCTCTTCATATCCCTAATGTGTTTCTGGACTCCGGCAGCGATCTATGTCGACGGTTCACACTCGGCTCCACTCAGACAGTATCTTTACACCATGCTGGAGGGCACTGACCCCAATGGGGGCAGGTAAAAACATCTGTGTTCTTCTGCTATTTCTCCCGCAATCTCGCCTCTCATTATGGATATGGAATTCAGAACACTAAGCCACGATCTGTATGTCTGACTCATGGCAGGTTAAAGTTCACCATAGTCAGTGAGCCAATGGACGAGGAGGAGGAATGCGTAGACGTCGGACATGCATTTCTCAATCTACAAGAACTGTTGCTTTCAGGAAATAATGTCATTGAACAACAGATCGACGGTAGGTATCGGTGGTGTGTGGTGTATGTGGTGTTTTTTAGCAAAGGAAAAAATGGAGAACAAATTGCAAAAGTCCTGCACACCATCATCTTCATCATCATATGAACCAACATTATTAGTGGCGTCATGTTCTTTGGGTAGAACTCACCTAGTGGGATAATTGTCGCCTAGCAAACTGTGGGATTTAAGCACATTTGTGTAAATGTATCATGTATCACAGGCTGTGGTGTGTGAGCAGTAGATGATAGATTGTGTGTAAAAATATGGAGCTGTTTTTTTTCTTCCGTTTCCCCCAGTCATGAGTATGGACGAAGACAAGGAGGTGATCGGATATCTGAAAGTGTCTTTGGAAGCAGCAAAAGCTCTGACGGGGATATACCAGGAGCTTCACCCAAAACATGAAACCGAGACGGATGAGGAGGAAGAGGAGGAGGAGGAGGAGGAGAAGGGAGTTAAGTTGTCTTCTGTATAAAACGGGATGGGGAGGAGGCTCCGCAACTTTCCCGAAAGCAAAAATATACGAAGAATCATTTTTGAGTCATTTTAGGTTGTTCTTTTATGTTTATTTTTAGATATTATACAATTGATATCCACTTCTTCCCATCTCTCAGCTCCCCTTTTACATCCTTACTATACACTAAACAGCCACAACATTAAAACTGTTGACTGGTTTCTAATATTTTGGCTGATCAGCAATTTTTGAATTGTCATGTCATGAATCCACTGAAAATAATTGAAACCAAAAAATTGCTCTCCAAATAAATTTTGTGATCTCACATGTGTTGGTCTTGCTGTGTTTTTTTGTGTATGTTTTACACAAGTGGTACAGGGACAACATTTTTAGTCAATAGAAATATGTCATCTCTCTCTTGAAATATAAAAAAATATATCTAAGTGGGCTACTGTAAAGTGGAGTCAGCTATACTATGTGCCTGTCTAAAAGCTTTATGCTCACCCGGAACTACTAGATAGGTAACGACTGTAAAAAATGACATGTGATTAATACATCAATAGAAACAAAACATGTTAACACTAAGAAGAAAGTTGTATTTTGAAACAGGGAAGAGAAAACAATACATGTATTTGATCC
The DNA here is from genome assembly GCA_016785305.1 of Colistium nudipinnis. Lineage (NCBI taxonomy): Eukaryota > Metazoa > Chordata > Actinopteri > Pleuronectiformes > Rhombosoleidae > Colistium > Colistium nudipinnis. Next base: position 1,733,661 of record JAFBJU010001433.1, read on the forward strand.
TTTCCAATAAACATAAACTTCTATGTGAAAGGAGTGCTGGCATCGATGACAGCAGCACTGACACAATGGGCCGGTGTCACGGAGGCATTTGATATTGTAATGTGACATGTCAAAGCTTTTACCTGGCACGTGTGGGTCTCTGTGCTTTTTACGTTCAATTTTCCAGTGCCATGTCTACCTCTACACGTGGACATTGGTGAGTTGTGCCAGCCTGCACATTTTCATGCATGTACATAGTCCTGTTTAAAACACTAGATAGTTGGTCTTTGCCAGCCTTTTGTGCGTTTTTTACCCAACTTATTGCATCTGTTAGTGAGGGGTTTGTTTCTAATTCGTTTAAAAAGGGCATCGATAGTCTGGTCAAATTTTGTTAGACTCGTTTATATCCTTTGCCACAACTGCTTTGTCCCTTGCTCTCGCTTGCTTTTCAGCGTTCATTGGAACCGGCGTTTGCTTTAACATGAAACGCATTGTTTACTTCAGGAGCCATTCCAAGCCAGCAACTGGAGGAATTGGCGATTTTGGAAGGGGGTTCGTCGCTCATCCGAGAGGCTTCTTCAGTTCCAACTTACTGGTGAGAAAGTTAAGGTATTTATCCTCTGTATTAAACTTGCAGGCTGTCGCCCCTCTGATCTCCATTTTGTTTTTTTGTTTTTTTTAACTCGGGCGCCACCAGAGAGTTCCTTCGAGTTACTGTCCTCGTTTGACTTTCTGGGAGGACAATGAAGAACGGCACTGCGAGTGGCTGAGAGATTGCGTCTCCAACATCCACATTTAGAGATGGTTTCTCCAGGTTAAGAGAGATGGCCTCTTGCAAACCGGCCATCTCCTCCGGCTAGAAAGTGAGCGTTGTCTTCTTCAAAAGAGTGTCTTCTGTCCTTAAAATGTAAATGGCCAGTGTTTTGGTGTTGAGCTCCTGCTGGTGCAGATAAGGATCCAAGGACAGTTGAGAGAGGAGGACGGAGGTGTGGGACGGGGTCTCCAGTTCTCCTGTAGATTTGTGCACGGATTCAGTCTGAGCGGGGACATATGGGGCAAGTTTCCAAACCTCATCTGTTAGATTCTGCAACAGAGAGTTGGCGTTGGCATTCTCAGCTCCAACAGTAGTACTGGCCTCTTTTAGCTTCGATGCGGCGCCCTCCAGCTCTGCAGTGAGACGCAAGTCAACATCTGACAGTTGAGAGAGGAGGACGGAGGTGTGGGACGGGGTCTCCAGTTCTCCTGTAGATTTGTGCACCTGCAGTCTGTTATAGCGTTGCTGCTTCAGTTCCTTCTCTTTGCGCAGAGCCCGGAGCTCTGCCTCCAAGTCCTCTAGGGTCACATCGCCCTCGGACATAAATCGAAAAACACGTTGTTTGTGTTATGTTAACAACAAATAAATACACAAACAGTGGTTGTATTACTTACTTAGTCTGATATACAAACGCTGCTCCGTTAACTCTCAGCAGCACCCGCGAAACATCTGAACGGCTGCAGCCGGGATGACGCACAATCTCATGCGCCGGAAGCGGAACGGAAATGTGAGCCAATCAGATTCGAATTCTTTGTGGTTCCGATTCTGTTATACTTTCTGCATCTTGATACATATTCTTCAATGCAACGCAAGAAGTGCAATAGCAAATGGGCAAGAATTGAAAGCAAACATCAGCAAATAAAACATAAAACCGCTGCTGGCACCCACTGATGGAGGTGAGCTGAAACTCACAGGGCGCTCTTCAAAAAAGTGCCCAGAACGACCCTCTGGCGGTCAAAGATAGGAACTTTCTGCACTCGTAAAAGCAGCGTTAATGCAACTATAAAAGCCTATTAGCTTTTCCGGTGGGTAGTTTCAAAATACCAGCTCAACCTGAACAACTAGGTACAAAAACGATCGTAAAATGAAAACAACGATTTATAAGTAATGTTTGTTGGGTATTTATTGTTTGTACCAAGCCCCCTCCCTATGGAAAGGCCATCAGCTGATGCAAAGCAAACAAATATACAATTTAGGAATATTTGAATAACCTGATCAGATTTGAACGTTAGCTTCTGTTTTCAAGTAAATGCACCACAGATAAATGTAAACATGGATCACATTTAATTAAACTTTTATTGCACTGAGATGTTGTTGCAACCATATTCATGTGAAATTATATATTTTTGTCTTTAACATGTTTTTTTAATACTCTTATTCTATTCATTTTTGAAAACGTTAACATAAAAAAATACATACAATCATATTTATTGCCATAATATATAATATAATAATAAGGAATTTAAAATATAGCAGAGTTTAGAATTTCTATTTTCAAAACTGTATGTTACAGACCACCCACTTCTCGCTACACACACTCACACACAGCTACGTCACACACTGGGAATGCAGTGAGGAGCTGAAGGCCTCAGGATCCGTGACAAAGTAGGTTAACGTCGCCCGGGTTAAGGGAAAGTTGTAACGGGACAACTTGCACTACGTGTCGGTCGTGTGGCCGGGCGTGCAGATTGTATTGTGGTTGTGTTGTTGTCGGTCGTTTGCGAAGCTACGTGTCGGCTATTTGTGTGTTCGCTGTGCGCTGCGCTGAAGTTAGCCTGGAGGCAAGGCACGAGTTCCACAACGGCGCACAAACAAGTACACAAGTTAGTGATCACAATCCGTGCTGGACTGTGTGTTACAGTAACGCGTTTTAACACGTTGTGTGTCGCTCGTAGAAGAGATTTAGACGAGCGAGTGGACATAGCGTCTCTGTTGTCTGGATGTTGCTGTGCGGAACTAACGTTGATGTTAAAAACAAGGAAACGCGTATTTAACCTGACGCCTTTGTGTCACTTCACCCATTCTTGTGTTGTTGTGTTATATTCCAGATGAGACCGAAGTGACCAGAGGAGCCTGTGTAAAGCTGTGTGAGAGGTAAGATATGCTAACAGCCTGCTAATGTGTATTATCCACGTTGTTTGTGTTCATATTATGTTTTAAATCCCATTTCCTAGCACAATTCTATAAATCATGATAGCATTTTTTGACGTGTGTTCTTTTGCATTAGCACATATGTCAACATTTAGCTACGCTGTGTTAAACATGTTGTGCTTATTATGGGCTTTTACCTTGGAAATAAAATCACTATGATAGAAAACACTTGTAAAGGTTGAATTGGGATTACAGGAAGGCGATCTTAAGAAATATAACATAGATGTTCGCTGTTGACTCCTGGATCATTTCTTTTTAATCGGTTTTATATACTTTTCAAACGATTCATGTTGATGCGTCTTATTTTGATAAACGCCGGATGTCGTCTTTGTTTATTTCCGCCCCCTGGAGTCTTGTCATTGTCATCAACGTTGACATTTCAGAGCTTATAAATGATCAAAAGCTCCAGCTCTCTGTTTTAAATCATAGTTGAAACCTCACTCTTGGTCTCAGACTGATGTGATAAACCCGCCCAGATCCATCCTCGGATTTGAGTGGATTCAGACCGGATTTAATCAGGAGGTGGTGTTCACTCTTTCCTCCACATGGTCCCTGTGTAATTTGAGTTTAATCCACACTGACCCTGCATCCAACACATTGAGTAATAGAAGAAATGGAAGCGAGGAAAAGTCAAAAAAAAAAAGCAAACGTCAGGGCTTAAATCCTGTGTTGGAGCATCGCATGGCTGCATCCTTCTCCTCGTCCATCTCTATAATCCTCTTACCAAACGGGATTTATCACAGCCAACACAACCCACATACAATCAGTCTGAGTGGGCTATTCATTTCTCCGCTCATCTGTTCCCGCAGTCCATCTGGGATATGCGTCAATCACGCAGTGGCTTAGTTTCTGCACAAAGCTGCTCTTAAATTGCTTCTTGCTTGTGTATGGTTGTGTTGAAAAATGATCTCTTTCCTTCTACACAATATTTTACCCTTTACAAAAATGTATTCATACAAACCAAATGTTTTCTTTAGTCACACCAGTGTCACACTGTGTCGGCTCTGCTGTGTGCTCCACAGAGAATACATGATATATTGTTATGTGCCAGGTGTTCAGGTGTACACAAACACACCTTTTTGGAAATCATGGACACTGGTGTAAACACCTGGAGACAATAACCATTGTGGAGGATAAAACAGGCCAGAGAGGATAGCCACAAATGTGCACCTGTTTGTGTATCTGTATCTGAGTGTTTGTGCCTCCATGCACACAAAAACTCAATTGCATATTTTTGTGCAAGCCTTCTGGAAATCCCTACATCTTTGAGTATGGCTGCTCTCTTCCTGCTCCTCAACTAGGAACCAATTGTTCAGTAGTTGTGTACTCGTTGCCATCGGAAAGTCTGTCAAATTCAAATGTAGTTTCTATTGGTTACCCGGGGCATAAGTTCATGCAAAAAAAGCTGAAAACATAACACTCGTAACAGTCCGTGAGCTGTTGTCAGACAAAGCAAAGGCGTGGGGCATGAGTTTGTGAATATGTTTTTATCAGTACAACAGAACAGAGCATTGTTCCTTCCACTCTCTGATCTCAAAAGCCTGCCATGTCCGGTCCCACCTGGCTTCCACCGAGGACTCTGGACAGCCCAGAGCGAGCTGTGCCCCAGATGTCCCACTCCGCCGGGTCAGCCATCTACCGGGCCCCCAACAAGAAGGGCGTGTCCGACTTCCGGCCCAAATATGGCCCATACGACCAGAATGGAGGAGGCGGAGGAGACATGGCCAACAGGTACATGGCTACTGGACCCACGGGTAAGACCCCTTCTCACAAATCACAGTCGGGGGGGATAATGAAGAATAGTGACATGATGACAGTACCGTAATATCATTGAATCATCTCAAGGTGGAGCCATTCATCACCCATCCAGTGATCACTACTACTCTCCTCCCCGTGGTCCCAAAGAGGATCGCGGCTGGAGCCCCAACATGGACAGCTACGAGCTGATGGTGCGTACTACAACGGGGAGGCACTCGATTGTTGATGGTTTGAATACATTCCTAGTTCTGTGCATAAATATATTTCCAATGCTCCTCATATCAGCATCGCGGAGCCGAAAAGCCAGTGAGCTATCACTCTAAAATCGACGCTGACATCGACTCGCTCACCAGTATGCTCGCTGATCTCGACAGCCACCCGCAGGACTCCAGCACACAAGTAGGAAAAATACTCTTTTGATTTCACTATCGCTGTATAAATATTGCCAGCTCATCCTTTTATTAAAACTCTTATCTTTTCACAGTTGTACGACAATGTGCCTTACAACAAATACCTCTCAGGGGATCACTACAAGCCTGCACACCAGAGTGCAGGCCCTCCTCAGGGTCGGCCATCTATGGGCTACCCCCCTCACCCCCAGAGCCAATACCACCCAGTGCAACCCTACCCCAGCGAGCACCAGGCTCCTAAGTACTCCACCTCCCACCACCACCACCACCAGCAGCAGCAGCAGCAGCAGGACTACTACTCGTCCTCCTCCTCCCCCAAACCTTACCCTCAGCCCGTTCCGGCCTCCTACACCACCGCCTCAACTCCCACCGGGCCCAGGTTCAGCGTCCAGGTCAAGACGGCGCAGCCCGTCACCTACTCGCAGACGGGGAGGCAGGCGGAGCAGGCGTACACTCCACCGCCTCCTCGCCAGCACGTTTCGCGTCCCCAACCCCAACCCCAACCCCAGGTTCAGGCTCAGGCTCAGGCTCAGGCAGGTCCTCAGGGCTGGTACTCCCAACACCCCGGATCGCAATCTCAAGAGTTGCACTCAGGGCCTGCGGGAAGAGTCAACCACGTACCCATAACGAAGAGAGGGATGGATAATAATCAGATTGGAGCCGGAACTGCACAGGGTCCGGCTTATCAGTCTAGCAAGGTACACATCTGCATCTCTATGTTTGTTAGTTTTTGTTAGTTTTTCAAGTAAAATTGAGCTGTATGTCATTTTGTTCATCTTCATTTTTTCAGCAGGGGATGGCCATCACCAGGCCTGAGGAGGAGTTGGACCGACTCACCAAGAAGTTGGTGTATGACATGAACCACCCACCTGCAGAGGACTATTTTGGTAAGGTCCCAGCTCATTTGTAAAACTTTCAAAATAAAGAAAGTGATGCCACTTCTGTTGACCGTGTTGACGCTTCCTGTTCCAGGCCGCTGTGCACGCTGCGGGGACAACGTGGTCGGCGACGGCAGCGGCTGTATCGCCATGGAGCAGGTGTTCCACGTGGAGTGTTTCACGTGCATCACCTGCCACGCTCGTCTCCGGGGGCAACCATTCTACGCCCTGGACAAGAGGAGCTACTGCGAAAGCTGTTACATTGTAATAGAAGGAAACCTCAGTGCGCCAAAGTTTTATCCCATGTGCAACTGCTCTGATCCGTGCTGTTATTGTCCTACGTGCGTGCGTGTGTGTGTGTAGAGTACGCTGGAGCGCTGTTCAAAGTGCTCCAAGCCCATCCTGGACCGTATCCTGCGGGCCATGGGGAAGGCCTACCATCCCCGCTGCTTCACCTGTGTGGTCTGTAACTGCTGTTTGGACGGCGTGCCCTTCACTGTGGACGCCACCTCTCAGATCCACTGCATCGATGATTTTCACAGGTGCACGTTCACACACCATGCTTTGCATTTTTACACACACACTTTTCTATTTGGAATCAAAGCATGGATGCAAATATCACTGATTGGCACTTGTTGTCCCTGACAGGAAGTATGCACCGCGCTGCTCGGTCTGTGGTGAGCCCATCATGCCGGATCCGGGCCAGGAGGAGACCGTGAGGATAGTGGCTCTGGACCGCAGCTTCCACGTCAACTGTTACATCTGTGAGGTGAAGTCAAATAATCGGTTATTTGAAGATTTAGGCCTTTCCTGTGTACAAAGTCTTAGATTTGTCTATATTTCATGTCATAAAAAAGTGTTTCATATATATATATATATCTGCAAAAAGTCTGTTGCATGGAAAATGTAGGAGCAAATTACCATACATTACCATATCACCCAATGCGAGAACTAAAGGAGCATTGGAGCGGGTTTAAACTCCCGCGAGCGCCCCAGCTGCAAATATTTACAGGACGGCTCCGTGTGAGAGTGTGTTTGGAAGAGCTGACTGGAGTGTCTGTATTCTGTCAGGAATGTGGGCTCCTGCTGTCGTCCGAAGGAGAAGGTCGAGGCTGCTACCCGCTGGACGGCCACATCTTGTGTAAGAGCTGCAGCGCTCGCCGCATCCAGGACCTCTCGGCCAAAATCTCCACCGACTGCTAACGGGCCTCCTCCTCCTCCTCCTCCTCAGCAGCTTGGCCATCAAAGGACAGAACATTGCACACACCGTCATGGCCGTCACACACAGGTTACACACTGCTGCTTTGCTCTGTCAAGTGATTCATTTACATTTTTTTCCTCTGCGGTGGCTCTGCTCATGAATTGACAAACTTTTGCACTGCTCCATCTGTTGGCGTGCTGCTCGAATTTCATTTGCAGGAGAAGATTTTTTTTCCTCTCTCTTTTTATGTTACTGATTCGGACAAAGCAGCCACCATCACATTTTCTGCCGTATTCTTTTGGTACATGGCAGCCCTGCTTCTCCCTGTTCAGCTCAGTATTCATGTTACAGAGGCCTGACCTGCAGGCAGCTTGGGCTCCACTTACATTTACTTTTACAGGTACTGCTTGCTCAGCTTATTACGGATGGAGACAATGAAAGTATTTCGGCCTTAAGATTGATATTTTGTAGAGACTTGACATCAATGATGATGATCAGGTTGATGAAGTACCAAACTGCCTCAGACAAACCTTTAAAAAAAAAGCACACAAAGCAACTGTGGGTGTACACAAGAGACTGCTTTGCTTTGACAGTGTCACGGCACGTAAGCATTAGTGCAGTGATTTTTTTTGCAGTGGGTAGCCTTATAGCACAAGAAATGTAAACGCCAGGATTGTGTAGGTAACGTTACAACTCGCATTAAAAGCAGGGTTTCTTTAACCTCTTTAAATTTTACTGAACGCTAGAACAATATTTGCTTGAACAGATCTCAACCTTCACCTTCCAATATCACGTCAAATTATTTTGAATCTCACAGTATAACATTTGTGAATATCTACGATGCACAATCCGGCTTTTGTTTTTGTGTATTATTTGTGGATTGCTTGATACTTGACTGTTACATTGAATGATTTGATGACGGTGCAATGAAGTCAAACGCTAAGGAAAACAGGGTGTCGCTCGCTTGTGTGGCGTGAAAACATCCTACGCTGTGAAGCTTGAGCCTCACGTGTACATGTGAGGAACTTACAAAACTGAAGTCTTAGTACATTTAGAAAGAATATATGATAGATTTGTTTACTTTTTTTTCCCTACATTAGTCAAAATGAAAGCGGATTTAGTGGGAAATCCATCCCATCCTGAGTAAAAAAAACAACAACAAAAAACTCCTGGATATTAACTTTTGGTTGCATGTGAAGTTTAGTTTGTGTTCATCCTTGCACTCATGTGGGCCGAATTCTCATCCTGTGAGACTTTGGAGCCACAGTATTTGTGATGATTGTGTAGATCCGTTGTTTTTCCCTCCTCGTTTTGTACACGTTTAACTTAAAGGGCTATACATTGAAAAGCCTTACCTCAAGGTTGTCCTTCCGTTTCACAATGATCCTCTTATGAAACTGGGTTTGTCTGTGAATTCTGCTCCATTATTTTGTGACAGAACTTGATCATGCTAAAACGGTATTGAGTTTTCATCTCTTGTTAATTTATCTCACTGTGTATATACTGCTTAGTCTCATTAGGTGAATCATTTCTTTAACACTTCTTTTGAACCCTTAAATCATGCCAACTCACCTGTTACCGTATGCTCCGTTTTAAGATGCTGTGAATTGAAGCTTGTAGATCGAAAATCCGGGGTGCTGCAGCAGACTTCAGTCCACTGAAGGAGGAGGAGGAGGAGGTCGTGTTGCACAGATTCGACCAGTAGAAGTGACAGTTGGTAACATGCATGTGGATCCGAGGGTGGATTTTCTCCCAATGCCGGTTGTAGCAACATATTGATTATTCATATTAAAATGTCAGTTATTCAGTGAATTCGTCCCTTTTTGTACAAACACTCAATCTAAAGGAGTTTGTTCAGCCTGTTCCCCAAACTATAAGGATTTAGTCTTATCCTGTCTTAGTAATGTCAATGGGTTGTTAATTAGAATATTACAGGTGCGGTTTGGGGATTGTTGGTTTTTGTAATTAATTTAAGCGGTCCGATTGTGTTTAAAATACAAGATGCAGGTTATGTGAAACGCAGGATCCCCTTTTTTTGGTGTTTGATCGACACAAAAAAATTCAAAAGACATCTCATCATCTGCCCCTTCCATTTTTATGATTCTTGAAGTATCTCAACTTCCGTCAGCATGCATAGAAAATCTCTTTGACTTTAAGATACTATAATAACATGATTTAATCTGACAAACTTTACCTTTAAAATCAGAAAATGTGAATTTAAGACACTGTATATCCCTGCCAATCCTGAATCATGCATCCTTATTACTGTTTACGATCACCAAATCACCTGGGTGTTTGGCATCTTGCAGAAGATACAACAAAAATGATTGAAGATTGATTAATTTGCCTATTTTCAAAAATAGTACTGTATGAAATCAAGAATACTCCAGCTCTTTTGTTAACACGAGGTGAAGGTCTTCCAGAAGAAGTTGCGGCATCCAGCCTTGCGCTCTCTTTGAGTGAGAGGGATGTGTCGCCGCATCACCTCCTCCCTGACTCCTATCTGCTCCTCGTCCAGCTCGGGCAGCGTCCGCTCGTCCCTCGCCGCCCTCAGCTCAGCCATGAAGTTCAACATCAGCATCTGAGCCAGTTCCTAAAGAAATTTGAGAAAAAAAAACTTCCTGTAAGTCATGTCAGGTGTTTCCTTCACTTCAGCTTGTGGATAAACCCACAAATTGAGATATATCTAATATGTCACCTTTTCGTCCGCCAGGTCTGCTTTTGTTTCTTTCTTTATGCCTTTCCGTGGAGCAGCGTTGACCTGCACCAACAGCGCAGAGGAGAGCAAAGCCACCAGAAGAACCTGCGCCTGAGAGCGAAGCATCTCCACCTTTAACTTTAAACAAAAGAAATCAACTCTTCCCCTGATCCTGTTTTTTTTTCCAGTCCAAAATATAGCGGCGACACAATCAGAGCGAAGGTTGGTGAAGGAGCTGAACTGATGTCCCTCTTGTCACTGTTTGAAAGTGGTTGTGCTGATAAATAGCTCTCCTCATCCTCAAATCCTCCTCATTCTCCAGCCCACCCAAGGATGTGATTGGTGCAGGCTGAAGTGGGACTAGACAGGATAAGGTCACCATCACCTGATGTTTGACTTTAAATGTAAAGATCTTGCATGCAAAGCCATAAATATAATCTTTATGGTCGCTTGGCTCTGTCAGCGGTGATTACCTTTGTAGGTGTCCTGCACAGCACGACACCTCTTGCATGCCGGTCCAGGCAGCTCATTAACATTTGAGTCACATTGTGTCATTAACAATGTGACTCAAATGTTAATGAGCTGCCTGGACCGGGGGCAACAACTTTCATGCCCTGTCACTAAGAAACAATGAGTAATAAACAGGAGAATTTAACAAGTATCTTAGGGTTGTCCAGATTTCATATTTTGACCCTTTTTACATGATGTCAAAGGAGCACGAAGGTCACAAAGTTAAAGTTGCGTCTGTTGGGCAGCTCATTTATTGTCTGAGGACATCTCTGGCTTATCTGTTGGTGGTTGAGTTGCATTTGGAGTAATAGAGGTTTTGCCAGGTATTGGCAAGGGAGCAGTGGCTGTTTATGGAATATAAAAAAAGATGATATCGCTGGTTCTGCTGAATCAGTTTTTCCTTTTCTCCAAACGTTCCATCCTTAAAGGAGAGTGATGCTGCCATTCCATTTGTATCTCACACTGTAAAAACTGAAAGCCCTATTATGTGCACTTATATTTACTCTTTTAGCCCCCCTATGCTACGTCAGGTTTAAGATATATTGAACCATGGTACGACTGTAAAACAGCAATAATATTATCACATATTTCTTGAAAAGCCAAATATTACGTTTGAGTGGTGAGAATGTATTCCTGGGGCCCAGATATTAAGTGACATTAAGCAGGATCTTTGTTCGAGTTCTCATTCTTCAGATAGATTGTGACCTTTAGTGGGGCCTTTAGAGTTTCCCTATTTTACTCTCCGTGGGACGCCCACTAATCAGTGCAATTACTCAGTCACCACTTCTGACAAGACTTTTTCAAGAGACATTTCAGGAGGGGTGGGCAATGTCAGACTTCCAGCTGTGCTGCCGTGGCCCTCCTGCTGGGATCCCCACACACACCCGACGCCTACATAAGAGCCGGTGCATGATATAAAACAGTGTCAACAGTGTGTCAGGGTTAATTAAGTGTCTTCACCTATGGTCTTTAAGGCACTCCATAGGATCATGCACGCTGTTGTTTGTTTCACTATTTCATTCTATAATGACTTGAGCAGTTAAATTATGTTTCATTCTTTTTAATGCACCTCGTATGAACTTGCCAGTTTCTCGGGCAAAAATAAAGAAACGGTTGTTGACATCTAATGTAAAGGCTGCACTATTTTCAGCGTTATAACAAACTCTGACCACTAGATGTCCTCGTGACACCGTATTTTATCTCATCTTATTTATTAACAGTCAAACGCAGCAAGTTTACAGTGATTTGTCAAATTAACTCTTTGAAAGAGAATTATACTTTCATTTTTGTATACTTTAATGTTTGTTTCAATGTAGCATCTCTATGATCAGTGTCTATGAAGAAGCAGGACGAAGCGTTCGCACTAATTATCTCCTCTGGCACAGCTGCGTCTGTCAACATGGCGTCATTATCTCAGGTAAATGCGACACTGACGACTAATGGCTCACTTTATTCATTTAACATCAAAATAATGTTTGTACAAATATGTGGGTGAGTGTGAAAAGGAAACATCTAAAGTTTGCCTTAACCGTAGACGAATAGCGTAATGATATATGTGTATTTGTGTTAGGATGGCGTGGCTGCTCCTCTTACCTGTGTGTGTCTGTCCAGAACCCGCAGGTATATAACGCAACAATATTATTGTATGAACAGACTTTTGTGTGTCAGCAACTATTAAATGTTCTCTCACATGTGTAATATTTGCTGTCACGGTGACAGATTTTCAGTGTGAGATAAGGCACACAGGAGATACACAGGTTCTTGAGTTCAGATACACATAAAGAATGATATTGTGCACATTTATTTTTTATTTTATTGTGTTGTTGTTGTTATTATGAACTTTATTGTTTTTGGGGATTTTATGAATTCGTCTTCTAACCCCATTGTATGGTTGGGGATTGAAAAGTTTTAGGCTAAAATGTGTATATTTCTGTTCTCAACAAACACAGTTTATGAATTGAATAATTCATTCATTAAATATATCCTCATTGATATTTCCAGGAACATTTCAGACCAGATGCCTCGAACGTCACTTCTGGCTTTCTGTGGAGTCCAGCTTCCTCAGCTCAATGATCCGCTATGAATTTGAAGGTATGCGTCTTGATTCTGGTTGCTCATTTACAGTTTACAGTTCTTTGTGATGGCTGTTAACATGTGTCGGCAATAGACCAGTATGGATTCCACGCCCTCTCTGATCAAGAGGCTACACTGTGTGGTTACACCGTCCTGATCAATGATGTTGGAGACCTGGTGTTTCGGGCCTCCTTCCATGCCTGTCATGTGCACACCCAGGTAAAGCGGACAGACTTTGCTGTTGTGTGCTTTGTGTTATGGTACCCTTCACCTGATTTACTCTGCAGATGGGCACAGACTATCACCTGCGTGTGTGGTTTGTGAAGCTCCAGGCCGATGGGAATGTGGCCCTGTATCCCCTACAGCTCCACTGCTCTCTCCAGGGTCAGCGGGGAACCAGAGAGATCATCTGTGAAGAGAACTACATGGAGGTGAATTACTTCATTGTAACTTTGAGCTTTTGCACACAATGGAAGACTGAAGACTGTGTTTTGTCTCTAGGTGTCCATCCAGCTACCTGTCCTGACTGAGAATGCCAGAAATGATAAGAAGGTGCATGCTGGAACAGGCCCAGACCATTTAGTTTTTTTTTTTGTTTTTTTTTTAAGATCTTCTTCAGATGCATATCTGTTCTAATGTCCCTTGTCCCTGAGCAGGGAGCCTCTGAGGCGAACATGGCGGTGATGTTTCCCAGAGCTGATCAGCCACCAGAAGACGCCGTGGTGTTGTCCGTGACAGAGGCTGCTGCCCTGCACTACCACATCTCATCCAGAGCCTCACATCTCATCCTCCGCTGTCCCTACTCCTCCCCTCTGTCATACATCATAAAGGTATTCGATATTGCAATATTATTAACTCTGCATTACATTTTTCATCATCGTGTTGTGTAAAATGTTTGTGTTTTGTGTGTTTTTTAGTTTTTTTTTATGCATTGTTTGTGTTTTTCCCAGGACAATGGAGTGGATATGGAGATTGTCAGCGCAACTATTCTTTACCAACTGCAGAGCACCTTGCTGCCTGTTAACACCACTGTTGCCTGCATCCTGAGTTAGTATAGTTTAATTGCATTAGGTCATTTTGTAAAATATCATAGTCATGGGTCTCAAATTTCTCTTTGCTGTCCCTTTTTCTCACCCACAGATGGGGCGACAACAGATGGCTCTGACCTTCTGTGGACTCTCCCTTTTATTCTTTCTCCTCTTGTTAATGGTCAGTTCAGGGACAGAGGCGTAAGGCTCAGGGTCAACGGCCAAGCGCTGAGTGAATCTGACTTTATAGAGAGAGGATACAGGATGGGCCTGCAGGAGGGCCGAATGGAGCTCAGGATTCCCACAACGGCTCCTGGTGGACACATAAAGGTATAGTATAAATATAAAACCATACCAGTGTAGTATGACTGCTGATAGATAGATTTTTTTTCAGAGTGGTGTCGTCAGGGGGAAGTACAGCCAGTCCATGTCTGTGGATCTGTTCTTCATGAGTCAGTGGGAAGACGAGCGTTGGCCTCTGTCACAGGTTCGCACTTTCAGGGTCCTACGAACTCCGCTCACCCCTCGAACCCCTGTCATGACCAAGAGTAAGACTTTCTGATTTTATGCACATGTAGTTGTAGTTGATGAAAAACATTTTGTGCAGACATTAAATGTGTGGACAGTTAAAAATAAACAGAATTTACCCAGTGTGTATTGAAGATACCGTCATTATCTATCCGTCTCTCACAGTAGCATCTGAGGAGTTATTTTCCGTGACCTTAGGAGCGTTTGCACCCGACGTCTTCCTCCAGAAGGTGGCAGTAGACAGCGGTGGCGACCTTTTGACCTGGTCCCAAAGCAAGCAAACACAGAGTGACCCAGATCTCGAGGTGTCCAGGCTCTTCCACGTCAATGGGAGCCACTCCTTCCACCTCAGTTTCCTGTTGTCTCATCAAAAAATAATCCCTGAGGTGAGAGTGGCAAAACATTAAACAGCTTCATCATGTGGAGAACTACTATTAAAACTGCTTGTTTATCTAATCCCAGTATATAGGTGCTGGTTACAAGACGTACAGCTTCACTCTCATGTTTACTCTCAATATCTCACCTGGTAAAGAGGTGTTTTTCCATCAAGACACCATAGAACACAGTGTTGAATACACAGGTGAGTTCCGTACTGAAGGCTTCAGACCAATAATATAGGTGTATAGGTGTGGGTGTATACAGTATGTGTGATCCTTTTTTCCTCTTGCAGCTCCACCTTCCCCCCGACTGGAGGGCAAGTGCACAGAGAGCAGCCTGCTGGTGCTGTTGCACCACGGGGCCCAAGACCAGCTGCAGTGGGAGCTCTTCTTAGGCTCCCGTAGGCTGGACTGGGAACTGGTGGAGATGGGTAGCCTCGTGGTTGAGGCCCAGGAGGAATATGTCACTGTGGAGATCCCTCTGTACAGTTCCGGGATGAACTATGAGGTGAATCGACCTTCCCTTTGATTGACCTGCACTGTTTATTCTGGTGAAATTCCTTTTCCTTCCTGTCTTTACTTTAAACCTGTAATTATGAACATGGTTGCTGTTTTTTTTTTTGCCCATGCAGGATTTGACTTTGCAGGGCCTTGTTGCTGGAGTGACGGTGTCTGTTGTGGATGCGGAATCTCTCAAAGTACTGGACAGTCTTGTCCATCAATGCACTTTTCCCGCCAGAGAACTACTAGGTACGTGGTGGAAGCTCAAATTAAAAACTCAGCCTGTGCTTGTTTTTAATCTTTAACCACCAGGATAAACATGTGTCACTGTAGTGCACAGTGGCTTTTACACTCACAGTGTGTCTCTTGACAGTTTGTTTGCCAGAAGGGAGAATGGTGGCGGTGGTGGACACCACCCGCACCATCCCACCCACACACCCCAACCGAACCACCCTGTTGGACCCCAGCTGTGTTCCCATGGAGACGGACAGCGCGAGAGCTGTGTTCAACTTCAGTCTGGAGTCCTGTGCGACACTCGTCACTGTGAGAGACTTTGATTATTATTCCAAAACCACAAAGAAATTCTCCTGGATTTTTCTTTGTAGTGAACAGATCCTATTTCTGCAGACTGAGGGAAATTTCCTGGTTTATGAAAACCAGATCAGCTACAATCAAGATTTCCTGCCTTTGGATGCTCCCGTTATACACAGAGATTCTCCGTACAGGTGAGAAAACTACACTGAACTCGGCCTGTCTTGAGAAAAGTCCAAACTAGTGTCATGCATGTGTTATCTGTTCTAGACTCACCATCCAGTGCCGCTACCCTGCAAACCATACTCTCACTATCCAATATCCTGTGTACTCATCTCTGGACCTTTCAAACATGATGCCAGTCAAACGAACACGAAGAAAAGCTGCAAACACCGGTATGTATTTGTGGGTCAAAAATGCCTAAATTGTCCTTTTTGATTATCTATTATACATATTTATTTCCATATTCAGGTCAAAGGAAACCCGTGATCAATTTGGAGGGTTAGATATTAGAGATATTTTCATGTTGTCAAACTTAGGCATGGTTTATAAAATCATAAATTCTGCATTTGTCTCTGCCTGTAGATGACATTATCACTGATCTTAATTACATCTTGTTCTAAAATAAAATCTGCTCATTCCAAGGATTACTTATAAAATGAAAAAATATTTGTTCTGGAATTTGTTCTGATTTTAAGGTGCTCATTAAAGTTAAAGATTAATTTGATTGCTAATTGACTTATTGTTGTGGCCTATGAATAGCTGGGCAACATGGGTTTACCCTTAACCAAATTAGACATTCAATTTAGACTCATTGAACAAATTCTTAATCAGGTTTTTAACACCAACTTCTGCTGTCCACACAACGATTGCCTGCCCTGTGCATTTCAAGGATTAAAATAATATGTCCAAGGATTTAATTAGTCAATGATGAAACCTCAGGTCATTACTTAACTTGTGCAGTTGACGACCTTTTAAACTGCTACACTTCATCTGCTTAACAATCTCACAGAGACAATAGTTCTGTTCTTTACTAAATTCCAAATTGCATTTTCTTTTCCAGAGTTGCTGTAATCCAAAATGAAGTCTGTGCTCCCCATGCCATCATCAGAAATACTTTGCAAGTTATCATTCACTCTTGGTTGTGTTCACAGACAAGGCTAAGCATTTTTTCCCCCACAAGTCTTTTTATTGATCATTGCATTTAAAATTCAAATCATAATCTTTCAAGATCAGCCAGCAGTCACTTTCTTATTAGATGTTCCTGCAGCTCCTGTGAAGAGATTAAGACATGAGTCTACTCATAAACAAACATGACTGGCTTCTGAATGAAAGACTGACCTTTCTTGGCGCGGTTCTTTAAATAGTCAGATACTTTGATATGCTGAACAGGAGGATGGTAGCCAGGTTTCAGCAAAATCGGTCTCGTACGTCTGGTAATGGGCATTGGAGTTTGAAGCATTGCAGTGAACTCCATGCGGCGCTGTGGCTCTAGAGTAGAGTTTTAATGACCACATTTTTAGCAAACAATACAAGGAACGTTAACTTTTTTCAGTTAGATGAGTGAACTGCTTACTTGCAGGTGTCTGTGTAGAGTGTTCAATGCTTCCAACTCCAACAGCGTCAGACTCAAACTTGTACACCGAGAAGAGACGATAGAGCCCAGCCAGAGGATATGTGCATTTCATTTTGACGCTGTTGGGGAAGAAGGTATGGATAATGAGTAAATTATGAGAGGACCAATAACAGATCAAACTGAAGGTTTAAAGATTTATACCTATCAATGCTGGTATTGAATGGATTAGACTTCATGCTAAAGAAAATCTCATTTTCATAGGTCACATATTCCGTGCCAAGCTGGTGGGGGGAGGGGAAAGAAAGTCAGATACATTAATGAGACCATACACATGTCATTTTGAGTGCAGTTGTCATAACGAGTAATCTGCTCTAACCTTTACAGTGGATCCACAGCTGTTGAGTGGGAAAGAGAAGAGGGCCCTGGTGTCGTCTGCCTCCTTGGGTCCACAGTATTTGTCCAACAGGTTGGCTCTAGCAGGGATTCCTCCGCTTGGGACTGCCAGAGACAAGTCAGCCACCACCGTCATCCTGCCGTCAGTGGAACACACTGCACAGAGACCAGTTTCAGACCATCACAACTCAACCACACCAGAGACCTCCGAGAGTACAAACGGAGTGTTCTTACGGATGAACTCCGAGGCAGCGAAGGGACAGGTCTTCACAGCCGAGCTTTGGACCTCGGACGTTTCACGATCCCTCACGTGGATCTCAAAAGTACCTTGGAATCCCTTCAGAGTGACGTCCTGCAACACAAAGCTCGGGTTCAAGCTCCTCATGCCGAAACACATCTGGAAGCAGGCAATTTCTCCTCCCAACCTTGTAGTCATATCCGTGGCTGAAGAGAGGCACCTCCAGCAACAGACTCTGGCTGCCGTTGGTCATGATGTAGCCGTGCTGGGCTGCCAGCTCTGGGGTCAGCGGCTCAGAGGCGACGCTGACATACCACAGGTAGTCGAAAGGACGGTGGTTCAGTTTGAAGCTGATCCCAGACGCCGAGCAGACGGCGTCAAACTCCGGAGGAGCTGTCGGACACGGTAGAATTAATCTGTGCTCAGTGTGGGAGTGGCTCTGAATTTGAGGTTTGCGACTTACAGACGTCCGTCAGAGCCCAGACGGATGCCACGTGGTAGAAAGGCTCATTCTCCGGTAGAACCATCAGCGTGTAGTTGATGTCCAGCTGGTGCTTCATGGCCGCGTCTTCTTTGGAGAACTAGGACACACAGCAGAAATGACTGACCTCCTCCCATCAACAGCATCTTAATGTACATATAAATACAACATGTATCTTTCACCTTTTGTGTGACAACAGGGTCATCAAAAGGAACCTTCAGAGTGTAGCCATGGGTGTTGTTGGGCTGAACAACTGGAGTGACTGTGTGGAGGCTGGTGTTGGCAAACGGAAGCGGACATGCCTTCCCATTCAGCGCAACAGCAGCCAGCTCCACGTCCTGGGGCACGTCACCCAGGTAGATGGTGAACACGTGTTCGTCATCGATTGTTCCTAAATTCAAGATTTTAGACTATGCTCACATCAATATGGAGATCCCGTTTTTATCATTAAACTTACCGTCTTGTGTAAATACAGGGCTTGGCAGCAGAGGAGTGGTGAGTGTCCGGTGAAAGCGTAGTCTGGTGGAGACATGATCCTCATCCACTGAGATTTGTTCCAGGTAGAGATGGAAGATGTAGAACTTGTAGAGGTCACCGCTCACAAAGCTCTGCAAAACGTACAGTTTGAGAAATGCCATCATGCCTGCTCTTAGTTTTGTCACATTTTTCTCTCACCTTTCCATTTCCTCCTTCAGCATAATATGGGATGCTGACGTGGACTGTGTCGTTGTGCTTCTCCACCACGTAGCCTCTCTCCTGGGCAACAGACTGCGCCACAAGTTCACCGTTGACGCCGACGTTGACCTCCGTGTCGTGCACACCCGACACCAGCGGGTGCAGCGCCTCAGGAGTCTCCCACAACATGTATCCGTGATCGTCGTACGACCCCTCGTCTGTTGACATGACACCAATTTTGCATCTTAATCTGTGCAATTAGGAAAAGCAGCAACAGGATGGAAGATTTGAATACTGACTTATGGAGCAAGCAGCCACCAGGTCGACCATGAGGACAACCCAGCTTTGTCTGGAGAACAGAGTTGCATGGACCACCTCTACTGGAACACCAGTCACCTGCAGGTCAGAACCCACATTTTATGAAAGGTTTCCAAAGACAGACAGCATGTGCCTGTGTAAGGGATTTTTAAAGTGGTAAAAACTAGAAGATAAAACCGAAAATGGTTACCTCAGTGCTAAACGAGTTAGGTTGTCCGTACGGTGTACGAAGCACAAGCCTTCCATCAGTCAGGTCAAACCAATAACCCTGCTTATGAGCATCAGAGAGGTTCATGGGAGCCAGCTGCTCCTCTGTTAGGTGAAACATCACCTGCCAGTCTGAGGTGGCTGAATTGTACACCTGGGGGGGGGGGGGGGGGGGGAAAAAAGAGGAAAAAAAAAAATCTGTTTTATACCCCTCTATTAAATGTTATGTCCAGAAGGAGAAAAAAAAAACAACGCACAGTCTGGACAGCAGCATTCCAGTCGTCTTTCTTTGTCCCGGTCGGACACACAACGTCACTCCTCACAGACACCTGCAGAGGATCAACAAGGGTCAACAAGCTGCGGAGGCAGAGCTCAATCGTAAAACTGAAGATACAAGCGGGTTTACCTCCATGTAGTTGGTCTCACAGCTCACTTCTCTTGGAGACCAGGCAAGAGCCGGAGTACAGGTGTTGTTCAAAGCATAGGCGACCTCCTCGCCACCATGGTTTGCCCTCAGGTTGAAGTGGAATGTAAAAGCTTGATCACCCTGAGAAATATAAACGCATACATGCTGTGAGATTGCTCACTAGCTTTGTGGAGCAAATCTTCAAAGTTTTGGTTGGAGTAGAACCATAAAGGCATTTGAAAATACTTTGTTGTCAGTGTGGCAGCTGAAGTAAGAGGCCCGGAGCTCCACATGGCCACGCAGAGGGAGAACACTGACAGTGTAGCCACACAGAGCTGCATACTGCTCGGTGATGAGGTACACGCCTGTTCCATCTGAAAGGCAATCACAGCCATTAAAGCAGCCAACTGTTCAGGCACCATTTATCAGTGGAAAGAACTAAAGGATTGCAATTAAAAAATTAAAAACTTGGAATTTCAAGAGGAATTGTTTTACGCCACTTGATGTTACTTCAGGACTCACCTACAGCCTCAAAGTGAGGTTCACCACCAATGAAGGAATGGTCAACAGCTATCATGAAGTAACGATCACGACACTCCATGTGAAGAACTCCTGCATCCAAACAATTGGAGACCATGAGCCTGCGGTCAAATCTTGTGTTTCTGCAGACATTTATTCTTACCATTGGGAATCTGGACACATTGGGCAGAGGGCCACACCGACATGAACAGGGCAAAACTGTAACACAACATGACATGTTTAAAAACAAACACACACAAAGAAAACATGCAAAGTCCTTAATTAATACAATTAAGGCATCTTACCCAAGGCAAAATCCAAGAGCCATAGTGACTGATGTGTTAGCAGTGTCTAGAGCCAGCCTCTCAACCAGCAAACTACACCTGCTTACCCACAAGAAGAAGAAACCCACTTGCTTGGTGTGTTATGACAGTCTAAAACCATGTGGCAATGTGGCCACCGGCTGGCTTTTATAGCTCTGCTGCTTCAGCGGCTCTGAGGGGCCACAGGTGTGCCTCGTTGGCAATCAGCTCAATCAGCTGCAGCTGGTGCAGCCGGCCTTATAAAAGCTGGTGGAGGAGGTAGTGCAAGTGTGATTTGAGGTGGTAGGTGGTTTGTAACAGCTCGTGTTGGTCTGCAGGTGTAGTTTGCTGGTGTTGAGGCTGGCTTTAGACACTGCCACCATGTCAATGAGCATGGCTTTTGGGTTCAGCTTTGGGTAAGTTTGTTAGCAAATGAATTGTGTTTTTTTTTCTTCTTTTTCTAGTTTTTTTGCGTAACCAATTATGTTCTTGTCTTGCAGGTTGGGTTTGCTTCTGTCTGTGTGTGTCCGAGCAAATTCTGATCCCATTCCCAAAGGTAACCGAATGATTGGAGATTCAATGATAACAAGAATTATTAAGTGAGGATTTGAGAGCTTAAATCTTCTGCTCATACAGGAGTCCATCGCATGGAGTGTCATGATCGCCTTTTTGTGATAGCTGTTGATCTCTCTTTCACCTCTGAAGAACCGCTTTTTGAGGCTGTAGGTGAGACCGCATCAGATACCATCGTTTAGATCAAACGTTCCTGGCAATTACTAGTGTCCGGAAACTACGCACTTTTATTTGGACTCTCACTTTGCGAATGTAGAGGTTTATTAAACGCTCTGCAGCATTTATGTTGTGTACTTTTGTCTATCAGATGGAACAGGGCTGTACCCCATCACTAAGCAGTATGCGGCTGAGTGTGGCTACACTGTCAGTGTTCTCCCTCTTAAGGGCCATGTGGAGCTGCGTGCTTCTTACTTCAGCTGTCACACTGACAACAAAGTGTGTACCAACAGCGCATTACTCTTCTGCAAGCCCAAAAATGGGTTACATTTGAATCTCCATATAGTCATAGAACTGTCTATTTTTCAGGATGATGAAGTTTTCACTTTTCACTTCAACCTGTTGGCCAACCATGATGGAGAGCGTGTCACCTATGCCTTTAACAAGACCTGTTCTCCCACTCTCCCCTGGTCTCCCAGAGAGATTACCTGTGAGACCGACTACATGGAGGTGATCTTGTTTACAAGATGTGGATATTTACTGTAAATTACAAATGCAGATGTTGACGAGCTCTGATTTCTCTGTAGGTGTCTGTAAGGAGCGAGGCGGCCTGCCCATCCGGGACAAAGGGGGAGGACGAGAATGCAGAGAAACCTGTATGTGAAGTCACAATTAAATATCAGGGATGTTTACTGTAGTTTTCTTTTTTTTTTTACAGCCAGTTACTTCTATCTTTGCAGGTCACCGCTTCCGACTGGCAGGTGATGTTTCACAGGGGAGACGAGCAGCTGACACCCATGAACCTCTCCGAGGCTCGTAAGCAGGGTTACGTGCTCGACCTGACAGATAGGAGGCTTGTGTTCCGTACAATGTATGCACAACCCAACTCCTTCAGCATGGAGGTAAACGGCTGCTTCAAGATTTGTGTCTTTTAATGCGTCTAGTTAAATGCAGGATTTGACTCGTGTTTCTCTGCAGATGAATGGTGTTCCAGTAGAGGTGGTCCATGCAACTCTGTTCTCCAGACAAAGCTGGGTTGTCCTCATGGTCGATCTCGTGGCTGCTTGCTCCATGCGTCAGTATTCAAAAGTTTAATATCGCAGCATCTTTCCTCATGACCCAAATAGTCTTCATTCGCGCGCCATCTCCACAGACGAGGGGTCGTACGACGAGCATGGATACATTTTGTGGGAGACTCCTGAGGCGCTGCATCGACTTGTGGCAGGTGTGCAAGACACGGAGGTCAACATCGGTGTGGAAGGGGAACTTTTTAATCGGTCGTTTGCAGAGGAGAGGGGCTATGTGGTGGAGAAGCACAATGCCACAGTCCACATCAGCATCCCCTATAATGCGAAGGGAGGCTACAGGAAGGTCAGCGTGCAGACGTGCAAAGTTTTACATTACAAGTAAATTCATGTTGACATTTAGAGATGCAAGAGGAAACTTGTTTTTCATCATAAATGTGACCTGTCGTACAGAGCTTTGTGATGGGGGACCTCTACGAGTTTTATGTCTTTAACCTCTACGTGGAACAAATCCTGATGGATGAGGATCGTGCAGAGACCAGACTCAGATTTCACAGGACGATGGCCACGCCCCTGCTGCCGCACCCTGTGTTCACTGAAAACACAACTGTTCTCCGAGACCACGTGTTCACCATCTACCTGGGAGACGTGCCCCAGGATGTGGAGCTGGCTGCTGTTGCGCTGAACGGGAAGGCATGTCCGCTTCCGTTTGCCAACACCAGCCTCCACACAGTCACTCCAGTTGTTCAGCCCAACAACACCCATGGCTACACTCTGAAGGTTCCTTTTGATGACCCTGTTGTCACACAAAAGGTGAAAGATACATGTTGTATTTATATGTACATTAAGATGCTGTTGATGGGAGGAGGTCAGTCATTTCTGCTGTGTGTCCTAGTTCTCCAAAGAAGACGCGGCCATGAAGCACCAGCTGGACATCAACTACACGCTGATGGTTCTACCGGAGAATGAGCCTTTCTACCACGTGGCATCCGTCTGGGCTCTGACGGACGTCTGTAAGTCGCAAACCTCAAATTCAGAGCCACTCCCACACTGAGCACAGATTAATTCTACCGTGTCCGACAGCTCCTCCGGAGTTTGACGCCGTCTGCTCGGCGTCTGGGATCAGCTTCAAACTGAACCACCGTCCTTTCGACTACCTGTGGTATGTCAGCGTCGCCTCTGAGCCGCTGACCCCAGAGCTGGCAGCCCAGCACGGCTACATCATGACCAACGGCAGCCAGAGTCTGTTGCTGGAGGTGCCTCTCTTCAGCCACGGATATGACTACAAGGTTGGGAGGAGAAATTGCCTGCTTCCAGATGTGTTTCGGCATGAGGAGCTTGAACCCGAGCTTTGTGTTGCAGGACGTCACTCTGAAGGGATTCCAAGGTACTTTTGAGATCCACGTGAGGGATCGTGAAACGTCCGAGGTCCAAAGCTCGGCTGTGAAGACCTGTCCCTTCGCTGCCTCGGAGTTCATACGTAAGAACACTCCGTTTGTACTCTCGGAGGTCTCTGGTGTGGTTGAGTTGTGATGGTCTGAAACTGGTCTCTGTGCAGTGTGTTCCACTGACGGCAGGATGACGGTGGTGGCTGACTTGTCTCTGGCCGTCCCAAGCGGAGGAATCCCTGCTAGAGCCAACCTGTTGGACAAATACTGTGGACCCAAGGAGGCAGACGACACCAGGGCCCTCTTCTCTTTCCCACTCAACAGCTGTGGATCCACTGTTCATGTAAATTTAACTTTGTACGACACGGAAAACTGACAATGCTGACTTCATTGGTAAATATTATTTTCTTTATTTAAACCTTCAGATTGGAAAGGACAACGTGACTTATACGAATGCGATTTTCTACAACCAGATGCGCCACAGTGAGCGCAAAGTGGCTTCTGATACTCGTAAGAGGTGAGTATTACTGTCTTGATGTCCTGTAACTACTGGTGTATCGGTACTTTAAGGTGTCCTTGTGTTCCAGCGTGATGTTTCAGTGCTCGTATCCTCTGGCCGGGCTCCTTCGCCTCTTCTCCATGTACAAGTTCGACTCGGAAACGGTCGGTGTTGGCCGGATCTTCCACACTACACCGTCTGCAGAAGGTGCAGTAGATGGCTCACCCGCTGGAGACGGAAAGTGCTCAGGTTTAAGACATTTTTTATTTCTGGCCTGAAGGTGCACAGACTCCCAGCGTCGAGCCAACTAAAGCACCGAGAACTACACCTGCTGCCAGAAGACAAATGGCCTTCCAGGCGGCTTTCCATCCACCTGCTCACTACATCAGAGTTTCTGCTTTACAGAATTATTATGGCATGAAAAAGGGTAAGCATATTTCAACTACTGTAGAATCCTATTCAGGTGCAAGTGCTTTGTCAAGTCTTCAATTTTTCTCTTCACAGGTGCAGATGGAACTTCACAAATCCAAATGAATCCTGCAAATATTTAATAGACAAAGATTTTAATCTAATGACACTTGGAACTGAATAAAGCTGTTTTCTTAAGTAACATTTTTTTGTATTTTTGAAAAAAGTGCCTTTTCAAATGGTGAGTTGATCTGCTAATCTAGCCTCAAGTAGATCCAAATGTTTAAATTGACTATTTTGACTTGTTCCCAGAAGAGCAACTGGAGAATGGAATCTTGGTGGTAAAATAAATGGAAATGATTATATATTCACAGTAAGTTTTTATATACCTTCAAACCAGTATTAAAGGAATAGAGATTACTATTTGATCTTAATTTGGAATCCTGTTTTAAAGCTTTAATTTCCACTTGTGACGTTTTCAAGGAGCTGAAAATTAAAATTAGTTTTATAGAAACTGTTGTATTGTAGCGTTTCAGTCAAATAAACCTGTTCCATTGCGCCACCAGCAGGTGACGCTAGATGAAACTTATCACCGCTAGGTTTTACTTTTCTTTTCTCTTTTTAGAGAAACGAGGTGATTTAACCAAAATCGAACATGAACAGTGAAAGATGCATAACGGTGAGTTTTCCACCAATGTTTTGTTAAACCCAAATTTGACAGAAGTTGACAAAATAGCAAATTATTTAAAAGTGGTGTTTTAATATAATGTATTTATGTTACTTTAATCCAGGGGCCGGGACACATGGTGGTGCCCCCCTACTCCACCAGGACCCTGCACCATCCGTCCTTCCTGCCTCTGTACATGGCTGCAGCCTCTGCTCATCGTCACGGCCTCTCTGCATCACCCACATCTGTGCCGAGGCCTCATCCAGATGTGGAACCTCAGCTGCAGATGGGCCTGCTGTCTCCTGGAGAGGTGTTCTACACTGACCCCACCACGAGCCCCGGGCAGAGGATCCCCAATGCAGTACGGGACGCGAGTGTAAGTGTGCTCAGTGCTGGGCATTCATGGACTCACAACCACAAACCGGGTGCACCATCATAAATACCCAATTTAGACTTTCTCTGAAGCAGCAAATATGATTAGGAACTATTATTAAAAGAGGAGACATTGAGTCATTCTATTGGAAATATTCAACTTTTTCAGAATTTTTCTAACTTTCCCTCTGAAATGAATGGGATGAGAGATCAGAGGAATTTCAGCACACGTAATTCTCTCAGCCTTCTGTTCCTATTTTGGCACTTTTAAGTTGTATCCTTTGTTCCAGGTGCCTTTAATATTCGACTGTTATCTCTATTTTTAGCTCAACTGTATTTGTCTTTCAGGTTTTCAATTGTTTGCAGCTCCACATTCCACCACCGGTTTCGTCCGCATGCCTGGCCCCACCTCAACCTCCAGACCCGCTCACCCTTGTGACCAGATCACGGTCACGCCTGGGCTTCCCAAATTCCAGTTCGAAGCCCCTCTTCCTCTCAGAGATGCACCAGGCCGGCGACAAGCTCAGCCCGGAGGAGGACCAGGTCATTGTCATCCTCCTGGCACTACACCTGCTGGAGCCCGGGCTGAGCCACGAGGCTCTCCATGCTGCACAGATGGAGTCACCCAATGTTTCCACGTCGGCGGAAGACGTGTGTGCCGTTTTGCAGAATCACTTGGTGCAGGGAAAGATTTGGTCAGAAAAGGAACTTGAAGCCGCTGACACTCTTCTTTGCATAACAGTGTCAAACCCTCCACCCAACCAGCATCATCAGGACTTGGCAAATAACACTGACCAAGAACCCGAGACTGCTACTCAAAACGGCTCTGGCTGTGTCAGGTTCTCACACGTGCGTGAGAAAGGAGAACCACGCCGGGGGACCCATTGGCCTGATGAGGAAAGGAAGGTCTCTGAAGTTTTTCCAGAAGCGAAGGACCTGGTGCTCTCAGACTTGGAGGAGATTGCTGTGCGTGTGCTCCTCGGCTTCAGAAATGCTCGACCTTTCAACATCCTGCAGTGACGCTCCCTCCCTGTCACTGGATGGGCCAAAGAAAGATCTCAAAAATCTGTAAACTATAGATCATCACTTTTTGCACAATTTCGCTTGCTGTGGTTTTTGATTAAAAAGAAATAAATGTAAAAACCTAGATTTATCTGCAGATTTCTTTCCCCCAAATGATCCATGGATGAGCCTGTTACTCAGGGAAAAAGACTTACTGGTGCTAAAAGGACAGTTTTTATTAAAATCACTGCTAGTGTTTTTGAAGGAAAGAATCCCTCTCTCAATATTTACAAAATAGGGTATATTTACAGTTGGTGCATAAATGACAAACTCTTCCATTGACAACAAGCTGCAGGGGGAGCTCTGGTATTGTTCCATGATGGCGAGTGACAGCTACTGAAGCATCAAGCCATTTTTTTTTTGTTGTGGCACTCCTGTGCTTCAGCTGCTCGTTTTGTGTGTGTGTCATCAGATGTTTCAGCTCTTGTGCGCTCTTATTACCTGAACAGCTTGGGCAAAGGTTGTTTGAGTGGCAGAAGCTGGAGGATTTCACCTGAGTGGTGTTGTGCGATGACTTTGACACGAGAAGCAACAGCCCTGCTCTTTTTCCTTTTCAGCAGCTTTGATGTTTGTGCAATCCGGTCAGGCCACTCCAGGAGTGATTAGCACGTGGGCGCGGCGGTTAGGCAGCAATGCACAGGGAGACGTCAAGGCGCGGCTTCTGCGCACGCTCGAGCGTGGCACAAGAGTCCAAACTCTCCAGTTGTCGTCCTGGAGGAGGCTGGTCTGGGTTCTCGATTGCAAACGGGCACATTCCGCGTGGTTTGTGTTTGAGCGTCAGTTAATGTTCCATTTGCACGTACGCTGGTCAGATTGTAGGTCTGTTGTGATTATCGCGATTCTCCTTTTGTCTTTCATTTCCTTGATGCTAGAAACCAACAGTTAAACTGATAAATCCCCTGAAAAATCTTTCTACAGCTTTTCCATGTAGTGTCTTGAGAGAAAAAAAAAGAAGCTAAAATGTAAACATCTTTGATCCATGGACACTAAATAATAGTGCGGGCCTTGCTGTTGGAAACCATGGTGGCAGCCTGGATGACCCTGTAGCGTTCTCGGAGGTTTCGCCTCCTCACGTGCTCGTTGGTGATCTCTATGACGTTTCCCACAGGGAACCAGCCCTTCTGACCATCGGACAGACGGCTCCCCTCATACCAGCCTGAGAGAGGGAGGAGGAGGAGGAGGGAGGGGCGGGGGGGGGGGGGCAGGGAAAGAAACAAGGGGAAGGTTGGAGGCTTCTGCTTTGTTCATGCAAGAAAGTTGAAAACGAATCAATAAACTAAAGTGGAGGGTTGAGGGTTGACATGTCATGAGGAATGGAGCAGAGTAAAGGGGAGGGGGCATGTTAATGATATGCAATCAAAGAGGTGCATGTGACTTTTGCCACAGATGGCGTGATAATGAGAGGAAACCTGGTGTCAATTTTGATTTCTTTGCCACGTGCGTTCTCACCCTCGTTGGTTTTGCGTAGGATGTTGACGATCTCAGTGGGCTCCAAGGTGAGCTCGTCCGCCTGCTGGGCAATGTACTGCTCCACACACTGCACCTGAGGACAGTCTGGCACACACGCAGAGACACACAACTGTTAAACTCTGGCTATGACATAGACGCATGGCTTTGTGGTGCGAATGTTTGCGCACCCCAGTCTTCGTAAATCACTTCGTCTTCATCTGCGGCCGGGTTGGTGGGATTGGGGAACGCCGCCATCCACCTGTGCATGTCGGACCTATCCGCGGAGAGAGTTGGGATGATGTAACCGGGCACTCATAATCTGCGTAGTGCAACGTTTGTGCGAGTGTGCAGGCTGCAAAGCCGTGTCGCTCTTTGCTTTTGCTGCAAAAGCGGAACATGCAGAAAGCGGCACTCACTGAGACGGAGCTTTGAAGAGCCGCTCATTCATGCGTCCCTGGTGGTTTTCCAGCAGCGTGAGGTTGAAGCAGTGCTCGTGGGGGCCGCCGCTCCCCCCTTCGTCTGCTGCCTGCACCTGCACCAGCGAGCGGTGGGCGTGGTCCAGAACCACAAAACGCTCCGCACTGTTCAGGAAAGTTGTTGGTTAACATGTGCATGTGTCATCTTGTGAAAATAAATGTGTCAGGAACAGAGCCAATAATTGTGCTATTCCTTATCCTTGCAGGGCAATGCATTATTGCTGTGGCCATCCAGTTTTACCCCAGCAGCCAATGGTGCCTCACCCTTTCTTGGCAGCGATGACGAGCAGATCGTTGAAGAGGAAGAGGTAGACGGGGGTGAACTTTGCCCTCATGTTGAAGAGAGTTCCTCCTTTGGACATTTCCTGCAGCTCTCCCTTCTTCTCCAAAAATCGATTCTGAGAGATGATCGGGATGGCCTGGCCAGGGCAGGAGCAAAGGAAGAAACAAACAAAAAAAAAATGTATATATATATATATATATATATATATATAAAGGGCTTAAGTCCGGCTAAAATGTTGGCAAAAAAAAAAAAAAAAAAAAAAAAAAATCACAGCCACACTAATTGCTGAGTTTACCTTGAGCTTGTCGAACTCCATTGTTTGCGAGACATGGATCAGCTCCTCCATCTGTCTCATCTTTCCCACCTGAGTGTTGCACTCGTCAATGATCTTACCAGAGAGACAAAAAGAGACCAAATCATCAGATACCAACCGTATCAGTGGATACCTTTATTATTATTATTTTTCCCTGAGATGTCATTATATAAACACTGGCTGCGTCTCATTGGGAGGATCAGGTTCATTCTTTTGACACCCTTTGTCCTCACTGACGCGTATGACTCACTGTCGCCGCACGGCTCACTCAATAAGAAAACCTACACAACACAACACAATGGTTGAGGCCAAACTTCCAGAGGCATGCGAAGCAGGTTTACCTTGGACAAGGACTCCAGAGTCTTGGAGGCCGTCTCCTCCTCCTTCGTCCCCTCTTTTGTCCTCTTCAGGATGTTCTGCAACGACAACAAACAACTTTCCATTTCTGCCGCCGCTGTGGACAAACGGCGGCAACTGGATGCGTTTTTTTTTTCCATCCACATCAGATAGGAAAACAAAACAAAAAAGGGTGACGAGGTTCAGAACGGGTGTTTGCCTACGGGTCAAGAGGTCGTGGCCCGTGTAAAGTGACGAAGATTACGCTGGAATGAGGACAACATTCCACGCAGCAGCGCACCGTGGTGAACTCAGACCGAGGCCTTTCAATAGCTCCGAGTCGAGGACGGAAACCAAACGTCGGCATGCGTGTTTAAACAATGCCGAAAAGTATCGAAAGCTTCCATCGCATTTCTGTGTCAATGACCACGGTGATCTTTTGGAAAAATGTCTTCCTCCACTGGCCCTAAATGCAGAATCGAATTGGAGACATGTCGTCCACGTGTTGACTTTAAATGTAAGTGAAGAACCAAAAAATGCCTGAAGCTATCTTTTGGCTTACTTTTCTCATCCATTTTTTAAGTGACCTGTTTTCCAGCCTAAGCAATTTACTCACAAGTGATGCCTGTGTATAATTCATGGACTGCTTTGAATAATTGAACACCCTAAACTCATTTCGATGTCCAATTGAAAACCAAAGTCGAAATTGTATTTCTTTGTGCCAAAGCAGCCGGTTGTGTTTGTGTGGGTGTGAATATTGCAAACGTTGTACTCCCCCGTGACGTTTCCCACCTCGGTGAGCATTTTGATGCGTGTTATTCTCTGGAAGGGCAGCAGCAGAAAGGACATGAAGGGCAGCCGATGGCACTGAGGCAGCTCCTGGAGACGAGTGATGACGGCGGCAAACTGGACGTTGGTCTTCCTGAGGACATGCAAAACAGGGATAAGTATGCGCGTGTGTGGCAACGGCACCTGGCGGCCGCGGTGCTGTTCCCAGCACGAGCGAGTGATTCGGGGGGGATTGAGCGCTGCGCCTCACATGAGTGTCGTGAAGGTCTGGTCCTGGTAGATCTGGTTGCGGACGTAGTCGATGTAGACGGGGAACTTGTGCTGGGCGTGGTAGTGGATGATGTCGCAGATGTCGGGGAAGACCAGGTCCTCGAAGATGCGATCCTCCAAGTCTTTCAAGAACCTGCCCAATCACAGCAACCACGCTTTGGATTCATTTTGACCACCAGGAGGCCCAGACTCACCGCATTTTTTTTACATTTTTATCTCACCTCTCGCTGACCTCCCTGACCTTCAGGATGTTGGAGAAGAGGGTTTTCTTGTTCCTGATGATCATGGTTTCCTCCAGCTCCCGGCTGTCCAGGAAATGTTCGGTCAGGACCCGCAGGGATCGAAGGTAAGAAGTCTCTGATGTCAAAACCTCAAACATGCTCTGCAAAAAAAAACACACAACCAAATATTCACTTTTGTGGATCTTTAAATCAATGTATTCTTTTACATCTGTTGGGTATGATAAACTACATGGCCTTTGAAATATTTTGCCTCTCTTAGTTGCACACACCCATTACCCCATTTGTTTCCAAATGAACTGTATTTGCAGCAACTGGAAACAAAAACTAGCATTTTCTTGGGGGGCATGTTAAAACTGTAAAAGCTTTCCTGAACTTCATACAGAGCAAATCCATAATATCACACAGCACCAAGCAATCCAGTGAGGGGGAATGGACCTGGAATAAAAACATCCCACGGTTGCTTTAAGATGGGATTTGTAACTGGATACTGCATCTCCAATTTCTCTTCCCCTGGGCTCATTGATTTTTCATCATGGGGTCTCTCCTCCACACCAGGACTCTCTTTAAATCTCACCTCCTGGTACTTGCACTGTTCAGGGGTGAGGCGCTCCAGCACGCCACTGTCCCGTATCAGCGGGAGGTCCTGCCACAGAGTGCTCTGGCCCGGGGTGGCCACGGGGCCGCCCCTGGGGGCTCCGTTGGCCGTCGCGGCGCTGCTGTCGGAACGCCGGACGTTCAGGTCCATGGCGTAGTCCACGCTGGTCTTACTGATGTTGCGGCACACCGTCTGCCGTCGGATCTCCTTGTTGATGACGGTGGCGCGGTATGTTTGGTACAGAGGCTCTGAGGCCAACGACAGACAAACGTCAGCAAATCTGTAAATCTTAGATGATTTGCACCGAGTTTAATGGTGACTCGCCAACTGAGTGACTACTCTTAGTAAACACTGCGCACCAAGCAGCACCTAGTCCGTGTTCTGTATGATTAGTATAAAGCAGAGAGCTGGGACATGGCCGTGAGGTGCAGAGGAAATGAATGACATAAGCCACCATGTGCAAATGAATCATTGATTTACGCACACACACACCAAATGCTAAGTTGCTGCCCACGTCAACTTTCTTCACATCTTTATCTCTTGCAGGTGGTGTCAGTCTTACCATCCTGGAGGCGGGACTCCCAGCTGAACTCCCTCCGGAGGATGCTGTTCCTGAAACGGGAGGGGACAGAAGGGACAACCCCACGGAAACGGAACCAAACTGTCGTCAACAGAACAAAAGATGCTCATGTATGAGGTGGGTGGAATTCTATATTTTTACAAATATCAACATATGATGACGTAGCTTGAATGGCTTCATGATTTCCATCTGTGACTAATTTTGTGCCACAAAATGGCAGTAAGAGGTAAAGTCAAACTTACAGTTCTTCCACGACGTCCTCTTTATCTCCATCCGCTCCGCCGTTCTCCTCTCCTTCTAAAACAGACGAGGAAACGGTGTCTTGGCTTTCAATGACACACAACAACGAGCTGTCTCCTCTGAGGAAGAGATAAAACAGTTTAGGGCGGAGTGCAAACCTTTTTTCTGCGCCAGCGACTGCAGAGAGGCGTGGCTGAGGCGGCGGGGGTCCATCTTTGGCGGCGGAGGCGGGGGTCTGTGCGGCTGCAGCCCGCCGGCCGGTGGAGGCGGCGTGATGGCCCGCTGGGGGCTCAGCCTGTTGGCGGAGGAGGTGCCGGGCGACGCCGGCCGCAGCGCCCGCCACTCCTCCAGGGTGGGCTGGGGGAGAGGGACGCCGCAGCGGTGCACCTGCGGGAGGCTGCGGCTGTCCTGGATGACGGGCATCCTGGGCGGGATGGCGGGCGGCACGTCGTCCGGGT
Source organism: Colistium nudipinnis (assembly GCA_016785305.1). Taxonomy (NCBI): domain Eukaryota; kingdom Metazoa; phylum Chordata; class Actinopteri; order Pleuronectiformes; family Rhombosoleidae; genus Colistium; species Colistium nudipinnis. Next base: position 1,766,394 of record JAFBJU010001433.1, read on the forward strand.
TCAGGAGACGGTGGTCGTCCATGAGGAACTCTGACGTGGGGTCCGAGGGGCTGGGAGAGAGTTTGGAGCGGCGGGCCGGTTTGCGCACCTTGATCAGAGGAATGTCCAGTTCCTTACACTGATCGGAGTTCTTCTTGGAAGCAGGGTCCACCACCAGAAGCGTGGCCTCGTAAATGTTGTCCTCTTCCTCCTGAGCGGGTGTGCGGTGTATTTGGGGGGAATGAGCTCGGTTTGGGGGGACGGGGGGGGACTGAGAGCGAGTGACGGAGAGAGAGGTGAGGATACTGTGGGGCCCGGGGTCCGAGCGCCTCCGGTGACCCTCGGCGATCAAAACATCCAGAGACTGGTTGAACTTTGTCTTCTGCACCTGCCTCTCGTCCACCTGAGGATCCCCCTGACTGTCCCCTAAGGGCTCCACGTCCTCGTACGCGTCCCAGTCCTCCTCCACCGCCACAGTCTGCTCCTCCACATCAGTCTCCTCCTCCTCCTCCTCCTCCTCTTCTTCCTCATTGTCCTCCCCACCTCCATCCTCCTGCCCGCCGTCCTCCACGTCCACGGGCACCCATATCAGCTTCATGCCGGGCCGCTGCAGGTGGCACACGCAGCTGCAGCTGAGGTCGCAGCAGGAGGTCAGGGGGTCGTCGGGGCTGTGCTCCGTCTCCGCTTCGCCTCCTCCCAGCAGCTGAACCTCCACCTCCTTCCCATCAGGTGCTGCATCAAAAAAAAAACAACACGCTTAAAAAGGGAAGAATATAGAGTAAATCACTCATCACTTCTCTAATGTTTTTTTCAGTTCTTCCTTATGTTGCTGTCGGTGACAATGAACAGTTTCCTCCTTCAACGTGTCACAATGCTGATGAATGTGACACGATAAGAAACCTCACGGAGCGAAAGTGAAAGAATCCCCATGGGTTCAATGTCCTTTACTTGGAAAATTGTGATCATAGATATCATACTCGTAAAGGATCTGGACCGCCTCTTCGAGTGGACCCTTATCGACATAGCGCATTCCCCGCTCTAACCCCAACCTTAACCTAAAGCCATGAAAACAAAACAGCTGGAGAGTATGTACATGAGTCAAACTGGTCCTACACAAAAACCGAGGTGTACGTACACAGTTAATCAGCAGACTGACAAAACCTGTTAAAGGTTGTTGGGACCACACCTGTCTCTGAACAACACCCTGAGCGTGCTGGTAATGAAACAAACTTCAAACCAATCGGTGCACACGCACACACACAGGTCGAGGTCTTCACGTGCACACAGACTTTAATGTTTTTCTTTCAGGGTCATCAGTGGGATTGATCTTGGTCCGAAAAATCTATTTCTATGTCTTCTAATATGTTCTATTCTATTATTTGTGAAACATGCACTGATTTATGTCGCAGTGCATGGATCAGGAGTCGTTTTTCAGCCTCTGAAAAGAAGTCAAACTTCATTTCCGAGAGGTCAAGTACGCAGACATGCAGGTTCTCTCCAACTGAGTGTGTGGGAAAGTATTCCAACGCCGTACAATACTTGTGAGGTGTGTACCTCAACCAATCCGTCCACTAAAGCCAAATAATGATCTGCACTTGCACAAAATGATCTCCGGCCCTATTGGCCCACACACAAACCACAGACACAAAGCCCAGAATGCACTGTACCTGATCGACCTCCAGCCACGCCGATGCCGTCCCCCTCGTCCCCTCCCTCGCTCTCCTTCTGTTTCTGCAGGAGGCGGCTCCTCTTCAGAGGCAGCGGAGGCGCCTCCTCCCCGATTTTTAGGAGCGGCAGGCTGGCGCGGCCTGGCTTGGGCTTGACGGTGGGCGCCCGTTTGAACTTCTTCTTTGGCGTGAGTTTTGAGATTCCGTTGGTGGGTTGCTCCTCTGGCTCCTTCGTCCCAGACTCCTTTTTGCTAAACTTGTTGACGATGCTTTTGACTTTCCCACCAGAGAGGCCCACGGAGTCGGCCCCGTCCCCCAGAGACGGGGAGCTGCTCTGGGACGACGGCTTGGGGGGGATCTCTGGTCTCGGTTTGGCCTCTGGTTTGACGAGAGAAGACAGCGCGGGCCTCTGGGAAACCTCCTGGACGGACATGGTGGCCGGGAGGTGGTCTTGTCTTCGGGCGCGTTTCACTCTAAGCCCTGACCAGTCAGGCTTCCAGGGCAAAGGTCAGTGTTCGCACACCATCGTGACCTGAGGAATAAAGACAGACAAAAATCAACTTGATATCGAATAAGCACTCATTACAGTAATTTTTTTTGATGCAACAAAAAGGAAACATCACAACTCACTATTCTCATTAAAGCCTAATCCCACAATCAGAGCTCTGTACAACAAATGACCCACTGTAAGGCCGCGGAGGGAAAAAGGGGTTTTTCACATCAAACAGGCAACTCCCTCCCTGTGAGACTTCACTCCCACAAATCCAACAAGAGCTAAAGTAAAGCTGGCCCAGAGGCTGGACATGACGAGCGTGTTTACTGCACTATAGTGTTCAATATTCCATATTCAAACAAATCCAGCCGTGAGACCAACCAGAAACGACTCGCGCAGAAAGGCCTTGCTTTGCTTTGTGCGACGGCCAAAAGAGCCACCCCAACAATTGTAGTATTTTCGGCTTGGGTGTGGAGCAATCCTTTTCACCAAGTCAGCGCTTTGTGTGGCGTTGGCATGCTGGGAAATTCAGTGTTTTTTGGAGCTTGACCTATAGAAGCGAGGTGATGTATATGCTGCTTTTATTTGAAACTTCTCCCTTTGCAATTGTGCCAGTGACGGTCTTCCCCAAACATCAACGCCCGGCCAGTAGCTGTTCCCCAACAGCTACTGGCCGGGCGTACTGCACCAGCTCGTCTGACCTGTTTGAAGGAAATGTGCGTGCTGCACACTCAGTGAGCCTTCAATGAAGAGACAGACTGGGTTTCAGGTTTCAGTCTGAGGAGAACATTTGTTTGTCTTTTACGTGTGGCTGACCAACAGCCATGAAGAAAATAAATACAAAATGACGAGGAAGGAATGCGTGAAATGCACGAGGCTAATCTGGAGAAAAAAAAAACTAAAACACGCAGCATCTACATGTGCACCCTTCTTCACTTCTTTCATTCTTCGTTTTCAAGTTAAGAGACGTTTTCCTCTGAACTTGCTCTACAGTCTCAGGCAGCTTGTAACATGACATACTCGCGATGCCGGTTTTTGAAAGCTTTCAGTTTGGGCCCTCTAGTTATTGCCATTGTCCACAGGGTGACATACAAACCTCAAATAGGAGGGTGTGTGTGCACCCTGACAAAGCAGAGGACAGTCTGATATACCTCGTACACTTGAGGTTTCCATTCCCCCCTGACTTTCTTTCAGTCAACCCCCTCCAGATTTCAGGGCCTTTGTCCCCCTTTTGCTCCTGCGACCTGGTTTAGTTCAATAGCTGCACGCTCCGGTCCACTGGACTTGACGCACTCCGGCTGGGTCAGTGGGACACTAATTCACTCCACTTATGTGTATTTGTCCTGGCAAAGCCAATACATATCAGATTTGGTGTGATCCCTTAAATCAGAGCAGTTTCAGAACAATCCCTAAGTGCTTGGAGAGGGTGTCCATTCACACAATGTGTGTGTGTGTGTGTGTACAGTGTGCCATCTGCTGTGGACCCTAATGGCTCAGTGTGTGTGTGTGTAACTAATGGGTAGGGGGGCTTTTAGAGTCCCACACTTTTGCCTGACTGGAAATCGACCAATATAAAACGTGAGGTGCCTGTGAGCTCCACGTTGGCCAGGAAGCCAGGACGGAAAAGGTGTGTCAGAAAACAAAACACACGCCTATAGACTCACACGCACACAAACAAGCGGTGGGAAGACAATAAAATGAAGTCTATCTGGTGATAATAATAATAATAATAATAATAATAATAATAATAATAATAATAATAATAATAATAATAATAATAATAATAGATCTACAAAGGAAGCTGACTGTAGGGCCACACTGTAAATATGTTGTGAAGGTCTATAACACTGTTCTATAGGAAGACATCACAACATTACATTAAATACGCATTTAAGCTTCTAAAAGCGAATTTTCCTGTATGTCATTTTTTATTATAAAAAAATAAAGATAAATACAATGTTATGGACAGGCAATTTAAACTGTTTTTAAAAAAAATATAATAATTGTATTTGTATACATAGTGTCGTCCCAATATATCAAGTCAAACTATTACACAGCACAAACATGGTGAAGTAATAACAGAGGAGTACACATTTACTTTGCAGTATATTATATAATATTATAAGTTACAAGTATTCCAGCAGTTTTCCATAAGGAAACGGCAGCTTACGTAATCATCGCCAAAGTCGAGCAAACTGTACTCGCGAAACTACCAATAATAAGAGAATCACAATTAAAACACATTTCAGAAAAGGAAACTTACCAGTACTACTCGGGCATGTCTGTGTGGGTTTTTCAGTCATTCGGCTCTATGGAGGCAGAGCAATACACTGTAGTTCTCCCAGATAGAAGGCGTTGTGTCAGAATAGGTCCGCGGTGAACTTTAAACGTAAACACACTGTTAAAACCGATCCAGTCCTGCAACACGAAGCGGATGAGTGTCTTTATTGTGTCTGACAGGGTTGTTGTGAGATCACCATCTTCCCCCTCCTGTTGTCTCGTCTTTGTTACCCGCAGTGTGTCTGTGTGTGTGTGTGTGTGTGCTTGTGCGTCGGGAGGAGGGACAAGTCGCATGCTGTGATGCTCGGAGGTTCCGTTTAGGGATTTTAAAACATGATCCTGATTCAGATCGCAGGTGTTTGGAGTCAAAATTATTAATATTTATAATATGTATGTTTTTAGTGGTGAAATTCAATGAATTATTTCAGCTATCCCATCCTGCTTCAAAATCACAATACGTTTCCTTGTCCCTGGTGTTCGTCTTATACGTGCGGGGTGGTTGTGGATTTTACAGAGGATGATAAAACACAACCCTCGTCCAGCATGATGCGTCTCTGGAGGTACAGGAGATTTAAAAGGCTCTCACAACATCGTTTAGGTCCAGAAAGCGCTCTGGGGCCCCTCGGCAGCAGTTCACTCGTTGCTGGTGCTGCCGGCACCCGCTGATGGAGGTGAGCTGAAATTCACAGGGCGCTCTCTCAAAAAGTGCTCAGAACGACCCTCTGGCGGTCAAAGATAGGAACTTCAGGCACTAGTAAAAGCAGCGTTAATGCAACTAAAAAAGACTGTCAGCACTTCCGGTAGGTAGTTTCAAAATACCAGCTCACCCGGAATAACTAGATACAAAACGAAATGTATGAAACAACGATTTAAACGTAACATTTCTTCATGGCACTATCATACCACCAGCCAGGAATGTTGCGTCTAAATCGTTGTTTCATACATGACAATGTATCTGCTGGCAAAGCGGCAGAAACATTGGCGATGTTAGCATCGAGTTAGCATGAGCGGCCGCTCGTGCCGCTTGTGGACATCAAAACACCTGCTGCTTTCTGACATTAAATTTGTCAAAGCACGGCTGGCTGTATGATAGTGCCGTGGAAGAATGTTATGTATATATCGTTGTTTCATACATGTTTACGATCGTTTTGTATTCATTTATTCTTCCGGGTGAGCTGGTATTTTGAAACTACCTAACGGAAGTGCTGATAGGCTTTTTTAGTTACATTAAAGCTGCTTTTACTAGTACCTGAAGTTCCTATTTTTGACCGCCAGAGGGTCGTTCTGAGCACTTTTTGAGAGAGCGCCCTGTGAATTTCAGCTCACCTGCATCAGTGGGTGCCGGCAGCACCAGCAACGAGTGAACTGCTGCCGAGTGAACTGCTGCCGAGTGGCCCCAGAGCGCTTTCTGGACCTAAACGATGGAGTGTGAGCCTTTTAAATCTCCCGTTCCTTCAGAGACGCATCATGCATCACGTTCTGAGCACCTTTTTGAAGAACGCCCTGTGTGCAAAATGAGTTGCTTGTACTTGTAATGCTCAAATAAATCCACCAGATGACAGTCTTTGACTGTGAGAGCTATTGCTCTCTGCAATTTTCAACCTGTTCAGTTTGTGATCCGGTATAAATGAATCTTCATATACTTTCTGATCAATCACTACCTGTTCACCAAAATGTGTTTTTTATTATTAATAATACACATTTTATAGTGTTTTTAAGGGGTTTAAAAAGTAGGAGAATAGTTGAGTTATAATATCTGACTTTATACATTTTGACAACTGTATAGAGCAACCAAAAGGTTGGGAGGGTTGCCACTTTTAATCAAAAAAAGAACAAATTAAAATAAATGCTAAAGGAAAATAAAGAATAATGTCAAAATGTATACAATTAGACATTATAAATCATAATGTGAGTTAAACTCACTATGTCAGTTACAATGGCATTATTAAAAGCTGCAGGATTATTATTATGGTATCTGTGTGGTGGCTGCGGCCTGTCGCAGCAGCAGCTCTCTGGCCAGATCAGGCCTCCCACTCTTGGCCAAGCAGCGAGCAAGCTGAGAGGCCCTGGGTTGGCAAGGGGCCGCGGGTTGCCCCTTCCTCCACGTGGCCAGGATGTGGAAGGCCTGGATGGACGGGCTGCTCCCGGCCCGCAGCCTCAACAGCTGAGTGGTGCTACGACGCAGGCGCAGGGACAGCACCAACGCCGCCACTTCCTCCTGGGACAATTCCCCGGCCAGCCAGAGAAGAAGAGAGTCCGACAGAGAATCTGATTGGGTGGGCCGAGAGATGGAGGATAGATATTTAAGATATTGACTGATACAAATCAAAACGTTTGATTTTATTTTTAGGGACAGACAAAGGATAGAATTTACACTATAAGACAAAAAACCCTGTTTGTTGTAGAATACTTCACCCACCTGTTTGCTCACATAATCTCACTCTCGCTATTATAGGCCGATTAATGTTTCTCACTCTCTGAAATGACACAAAATGAAATATTTGAGTGAATCCTTTGTATTTGTATGAGTTTTCACGTCAGGAATAATGCAGTTTTTTTTTGCTGGGAACATTTCTCCACCTTAGGTAAAGTCAGAGGCAGCGTACACTCAGGATCTCCCAGGAAGTCTGCGTCCCCTCCGTGCTCCGGCTGACCTCTTGTGACCTTATAAAACATGGCTGCCCCCTTGTAGTGAGGGGAGCTGTAGTTCCCAAACGGGTCCACTTCAGTCAGACGCACCAGGAGGTGATTCCTGCGCTGAGTGTGGAAGGTGAGTCGCTCGTGTGCCACGTAGTTTTGGTTGTCGAGGGCGCCTATGGATTGGAAATGATATTGAATGATTATGAAAAATGAAAGTTCATGGCATTTTCTGATGGGGGCTCTTCAGAGAATGAGCAGATAAATGATGTGACTGATTTAGTTCTGGCTTCACAGCGTACTTGTGGAGGTGATGTTGCCACTGAAGCGCAGGAGGAGCTGGTCTCCTTCACAAATGTTGACGTCTGCCGAGGTCTCCGGGAGGCCGGAGTAGCCCTGGGCTCTCAGTTTGTTCAGCTCCCAGCTGAGGTCCCTGCGGGGCAGGGCCGACACCAGGACGCCGCGGGGGTCGTCCACTCGGCCCAGGAGGACCACGGTGACGGCGTGGAGGCCCACCGAGTCCTCCAGATCCTCCGCCAGGGAGGCCAGGTGGCAAGGCTGCAGCGGGGAGAGGAGGCGGACCACCAGCAGTCTGAGGGACACACACACACACACACAGGTCAAGGTCAACCCTATATGTAAAAAATCACCTACGCCTACCAAACACTTTGCACCAGTGACTATTCTAGGAAGTAATATGTTGATGACCTGTCAACGTTCTCTGACAGCTCAAAGGACACCAGTCCGTTCTGCTGGTTCCTGACTGTGACCTGCTCCAGGACGCTCCACTGCTTGTCCCGTGAGCCGAGGACCACCAGCAGCTCCTGGCACATTTCCTTCGTCGAGTGCAGAGAAGCACTGAGAGGGAAATCAGAAACCAACACACACAAAAAAACCCTTATAAATATAAATTGATGTTCTTATTTACAATAGACTAGTGTTATTGCGTCACAGATGGACATTAGTGAATTGTTGTCTCTTCCTTTTGTCTGTGTGATTGGTTGCTCGTATTTCAAGGGCAGATATTGTCAAATGGATTAAAAAAAAATCTGCTTCACGTCACCTCACTCTGTGGGAAGCAGCTCGGTCCCACGTTGAAGCCACGGGGCCGGTGTGCGTCCCCCGTCCCCTTGTGTCCCTCTTCTTCTCGGGGTTGGGGGGACAGGGGAGGGTGAGGGTGAGGGGTCTCCTCAGGGCCTGAGATTTGGGGTGGGTGAGGTAGACCAGCGGGCTGGTGGACGCCACCGAGTAATAGGGCTCGTTTCTGGACTTGACCGCAGCCAGGACGGCGGTGTCCACAGGCTGGACCTGAAGCAGACCAGGAGACATTGCTGTGCATCATTCAAGAAGCAGCGTGCATGTTTGCTGAGAGATGTCGAGCAGTTCCATCATTTTCATACCATGGTTTGTGCCATTACCGGTGGAGCGAAGGCTCCTGGGAGATAGTTGAGACAAATGCGCGGGTCCATGGGGAGCTTGAGCGACAAACCTTTTTTAGGAACCGTGTAATTTTCTCTCTTTAGACAGGAAACCACTGCAAAGAGACCCAGCGTGTAGACCCTGACCTCTGCAAACAAACCCTGCAAAAAAAACGTATGTCATTCCGTAAATATAGATAAAAAATACTGGAGGTATGATACATAATAGGAAACTCTACCCTCTGTCCTCCATACGTTCCCTCTGTAGTTACCGGGGCGACGTAGCTCACCCTCCTCCCCTCCGCCAGTATCTTGACGGCGACGTCCCTGTAGTTGCCACGGTAACGTGCGCGGAAAGGCACGGCCACCATCACGGGGAAGTGGAACTTGGCGCTGCCCTGCACTTTGACCCTGATCACTCTGCTGACCAGCTCCTCCGAGCCGCTCACCATCAGGCCACTGAGATCGTCGGCCATCTCACAGGTCAGGAGGTCAGCCGCTCCCACAGGTGCTCCGACAAAGCACGCATCCGCTACGCGTGATTGGCTGTCCTCCATTTTGCCTGCGAGCCTAGATATTATACATATAATACATGAATGATTTTTTAAATGATGCAAACGGGATGCGTTAAATTGCCTATAATGTGAAATAGAATGTGGCTGCCAACACTGGTGTCAAATAAGACGTTTTTTAAGAGGGGACCAACTTTGTGTTAATGGCGACACAAGGGGGCTTTTGTGTACTTACCCCACTGTGATCCATTCACTCTTTGTCTCCTCTTTGCCCTTGACCTTTCTCTTCTCTGAGTCATTTCCTGTCTCCTTCAGTAAATCCTTTCGACCCTCTTGAGAAACACAGTCCTCACGATCTCTCACTTGACCTTTGACCTCTAATTCGGTCCCAGTCTCTATCACCTTGTTGTGGCGGGAAGTGGTGGATGTAAAGTGTGTTGTTTGCTCGGTGTCAGGTGACAGTCTCGTACGGCTTTCATCACTTCCATCCTCGGCCTCCTGTTTACGCCCCGTGGAGTCAGATTTGTGTGAATCGTGTGTGCCAGGGGGATTGTTTTCATCTTCAGTCTGCGCTTTAGTTCGTGTGTTTGTGGTTTCCTGATGTGCGGCCTCCACACCTGAGGCTTCCTCTGCAGATACTTGGTGAATTTCTGCATCCAGCTTGCTTATGATTGTGCTCAGTTTTTGCATTATGTTCTCTATGTCCTCCACCACACTCTGAAAGGCATCTGGAAAGGAGTCTGAACAAAGCAAATCTTTACATCTGGGCTCTGAAACAAAAAAAACACTTCAATGTTTTAACTTTCTCACAGGATTTAATTGCATTACATTATTATTATTATGTATTGCTTTAAATGCATAGAAAGACACATTTATAAGTGAGATCAATTCCCATACCTTTTGTAGATGGATGCTGCTGATCAACGCCCTCTGGTGGACACTTGTTGAGCATGCAGGCACACTCTCTGAGGGCTTCTCTCCATCTTGTCACTCTCTCTGAGTGAAAGACCCTCAGCTCCTGCAGCACTCCCGCAGCTTTATGCATGCACCTCTCTCCGTTTGCATTCCTCCGTCCTCCTCCATCCTCCAGCTCGTGCCCTGCTAGACCGAGCATCCTCTCCTCACCGCCCGCCTGCATCTCCTCCGTTTCAGTCAACATGTGGCAGAGACTTTCCTCCCCAAATTATAATCCATGCAAATAATAGAAATACAGTAGAGAAGACTCAAGAGTCTATTCTGGAAACTTTTTTTGCAGTGTCCTTGGCATTGAGGGTTGTAGTGTAGAACTGTGTTAGTTTACAGGAGCCAATGCTGTATTTATATGTCTGCCAGCAGTAAACCCTGTTGCCAAGGCGACCTCTGGAGGCGTGGACGGGACACACAAAAGGGGGGGGGGTGTCCACACAGAGGCAGGACATTCAGTGCTGTCCTGCAGACACCTCATCCCTGTCCTCCATTCTCTTACTGCTTGTACAGTATGTACAGACAGTGAAAGACATCAGCCATTCCACTTCATCCACTCTTGCATCATTGAGAAACACCCGGCAGTCACAGTGTGGTTTTTGTATAATATTGTATTTATTTTAAATGCCACTAATAACCTGTCCTGTGTGTTGGGGAGGAAAAAGGAGTATAGGAGTACATCAGTTTCAGTCTTCAATTTGTCTGGATTTTTATTAATCTGACTGAGAAAGAAGACTTTTGTGCCTTGTACAAAAAATAAACAAAAAACAACATGTTTCATCATATATATTTTTTCAGACAAAACTTTTATTTATGTATGTGGTGGCCTTTCCTGCAGGAGACATGATGACTTCCACTGTAACACTTGAACATTTGGCCGCGGGTGCTTTGTCGCCATCGTGTGGCTCATTCCACATACTGCACTCAACTGTTTTTTTTAATTTTACATTTTCTCTAAAATCTTGATGTGATGATGAATAACATTTATTTATTCTATTGGTGGTGACCATAAACTAAAAATATTGCATATAGTAATGTGACCTTTAAAAAAACAATAGTTTACTCCATTGATTAAGTATCCGAGAAAAGAAAAGAACAGTCCAATTCAAACATTAGAATAACAAATTAATCAATAATGGGTGAATATAAAGTCAGTTGGTGTGCTCTTCATGCCCAGGACTGGCTTCATCATGTGTGCCAGGTAACTGCTGCATTCCTCTGTGTGCTGAATGTGTAGCCCGGGGCCTCGTGTTCATGCTGGGACATGCACACACACACACGCACACGAACACAACAAACGTTTAAATACGTTTTGTTCTTCTTCATCTGCAAATCAAATAACTGTTAGAAGAATCTGGCCTCTGAGATATAGGGATTTGAGTCACGAATCCTGCAGCAAAACATGATCACACACACAGATTAGATCCTGCAGTGTCAAACAATCTGTGGGATTACAGATTAAGACAACGTGAGGACTGAAATTGCGCAATCTGCGCCTCTGCTGGTGCGTAAATTGTGGCCGTGCACTGGAAGTGGGCGTGGAGTTACGCATTGAGACACACACACAAACAGTGGAACGGAAACGGACGCAGCGTGTGTGTCAGAGCTCCTACACGCAACATAAACTCAGAGCTACACAACAGTATGACACAACGGACACACTCCCATGTGTTTGGATGATTGTTTGGAACCAGCCGGTGAGTTGAGACGCATCTGGACCTCAGGTGCTTTGTTTATTTATTTCTTCGAATCCTCTTAAATCTGACAGGACATTATTTCATTTGATTTTATTTACCACTTTCCTGAAAGCGCAGGTGTCAGTTTTACTTCATTCAGCCTAATTTAAAAAAGTGTCAACAGTAAATTGAAGTCAATGTAACGTTAATTGGCATCCGCTGCGTCATATCCGGTGGCGTAGCCGTCTTCCCCTGTTCGTAAGCCAAAACATTGCGCAAACAAACAGGTTGTACACATACAGTAGTCCAGGGGAGTCAGGGATTACATGTAACGGCTTTGTGTACCAACAGATTCTGATTTACATCGTAAAAACGGGGATCAGTTAGCAGGCTTAAAGTCTAAAATGATATATATATATATATCCTAATATACAGCAGCAGCGACACCTGACACCCAGGGGTCTTGAAATCCTTTGGAAAAATAGTGTAAGATAGGGATCGGGGTGGCCAAATGGATTATTCATCGCCTTTATGGCCGCAGATGGTCATAAAAATACTTTCTCAAGACATCCAACTGAAAGAGACATCTCCAGGCAGGAAGTCAACTCGTTAACAGAATCCAGTAAGTTAAGCTCACCTGTCGTTACTGCTACCAGTGCTTCTGATCATTCATTGGCACTGTAGCTGATGATGCTGACTAGAGATGGGCCCAAAATGGACAACTTTATGCCACTACAAACTGACTGTGTCTAAGATGTCTAAAATGTGCTTTCATGTGGATCGAACAGTGCTGCAACATTGTCCTGTTGTGTCGTTGGTTTTTGTCTTGCTATCTTCTGCCTTATTTCACCTGCTCCGTGTTTTAGTTTAGAACCATCCAAGCTTTGTTTTCCCCATATTAAATGTAGGATCTTTTGTCTTTATTCACATATTTGGTGTTGAGGTGATCCAAAAGTAACACAACGTATCCTGGTTCCATGAATTACATTTTGGGTTACTGAGATAACTGGGTTACCGATTCCTCTATGAACGGGAAACTAGTCACTCCTCTGAATAACTTTTTTATGTGACCCTCCCAACCCTGTGTGCGAGCCACTGACGTACACACACTTGCGCACACGCGTCACCTTACTACACAATATATTGTAATCCCACATCAACTGAGGGTTTAAATAATCAAACCGAGAGGTTTGTGACAGTTCGAAAAATGAAAACATGCTCCTGTGTGTTTTCCTTTTCCCTTAACCAGGAAAAGGATCCACCTTGGACTTTGTGTTCAGTGTTGGTTGAAGGGGTGTGTAGAGGTATGAGGTGCAGGTTTGTGTGCATGCATGGGCGTGCTCACTGTGACTCATCCTGTCCCAGCATACAGGATGCACACAAAGTATAATTTGTTGTATTTCATTGAGTTGTCCACATGCTGCATGTGTGGATGTGTGAGTGTTGCCATCACTTGTGTCTGCACACGCACACGCACGCACACACACACACACAGACACACACACACCACTTCACATGCTCCCTTGCCCATCTGGCATGTGTGCAACTTTCATTTTGTGATCTTTTTCTTTTTTTTGCTCTATTGATTCACACACACAGTAGTGGGCAGTAGCTTTGGATCAAGCCTCCTGTACCCAGCCCTCAATAATGTTTGCTGCGTGTGCACGCTGTGTTTGCGCGTGTGTTTGTGATGTCGGCGTGCAGATGTGTGTGTGTGTGTGTGTGTGGGCGTCAAAGCGCTAAAAGGCAGATATGTGGTGGAGACCCTGCACTAGGTGTTGGCCAACACGGATCCCTGTGTGTTGACACTGCAACACACAAGTGGTGTGATGGACTGGGTAGCACTCTATTTTTGTGCACTTGATGGTGTCATGCATTGAGCAGGGACTTTTGTTTTGTCACTTGATGCTCAGTGTTATCGCAATAGAGGGTTAGTAGTAAAACTAGTAAAGTAAAGACTTTTTCTTCTTTGCACAAGACATTGTAAAACATATGAAGTGGAAAGTGTCCACCCTCGGGTTCGTATTTAAACTTTCTGCAGGAACTTACTTTTCTTGAAAGCAGAAGTAAGACTCTGTGTCCCCTTTGTATTGTACACAAAAGAGAAGTGGACAACAGAAGATGTTGATGACTATGTTTATTCCTGTGACTGACAGAGTGAGCAAAGATAGCAGGCGTGAGGTGGAGATGCTCCAGCCAAAGATGAAATTCTGTTTACAACTTGCGTTATCTTTTTTAATTTTTGTCTGTTTTTGTGTCTTTGCTTGAAGGCTGGACCCCTGCATCTTTCTAAGAGTCATCCCTATGTGGCAGAGGTGAAATCGGAGCACCATGCTGGAGCCACCGGAGCCGAGCCAGGAGGTGGTGGAGTGGCTCTCCACTCTCCGTCTGTCCCAGTACACCACCCGTTTCCATCAGGGAGGTTACCGAGCCCTGCGGGACTGCGAGGATCTCACAGACGAGCGTCTGCTGGGGCTTCAGGTCCTTCCGACGGGCCACCGCAGGCGCATCCTCCGCAGTCTGGAGGCGCTGGGCTTGAAGCTCCAGAGCGGCGGAGAGGATGAAGACGAAGACGACGAAGAGGGCGCGCTGCAGAATGGGAGACGCCGGAGGAGGCCGGTGCCTCACCCCAGGCACGTCTTCCTGAAGGACAGGAGGAGGGGGACGTCCTGTCAGCACCATCAACCGAAGGAGAGGAGGGAGAGGGACCTGGAGGGGAGTCAAACTCTGCCTCCAGGAGCTGGACTGGGAACCATCACCGAGGACGGGTTCCTCCGCCCGCCTCGACCCGCCCCACGTGATCCTCAGAACATCCAGATATCAACATCTCTCCTCATCCCTCCATCCGTGACCTCCTCCTCCTCCTCCTCCTCCAGCAGCGAGTCCCTCTGCATCTCAGAAATGCCTTCCGACTGGGAGCTTTCCTCCGAGGACTCCACGTCCTGCTCCCTGGACCAGCCCCCGCCGCCGGTGAGCGAGGACTACGGCGGGTTTCGGGGGGAAATGGTGGACAACGCCATCTATGAGGTGCTGCCTGCTTTGAAGACTCCTGCTGGAGCACGGCTCACTCGCTCCTACAGGCTGAGGCACCGGCCCGTTCCAGAAATCCCCATTCACACCGTCCCTCCGTTTCAGGACAGGTAATGTTTGCTTGTTCATTTTCTGATTCATGATTAAGACACTCATTGTGATTTTGTCATGATATTAGAAACCAATTGGCTCATATTTATTTACTGCATTGGAGTTCTAGGATACTCAGGGTTTTTACTGGTGAACAGGAACATACATCAGAAAATAACGCAAAGGCCTCAATTGGTGCACATAGTTCTTCATGAGAGCTGATGTGCATATTCTGAGAAACACGTTATATATAAAAGAGAAGTGAAATGCGACAGAAGAAATACACATGCATGCTGCCATTGCATGATTGAATTAAACAAACCTTTGCACTGCCTGAATCCCAGTTCTCAGATTTCATATCCACTTTGACTCGTCATACTAGGCCGAGGTGGAACATTTGATCTGTCAAACTTACTTCCACATCTACGTTCTGAAGGCCTGTACATTTACGTGGTGATACCGGTGGGGTTTTTTTTTTCTTCTCTCACCTCACATGCTCAACCGGTGGTTCTAACCCGCTGATTTCTCTTCCTCCTCAGGAGCACGCCACCGGCGCAAACAACCAGCCCCGAACACCTCGCCGGCTCTGAAGGTCCCACCGGTGCAAACGGCACACAGAAAGGTACGCGCCGTCTTTCAGCTGCGTCCCGCTTCATCTCCGCCATGAATATTTCATTCTGCGGCGGAGTCGGTGGCGCTGTTGTTTGCCCGGATGAAAGCAGGCAGACGAGACGAGGGTAGTGCGTGTGTTTGCGGCGGTGGCGATGGTGGTGGGGGGGACGGGGCTGTGAGGCGGCGTTGTCGACGGGAACGGCGTCGCCCCCGTTTCGAGCTCTCCTCTCACAGGAAGTCGTCTCTCTCACATCTTGTCCCTCAGCAAGACCCCAGTGTGTATTCCCCCGCCCCGGCTCCACAAAGTTTTTCAGAAGTTTTATAACTTTGCTAACAACACGTAGTAGATTGTAGTATAACCAGTACAAATGTGTATTTGAATTGTGCCCCTCCTTCTCCTCCAGCTGTATTTACATGTCTCATCCCATGAGGTGCTACGTGATGTAGTCTCTACGTGTGCTGCTTTCTGAGCCCAGCTGAATGTGTTCAGAACGTGTTCAAAATCTGTCGCTCTACATGGGATCACATTTGAGACTTTATCTCATGATCAGCAGACCTCTGTCCATTTTTTTTTAATGTTATTTTTAGACCTGATCTCTCCTCGCGCTCGTGTTTGGGCCTCCTCTTCCCTCTTTGTACCTTCGCCTTCGCAGCCCGCTGTGTTTTGCCCCTTTTTTTTTGCCTCTGCGTGGAACAAGATGAGGAGCGAGACCAGAGAGCAAAGCAGAGACAGTGAAGTGGTTTGGGAGGACGGAAGAAGGAGATGGTTGCAAAACAGTCTCGGAGACGGAGGAAGAGAGAGCGAGAGAGAGAGGGAGGGAGGGAGGCGATGCGGTCCCCTCACAGCGAGGCCTCGCAAGGCGTTATTTTACTCATCACTTTACCCCTGCAAGACGAGAAGTTGATTGTTGTATACGATACACTTGCTTGAAGAATTCTAATTAACACCTTAAGCTCCCAGCTCTTTGGATGAACAAAAAAAAAAATCCATTATGACAGCAGAGCAGAGAGTTGCTTTCATTTGAATGTTTATCTTGACACATGTTTAGTCAGCCTTTTAGAGATATATTGTCTTCTTTGGATTATGTTAATCTTGAATCATTATAATAAGATAAAAACCAAGCATGGTGGACTGAGAGAAATGTAGGCAGGGGTGTGCAGCCTCGGGAGAGAATGAGGTAGCGGCCCGAAGGTCGGCTGATAGATGATGATGGATGGTTGCCATCTGCCCACCGAGCATGTCCATAGAGAGGGCCACCGCGTTGCTGCGGATTCCATCATCAAATCAGCAGAAAACCCTTTTTTCATAAAGCGCACCCAGCCCGGGGACGTGGCCTCTGTGACATCCTGTAGTGGCCTGCGTGGTTTTGGAAGTGTGTGTCTGGAAAGCTTTGGAAAACCGTAGGTTCCTGAATCTGAGGACTCGGCTAATTTTTCCGGCTCTGTGTATTTGGATCTCTGCACACCACGGGCTCTGTGCGTATCTGTTTTCTCCGCCTGTGTTTGTGTGCGTGTCTTCTGACCCTCACAATCCACCAGAGAGGGTGGTGTCATTTTTCTCTGAGACAGGCATCATCCCACGCAGGGTGGCCCCGGGGTCTCCAGACTAATGGCGTCGGGCCATACCATCTCTGCATCTTCCACTGTCCACGAGAGAGAGAGAGAGAGAGAGAGAGGAATCGTACTAATCGATATGCATTTCATTGGCTGACTGCTTGCAGGGAGTTTATTCAGATCAGTGATTTGTTTCCATCAAAAGTCACAATATCACCTAAGTGGTAGAAAGATATAACTTGGTCATAGGCTGTATTTTTTAGGCTCACACCAACGCTGTTGTGTTGTCTCCTATTGTCAGCTTCACTCCAAGGGACCTCGACGGTGATTGCCCCCTACCTAGAGACGTTCCTGTACAACAACACCGAAAACACTCCGGTAAGACGGTGTACACAACTCCGCCAGTGAACAGTGAGTAGCAGCGGAACGGCGCTTCAGTTCGCCTCCCTCTGGGGTTAATAGAAATGTCACCGAGCTCAGGAAATGTTAACGTGGCTCAGTGCAGCAGCACGATAATATGGTCTGAGGGAGAGATGGAGCCATCTGATGCTAATCTCTTCTGTCCTCTCCAGGACCACGGCTGCAAAGAAGGACTACAGCAGGGCCTTCAAGACCAGATAAAGCAGAAGGAGCGGAGGTTTGGTGCTCTCATGCAATATTGCTCTATCATGGTGTGGATGTATAAATAGAAATGCAAATGTGTCGAAAAGGAACACATTTCTGTATGTAGTATGCGCATTGTCAGAGTAGGAGAAAAAAAATGGCTTCATACTGTATATCCACGGTGGTTGTCTTGTTTGAGTTTATCATATATTTAATGTTCATCATGTTCATGCGCAAATATGTGGTCATATCAAAATAGCCTGTCTCATTCGCTCCCTCTGTCAATGGATGACCACCATCCAATGGCAGAGGCAGGTGGTGGTTGGGGGTGGGGGAGCACGGCTTCGCACACACGCCACACCTGGTTTTTCGTATGATCTCAATGAAGAGTCGAGTGAAGAGTAGGCTTTTGAAGATGTAAGCATCTGACACCTCTGATGTCATCTGTGCCCTTTCAGAAAGACGTCACCGAAACAGAAGGAGTCAAAGGGAAGCGATCCTACGCCGGCCCCGCTCATCCCGGACCACTTCAAAGACGAGTATTCAACGGTGGACGAGTGCGCCAGTGTTTCGCCACGGGCCGCGTCGGACCAAAGCTCTGCCGCGTCCCCTGAAAATCCTGCTGCTCCGGCTGCTGCTGCTGCCGCCTCGGGCCCCAAGGATGGATCCTCCATCATGGTGGAGTGTGACCTCTACGCGGAGCACGCGGACCCTCCGGGGGGAGCGGGCCACAGCGCGCTGCCCGACATCTCTCCGTACGCCTGCTTTTATGGAGCCCCCAAACACCAAGTGCTCAAAGTGGGCTGGCTGGACAAACTGTCGCCTCAAGGGTGAGTTCCACCGCTGCTCGGGATGATTAGTGCGATTAGAGATTCAGCTCAGAGGGGCAGACATTAGAAATCCCTTCGTTATCTGATGTAATGATGCGTGGGTCTGCATGAAATCCCAACGACTGCTGTTTTTTTACTGCTGCATAGGGATTTGTCGGTCATAAATATTTATTCTCCATTAAGGCATGTTCTTCCTTTAGTTTCTTCTTGTACAACACCTCCAGCCAAACAACGCAAACATATGCCACATGACACTCCCCTGCCAACCGGCAAAAAAACGGTTCTTCAGCTTGCAAACACCACTTCCTGTTTTCCCACCGATCTGCACTTTCCCCGTCCTTTCTATCTGTGATGATTATTTAAAACTGTTAAACCCAATTGGATACAGAAGCCAGAGGGAGAGCGCTCCATAATGCATGGCATCTATTGAAGGGGAAGGGGAAAAAGAAGATGGTAGAGAACCCTGCAGCACATCATATTGAATTTAGCCATTTTTTTTTCTTCTATCCAGAGTCTGGTGGTGCTGCGTGTTTAAGCGGTTCTCAAAGTCCAGAGCCACTGGTCCCTGGCTTTCTTCTCATGTTCTCCCTCAGCACCTGATTTGCATTGCTTTGGCAAAGTGCCCTTAAATAGAGTAGCCATTTGTTTTGATTACACTAATTGGCAGCTGTTGATCAAACTCCTGATATTAATGAATCGATGGCACTCCTGATGAAATCTGAGTACCTGTTCACAGCAGACCGAGTCCTCTCCTGACAGTTGTGGGTGTGTTTATTTCACAGCACCATGGCTCGCTGCTCTCAAAAAGTAAAAAAACATACAAACAAAAAACGTCTTTTGATTGGTCGACAGGAGTTTATACTGTAAAACTCATTTTCGCCTCAACTTTTCTTGGCAGGAATTGCGTTTTCCAGAGGAGGTGGGTGCGATTCGACGGCGAGAGTCTGGCCTACTACAACAACGACAAGGTAGGGGGGGGGGAAAACACACGCAGGCACCCACATTCCCCGCACAAAGCACGCTTCAGAAGTCGATCTCATTCGACTCCCTTCTAGAAATCCATACCACAGGGCACCTGAGCCAAGTCCCTAAGTGTTCACTTCTTTCTCTCGTCCTTCTTTTCATTGTCATCATCATCGTGATTAGCTTGGCAGGAGAAATAATGGCAGCAAGGACAGGGCGACTTTATGCCACGCGTGACGGGCCGGCTCTCTGTGCCCGCCCAGCCGTACTGTAAAGTACATTGATGTTGGCACCGGACCAGCTCTTTCGCTCTCTCTCTCTCAGAGGAAGACCGAAGGAGGGATGGCGCTCTCCTCTCTCTTTTCGCCTCCCTCAGCATTTGCTCCGGCCTGCCTCTGCTCCATACACTCCTTGTCTGACAGTCGGGGCTCCAAATTTCTCTCAGTGTTCCAGATGCGGAAACCATTCAGCTCGGGTATAGGACAATTCTGCAAAACATCGATTATTTAAATGACGTCTTCCTAATTTAAATCTTGATGATGATTCATAGACCCCCCCCCCCCCCGCCGAAATTAGATATGATTTTGTTATTTTCTAGGTTAAGATGAGCAAATATGCAATCTGACGTAGTAGGTAGATCATTATCTCCCCAACAATCAATGCCGACCCTTTGGCGAAAACTGTCGATACTTGATGGCATTGATCAGTTTCTCAGAAAGTAGTTTACATTTAAACGGCATTATCGCGCAACTGCAGTGATCAAGCAAGGACACAAAATCGCACTAGTCGTCTCCACAAAGGAAACGCGATCAAAAACTTCCAATTGAATTCCTGTGTTGTGCGTTTCCTGTGGAGACCACAACCTATCTGACATGAAGCGCTTTACCTTCATGTTCTCACAGATGACCGCTGGCTGTGTTGTGCACAAAGAACAAGCAGATCCCCAGAACCCCCCCCCCCCCGCCGAAATTAGATATGATTTTGTTATTTTCTAGGATAAGATGAGCAAATATGCAATCTGACGTAGTAGGTAGGTCATTATCTCACCAACAATCAATGCCGACCCTTTGGGGAAAACTGTCGATACTTGATGGCATTGATCAGTTTCTCAGAAAGTCGTTTACATTTAAACGGCATTATCGCGCAACTGCAGTGATCAAGCAAGGACACAAAATCGCACTAGTCGTCTCCACAAAGGAAACGCGATCAAAAACTTCCAATTGAATTCCTGTGTTGCGCGTTTCCTGTGGAGACCACAGCCTATCTGACATGAAGCGCTTTACCTTCATGTTCTCACAGATGACCGCTGGCTGTGTTGTGCACAAAGAACAAGCAGATTGTGTGTGTGTGTGTGTGTGTGTGTGTGTGTGTGTGACCTCCTTGACCCCTCTCAGGGCCAGCTCGTTTCCACCGCCGCAGCACAACATCACAATCAATGATGTGGGACCTGTCGGATGCCTCCTCGTTAATCACTTACTAATTATAGCCCTCCATGCTCCCTCGCTCTTTTGCTCCCTGCCGTTTTTTTTTTTTTTCTTCCCTCGTTTTCTCTTTCCGTTGAGTTTGTTGCTTTATGTATCAGGATACGCTCGGTTGGCAGCCGAGCAGGGAGTCGGCCACAGAGTCAGCACTTTGTCGTCGGTGTCGCTGTTTGTGTAACACGTTTTTTTTTTTGGACAGATGAAAGTTTGCCTCTTTGTGTGTGTGTGTGTGTGTGTGTCAGGGACAGGGAGTGTTGTTGGACTTTTTTAAAGTCATCCTGCCAATGTGACCCTCCCCTCAGAGAAAGCAGAGGGCTCCATCATGTTTCGGGTGAGCGGAGAGGTCGTGTACAATCTCTCCGTCATCTCTGTTTTCTGTGTCCAGCTGAGACCATGCCCCCCCCCCATGTGCCCCACCCAACGCCACCTCTGTCAACTCTGCTTTATGTGGGAAATTTGAAACATAAGTTAGGATCAGATATTTGGTCATAAATTGTGATATTAGATTAAAGATATATAGATTCACACCTTGTTATGTTCACACAATGGTGTGAAATGAAAAGGGGATCACCAAACTTACTGCAAAGGCACAAACTCGTTATTATTCCCCCTCAGGTCTGCCCTAATAAGGTGTGTATATTTATCCTGCTTTTTTGACAAATACGCTGCTAACGGGGCTCTTACAATTTGCCAAATCGAGAGAGTCACAAAGAAAGCACCGACACTGGCTCACATTAAATCTGTTCAGACACCCAGGTGTAAGACATGCAAATGACGGCAAAAGTTGTGTTGTCAGACTAAAGCCCCGATATCAGCCCCGTTTGATCAGTGTATCGCACGTAAGAGCCAGTATTCCTCCGCCGTGCCACATTCCCATGCTCGTCCTCTTTTCTTCAAAATACTAAAAAAAAAAAAAATTGTTTGAAATCCCCTGGGATCCGTCAGACCCAGACAGAGCTAATCGCACTTAATCACAGTCGCAGCTTGAAGGTTTCTGGCCGCGGTGATGTCATCACCGGAGGTGGCGTGGGAGAGAGGCGAGCTCCACGGTCTCACTTCTCCCTCTCCAGCGTGGTGTCCAATCCTTCTCATCAATCACCCCTTGCGTCTGATTTCGTCAACAACCGGGATTGACTCGGGAGAGAGCTCCGGGCCTGGGCTGTAATCTTCAGAGTCCCGACGTGGCGTCGTGTGTGTGTGTGTGTCTGTCGGTGTGAGTCTGTGCGTGTGTTGGTAGGAAGAAAAAAACGGTCCAAAGCCAGGCTTCAGGAAAGTGAGGAGGATGGCTGCGAGGGATGAAGGGATGAGAGAATGGGGGGAGGTGGGGAGGCCAAAGGGGAGATGAGGTTTTGGGATTGTGGATCAGTGTGAGTGTGTCAGTCTGGCTGATTGTGTGTCGATCTGACGCTGCAAAGCCTGAAAGCTCCTCTGCTCACTCCCCTCTGTGTTCTTCCAAGACGCCGGTGTTGTCTGTAACACCCAAAAAAAAAGTTTGCTGTTATTTTGGCTGGCTTTCGTTTCCATCACCACAACTGGGCCCCAAATAATATGGCACATACCCCCTCTCAGTCTAGTTTACTATATTGACTTTTTTTAACATATAGAGGCAGTTTGACGATATGTTAAATATATTCAATGTAAGTGTCATTCAGAAAAAAAGATATAAACAAACCTTAAATCTGAAAAACCAATTGGGCACCGCTTATGGTCTGCGTGCAGAAACCTGAAAGATTTGCAGCCGACTTTGCTTACAAGAACCTGGACGTGCCCTGAAGACTTCGAGAGTTGTGGTTTGACTTTGAGGTTTGAGACCAGCCCTTAGGACAGATTTGCCCCCAGCGCCTCCTTTTGGAAAGCCTCACGGCATCCCACTGAGTTGAAACACCGAGAAGCGCTGCTTCATTACCCAGATGCATTGGATGCAGCTCTCTGCTGCAGCCAGTAGGTGTCCTCGTGCCTCCATCGAAGATGCCCCATCCTTTAGAAAACCGCTCCTCCGCCCTCTCTCTTCCTCCTCCTCCTTCCCTGCTTTCCTCCGCCCGCGCCTCCATCACTGCACACTTTAGCTCCGCAGCTCGGCTTTAATTGTTTCCTGAAGTTTACTGGTTTGTTTTTATTTCTTTTTGAAATCTTTTGAGGAGAAAAGGGTGACGTGGTTATTCACGCAGGATGGGCAAAAGACCAATTTTGGGGCGGGCAAAGTGAGTGGTGGTGTTGTGGGAGCGGGTAGAATGAGAGGGAGGCAGGCGAAGGGAGGAGATCTTTGGCAGGGGGAGGTGAGTCAGGTGTGTCTGTTAGCGGAGAAAGAGAGATAGTTCGGCTTCACTGCTTCCCTGGCAGTCCGTCCTCTCGAGATTAGTCCATAAACCTTGCGTGTTTGTGTGTATTTGTGTGTGTGTGTGTGTGTGTGTGTCTGAATCCTGACTGCTTCTTTTCATCATACCCTCCGCCGTCAGCCGAGCATTTACAGATGCACGTCGTGCAATTAAACAAACGCTCTCTCCCCTCCGTGACCCCCAAAAGAACTCAAATTAAAACAATTAATTACTGTTAACCCATAACGACACAGCACATACACATCCTGTCTTCTCAACCTTTCCTTAACTTCTATCCACATTTAGAGGAAGAGAAAGAGGTAATTAGGTGGAGCCACTTCTTGTATCGTTTCCCTCCTCTTATAATATGAGAGGGACCCCTCGCTGACCCTTTAAGGCATCTTCATCTCTTCGTGGTATCTCTTTTTCCCCCCACACGTCTCCCTCCTCCTCCTCCTCCTGCATCTCATCATCTGTTTTGTTCTTGGTTATGGATTTGGATTTCTGTTTTTTTTTTCTCCTCCCCATCTCTGTCTTAATAGTATTGTACTTTTCTCTCTTCGCGCTCCTTCCATTCTCTTTCTGTAAGCCCTCCAACCTTATTTCCCTTTTTTAAGATTCCTCTCTTCGCATCCATCCATCCGTCCTTATACCCTCCTTCACCCCTGCTCTCTTTGTTGAATTGACTGTGGCGACTTATATACCTTTGGCTGTATGGTTTTTGGTGGTTGGCAAGGTCACAGGCTTAATTAAACAATGGTGAGAGAGGAGTCAAATGTTCACTTTTTTTTTTCTCATCCTTCCTTTCAGCTCCAGCCCGTAGAGGAGCAATCCAAAGCAAAACAGGGACACATCTGTTTTTAAATACTTGCGGTGATAATGACTTTATCGACATGAATAATGCACGACTACCCTTTTCCCTTTTTTTTATTTATTTTTTATAACCAAGTGATTTTCACATCGCTGCAGAAGCATCATGTACCGTCCCCAGTCACTCTACAGTGAGAGCATTATAATGGGAGGTGTTAATGGCCTTTTTTTTTTCTACTTTAGGCATATATATTTGCCACCTCCTGGTTTGAATACTGATCCGATGGCAGTCTCGTTCACTCACACTTCTTCACAAGTGATAATGTTGAGGTTTGGTTTGGTTTTTCTTTCTGTCTCTTTTTCGCATTGACAATGACCCAGTACTTTAATTGCCATTGTCATGGGAGACCGTAAAGAGGGTCATGAAGCCTCCAGTGCAACATCCTCCTTATTTGAATGCCTCCACTAGAGCTGCTGGGGGAAAACACGGGGGTAATGAGACAATACACACACAGACAAATCCCCCACCACCCAACAAGCTCTTCCTGTGCTTTACCCAAATCCCCAGTACAGAGTGCATGTCTCTTTTTAAATATTTGAGGGGTTTGTTTTTTTCAGGTCGTAGAATTTGTTTTATGATGTCTCATGGCAGCGTTATCCTGTTTTTGGGCTTCTTTAATTTAATCTCGGTTTATTTTTGGCGACCGTTACCCGCAGCCACGTCTCAATATTTCTGTATTTTCATGTCAAAGATTACATCAATGCAAGTGAGCGCTGGCTTGGAAAATTAACTGCAGTTCATAGTTCGGCATTGCAAAAATCCAATGCCTGTGTGCGTGTGGATAAAGTTCATGTATTTGCAGAGCTCTTATCCATCTTATTTGTCTCTCTGCTCAGGAAATGTACTCCAAAGGTATGATCCTGGCTAGTGCCATCAGACAGTTGCGAGGACTGGGAGACAACAAGTTTGAAGTGGTCACCTCCCTTCGGACTTTCATCTTCCGGGCTGAGAGAGAAGGTACAACAAGTGCATGATTTCTTTTTTTTCTTCTCTGTATTTTTCAGCTAGTTGTTCTGCCCTTTCTGCTTGTCAGTCTGCCTCAGTCACTCCGACTGTCTTGGTTCCCTGTCTGGCCTTGTTTTTTTCTTCCTCTCTGTATGTCCCTCTACTTTTTTGCCTGCCCCCTCTCTAAATGCATCTGCGCTTATCTTTTTTTTTCTCTCGAGCTCCAAATTCCGTTTTTTTTCCCTGTGACATTTTATTTTTCTAGTACTCTCCCATATCTGTATGTTTGGACAAAACGTAAAGAACGGAAGTGTTTGCTATGATGCTATATGTACGGGCGTGCCCACCGTCTTTGGAGAGCGGCCAATTGCAGTCATTTCTTAATGTCTAGTAAATCCAAAAGGGGAGACTGAATGAATAAATGAAATCCCAGATCTCCCAGGAGCTGTCATTTTAATCGTCTCATCCCACCTTCCCTCTGTCAGGCCCAATGGAGTAAGAGTTGTCTGTGCTCCGTGTCGGCCTTAATGAGAGAGGAGAGGGATACTCTCCACTGCTCGATGGCCGTCTGTTAGGCAGCTGGGATGAAACTGCTCATTTACTAATCAAGGGTGGGTTTCTGGGGTCAGACGCCGGCCACCCTTTGATTCATGTGAACGAGCCAGATTCAGAGAAATTGAGTTTTGCATGATTATCGCGTTGAGGGCCTTGTTCTCATTGTTTGGTACATTGTGAATATTTGAGAATACATTAAACTTGAAGTACTTTATCGACCAGATCATTGAGCAGGTTATTGACATATTGACGTCTCCTGAGCTATGTAAAGACTCATCGACAATGGACCGTCTCATCACTGGTGTTACGCATCAGCCTATCAATCTCAATAATCCATCTGGCTGTTTAGTCCTCAATGCTTCATTAGAAATGGGTTCAAAAGCTGATTTAATAGATCAGGTCTGACTGACAACGTGATGCCTAATTATTCAGTGTTCTTTGCACCAGTAATGGTTATCACAGCGCCACTTTGTGCAGAACAATGCGATGAAATATCGACACAGTTGGATTGTTGGTGTACGAGGCTCCTAATGGTCAAGACTTCTAAAAAAGTCTCCACACTTATCAAAAGCACTCTGATTTTACTTTTCAACCTTCACTAAGGGTTGTGCACAAAAGCTTCCAGGGGTAATTGTGAACATAAAGGAGGAGCCTGCAATTTGAGGTTCATGGCTAGATATAGAAATAGATGACTGTATGACTCAGATATGTGTGACACACATTCAACGTCTGTTAGTTGAATATGGAAACATAATGTACAATCCAATTGAGAATGCTGGAGAAACCGGTGCTGCAGGTGTACAGGCTGTAGGCGACATTGTAAGAATCTTTTCAAAGCTTCCTGTACCTACACCATTCCTAAATATGCCTCATATCCTGTTAATGTTCTTGATTTGCATATTTGTATTGCCCAACGTATGAATGTATTCATGTTCTGTGTGTGGCTAAAATGATGCATTGAGTCTCCTTTTCATAGGATTTTGCTTCACCTCTAATTCATAAAAAAGCAATATCGCTTTTATCCTGACAACCAAGCTCCGTGAGATTCTCCCCCATCTCCTTGACTATTTAGTGGATCATCATCTGGATGACTGCCAGCTTTTTTTGTCCACGTATGGGTCCCCCATCCTCAGCTGTGTCATTTATCACTGTGTCTGCCGGCTGATCGTCATACGTCACGCTCAGCTGTCCTGACAGGAGCTGGGAGGGCCGCCTTATTCGGAGGTGGCCTCTGACCGCGGGAAGCCTCTCGCGGAGGTAAAGAAGGGATGGGAAGTAGTAGTAGGGAAGCAGAGAGAGAGAGAGAGAGAGAGAGAAAGAAGGTGGAGGAAACTTGGCCTCATCACCTCATGCATCTTTAAACAGTCACACTTGCTTTGTGGCGGAGTGTCATCAATCTTTGGGGGAAACACATGAGAGGGGGAGAGGGAGACATGAGGAGAAGGAGGGAAAGAGAAGGAGTAGGTTAGTGAAGTGGAGTTAAGGAGCTGCAGGGCTGATGCACTATTTGGGGTGGAGGGGGGCGGAGATGGAGTGTCGGTCAGGCGAGTGTGGGAGAGAGCCAGAGGGCAACCTGGAAGGTTAGAGAAGAACAGAGGGATAGGAGCTGCACGGGGAGGAAGGGATGAAATGGGAGAATAAGAGGAACGGTAGTGCGGGACAACCAGGCACGCGAGGCTGGTGTGAAGAAGCAACAGAGAGATGAAAAGCGCAGAGTGAAGATGGGGAGAGGAGGAGGGGGGAGTGAGTGAATAATTGAAGGCCACCGGAGAGTGTGTGCACACAGCTGTCGGCCGCTTCTCCGCTCGGTCCGCAGGTGGCCTCTTCCCTCAGGTACTGTCAGCCTGAGAGATGGAGGGAGGAAGGAAGGTAGAGAGGGAAAAGAAGAAGGGAGTGACGCGGTGAAGAGTGGCAGGGATGGTGTGGGGAGAAGAAAGGGGGAGGCAGGGCGAGTTTGGCAGGAAGAGAGGCGGTGTGAGAGGGATGGAGAGTGGTCAGGACAAGGAGAGACAGAGAGAGAGTGGAGGGGAGGCAGGTAAACACGCTACCAGTCAGAAAATAGGAAACTAACCAAAGTTATATTTTGCAAAAGTATTAATAATGGAATAATTTCACCACACCAGAGAAATGAGGAATACTTTTCACTGTACGTGTCACTGAGGTGAAGTTTTTGTTTGGACGCTGGAGTGTTGCAATGTAAGATGTCCTCCTGAAAGCCCTTCTCCTCCGTTTGCTCAGTTTGGCCTGGCTTTCGGATCCTAGGAGTCCGGGTTGTTCCGTAATTCTTCAATTTTAGTTTTGCGGAGGCTACTGCAGCAGAAATGTATGTGCCCCAACGCAATCCTGTCTCTGAGCTCCGCAGGAGAGTTCCTTTGACCTGGTGGTCTGGGTTTTAAGGTGGACTCCTTTCAAAAAGGATCAGGGCGGTTTAAATGTAGTGATCTAGCAAAGGATCTGAATTTATATTATGATATTTCCTTGTTTTCCTTTTAGTTTTTTTAAGTATTAAAGGGTCTGAATATTGGAGTGGACTGTCACATGCGGGCATGCTTTACATGACAGCATTCACATCTTTTCAAAGACGAAACAGTTGGGCAATATGGCAAAATCACATCACAAAGACATGTGGAGTGAATATTGAAGGGCAATGTAAAGATTTTCTTCAATATTATGCGTGGGTTTTGGCCTGAGATGATTGAAACGAGGGAAAAGGGCCACACATGGCCACAGTCGCTTTCCTTTGTGTATTTATTTGTTCCTTTTGATGGAGACTGTGAGGGAGGCTGTGTGGGAGGATCTCTGAGTGGACCTGGCTCTCATCTCATCCCCTTTCAATGAGGACTTCCTGCCTCTCTCCTCACGTAAAGTGGACTAGTCTTTCCAACGCGTGGCTATTTATATATAACTATATCTTGGCAAGTGCTGGAGCTAGATGTGGCTGTGGAGCTTCAGCTGCTGGGGGTAGATGTATGTTTTTGGTAAGCTGTGTTGTTAAACGCAAACAAAGGCGTGGACATGTTTGCCCACTGTGTGTTGAAATAATCCTGGCAAGCACGTTGGATGTTTATGTGCAAAGGAACAAAGGAAAACATGCGCTCAATACAGATATATGTATAGATATATTGTATATGCAAGATACATTCATGCCCACGAGTCAGATGCTAACATGCAGGCATACGGGCATAACTCCATCCCCTCTTCTGGTCCCACGTTTCTCTCAGTCCTCCCACCTTTCCTGTGGCTGCCCTCAGATTGACAGTTTGGGTAAAAAGGAGAGAGAGAGTGGGGGGGGCCTGAATAAATGAACAGGCAAATAAGTGAGCACAGGGCAGGTAATGGAACTCAGAGAGCAGGGTGGGAACGGAACAGTAAAGCCCAGTGATGTAAAGCGCAGTCAATAATTGAGTAGGATATTCATTATTCATACCAGCTCTTTGTGAATTCATAAGAATCTGGGGGGTAGCGAGTCCAGCGCTCAGTTTGGGACCAGGCAGCGGAGATAGTGTTTGGGAGTTAAGGAGTGGTGTGTGTGTTTGTGCGTGCGTGCGTGAGCGTGTGTGTGTGTGCTGTGTAGGAGTAGGATGCCCAAAGAGGAGAAAGTTTTTCCTCAGAAGTAGAGATGATGGCGGATATGTTTGCAGGCCAGGTCGTAGAGACGAGCACGGCTGTGAAAGAGGTTCAGGGTCAGGAGGGGGAGGAAGGTCAAATGTACTTCGATGGCAGTGGCTGCAGAATGATTGACAGGTCACGGAGAAGGGGGACCGGTGAACATTTCTCTTCTTTGATTAAATCAATAAACTATTGCTGAAGTTATTTTCTGTCTTTGTAAATTGCAGGGCATCAACTTTATCATTTGTCGGCCTCCTTTCATTGTTTCCGTACGCATCTTTAGCTCACATAGAAAAAAAACAGTTCAATTGATATTTGTGATTCTTATTCCTCTTCTGAACAGGGCTGGCACGGACTATATTAAGTGTGATAATGGATAATGAAAGAAAATAGAAAAGTGAAAACCCCAAGTAGAGGCTTCTATTATTTCCTAAAACCTTGAATAAAATGTTAGTCCTGTCTTTGTAGGTAGTTTATAATAACCTTCGTTCTTTTCAGATTCTTTGTTCTCCAAAAATACACTTGCTGAAAAAAGGGGGAGTGTGGTGGACCTGTCTGAAAGTTCACCGATGCTCGGAGAGCATCACTTTGTCATTTTATTTATTTCAACAGAAGTGTCTGCTAGCCTGTCAGAGAATTGCTTTTTTTATTTTTCCGG
This sequence comes from Colistium nudipinnis, assembly GCA_016785305.1. Lineage (NCBI taxonomy): Eukaryota > Metazoa > Chordata > Actinopteri > Pleuronectiformes > Rhombosoleidae > Colistium > Colistium nudipinnis. The sequence goes on from JAFBJU010001433.1 coordinate 1,796,135, forward strand.
TGATGAGGTGATAGTGGTGCCGCTTTTGAATTGTAGTGCATTTGCTATTCACAAACTTTGTTCTATCGTGATTTTGATTTGAGAGAAAGAAAAAACTTTTTTTTTTTTGCCCAGGCCCATCCCAGCCGACGGTATACTTTTCATATCAGTTTACAGTTTTCTTTTTCGATGTTCTTTCCTCTTCCCTATTCCGTTTCATATCGAACGGTTACCACAGAGGGTGCGGCTGAGGGTCTGTGTGTGTGCGCACTTGTGCATTTACAATCTTTTGTGTTTCCACTTTGCCGGCTTTGATAGCACAATGTGTCGGGCGGTGGGGAAATGGGCTTCACAGCACAAGCTTATTCTTCTTTTAATGTCTGTTTGAAAAGTTGTAGAGGAAGATGTCTGAGAGAGGCCTTTGGAGTGTAAACCCAGTTTGGACCATGATGCATTGCTCTACGCTGGAGCTATTTAATCCTGGTACTTAAAGACAAATAGCTTTTGAAAACACTTGTGTGTGGTGACAGTTTGCTCAGCGGACCTGAGCTTATTTTTCTTTTCATGGGTCTAGAGTAGTCATGCCGTTTATATCTAAACCCCCCCCCCCCCCCCCAAAAAAGGGACATACTGTATATCGCAGAATTTCATCTCATCAAATCAATGTTATAGTCCCACTTCCTGATATAAACTACACTGTTCAACTAGGAAGCACATTCAAAGAAAAGCTAGGCCAATCTTGAAGATTAGCTCTGAATGAATAAATCAGTGTCAGTGCACAAAGTGCATTCTCCCTGGCAGCCTTAATTACTTTAATGAAATTGAGATGAGGATTTGCAGCAGATTAAATCATGATCTGAAATATGCCTTTATCATTCGTTGTGTGGAAAGGCTCAGGATGAATTTAAATCTGGAAAAGTAAACCTGTGTTTTTAGAAGAGAGGCTCGTTGTGTTGTTTACATGAGTTCTTTTGGTCCTTCGTTTCCAAATCACTGCCACACCATCTTGATTTTTTTTAATCTTCCTTTTTAATCCCACGCGCTCGAGTTTGAAACGACATTCACCGTCTGCCTCTCTCCTCCGCCGTGTCCACAGGGGAGCGTCAGGAGTGGATGGAAACTCTTCAGACGGCTTCGCACCCCCCTGCCTGCGGCTCCCAGAAGCCCCCCGACAGCCTCCTCCACCCGGCCTCCACAAACAGGCGAGGCCTGCTGGAGCTCCGTGGTTACAAAGGCAGAGTGCTGGTGTCCCTGGCGGGTAGTAAAGTCAGGCTCTGCAAAACAGAGCAGGTACGTCCAACGCCGCTGGGACTTCCTCTCCGCAGGATGACAGCTTCCTGTTTGGAAAAAAAAAGAAAAGGGGGAGATAACAATCACAGCCCGTTTGAAGCAGATGAGGCGTTGATGGAGAGGTTTCATGAAAGAGATGGAGATGTAAACACAGGCTCATACGTGTGAAAATACTGCAGGGGGTTTACAGAGACACGGTATTCTCTATCCTCGGTGGGTACGTGCAGATGGTAGCGCAATAACTGGATGTTGCCAATGTATTCATGCACTAGACACGTAAGCATAGAAATAAAGTTCCAGATATAGGTCGGAACATAGCGAATATGTCGTTAGTGGGAGGAATATTAGAGCAGTTAAAAAAAGGGACGGTCCTCAATAATGGTCCAACCCGATATGTTGGATTATTATTATTAGACACATCACAAATCTTTGAACACACTTACTGTCTGTTCCGCTTTAGTAAAAAAAAAAGAGGCAGTTTTTGGACTGATTTGTGAATATGACAGAACTGCTTTTCCTCTATTCCTCCATTCATAACAATGTCTGGATTCACCGAGTGTCTTATTTTGCGCTTGGTAGGAGGCACGTGTTCTGTGAACTGCTCGCACGGAAATGAGTTTGAGCATCTCCGTTTAATTCCGATCCGTCTGTAGCTGCCCCATCCATCCTCACGTGAGTGACAGGATGATGGCCTTTTTGCCGGATATCTACATCAAAGTTGCGCCGCAGATGGATTGTAATAACATCCAGTAATGTCATTTCTCCGTATTGTTTTTCCCGACAATATGGCCTTTGTTTTCTGTAATTCCTTTTGATTTACAGTTATTAGAATTTCCGCAAAACCTTTACAGAGGGAGATGGATGCGATTAAAAGAAAAGGGGAAAAAAAAAAGAGCTGTGTGCCCGATGACTTTCACAAAGTTTAGCGGCGACTCCCCGTCCCTACATGGGTGTGGCGCCCGGCGATGGCTGTCAGCGTTGTGTTATTTTGAGGACGTGAGCTGCAATCCACGGTTCTCCTCCGTGCAGCGGCGGGTTGATCCGACGGAATGCGAGCTGTCAGGAGCAGACGGGTGTCACGATGTTATTAGTATGCCAGGATCCTGCAAATGCTGCACCTCGACCATTCGCAACTTTCTCTGCACTCGCAACGGCGAGCGTGGAGGGAGAAGTGGCAAAGGATGGCAAAATGTGTTTTCAGTCAGACCATTCAAAGAAGACAGACGCACTGACAAGGTCAAAAAATGTTTTCAGTCGGAGCAAAAGTATTTATTTTCCCTTCAGTGGGAGATGAGAACGGGATGTGAAGGTTCAATTCAAACTCATCATTACTGAATCTTTTAATTTAATGAGTGAATACATTATAGCAGGAGAGAACCCGCTTGTTTTGCATTACATTCCCTTCTTTAAATGTTTTTCCAGTTAGTTATAGCTAAACGTACTTTCTCTTCTTTTAAATTTGCAAAAAAGTAAAGTTAAGTATTCACAAACATATTATTTCTCTAAGTATACCCAGTGGTTTCAGTGAGTAACTTTTTGGACTTTTAATCTTGTTGTTTCTCATTTATTTGTATTTTTAAAAGGGAATTTAAGCCTCCCCAATGAGCGCTCTTTGGTGTCAAGTTAATTAGTGTGACTGGACCTTCTGAAATTTGAATGGATCACACTTGATTTTCAACGAATTTCAAATTTCTGCAGGTTACAGGTCTTATCTTGACTTGACTTGATCATTTGTGGCTTCACAGTGGGTTGAAACATGGATTTGAACCTATCATTAATTTGGCCTGTCTTATCATTCCGTCCACTCTTTATGTTGACCTAATGACGTGAGAGTAGTCCGTATCAATCTGTTCAGCTCACTCTTGACATACTGCAAATTTTCATTATTATTATTATTATTATTTTTGATATACATTTTAATCTATGTTATTCGAAGGAAACCCTGATAGTTAATTCTGGCACATACAGATATCCTGTCTGAGATGGCAGCATACCTGATGGCAGTGAAACAATTTCTCCCATTTATTTCCTAAATTGCCTCACACATATTTGTGTGCATATTTGATTATGCCACACGCATCCACCTCATTTCCATCTCTCCTCGGCTCTCATTTGGCATGGCTCGCTCCTGTAGTTTTGTTGTTTGCTTTTCATTATTTTCTTCATTAAGGTGAACAAACATCTTTGTTAGGATTCTCTTTTGGGCATCGCTGCATGTCAGCACATTTCCACTTCCTTGATCTGAGACGGCGGGTGAGGGACGCGGGCATAGAGAGAATCAGAGAGAAATGAATTGTATGATTTCAGCTTACAAGCTAAATCCCCGGCATAAATGCGGCAGTGGCGGCAGCGGTGTGTTTTTGAACAGAGGAGAGGCCGGCGAGAAGAGGGAGAGACAGAAACAAAGGGATAGAAGTGGAGAAATGGAGTGAGCGGGATGGCTTCAGTGCAGGGGTCGCCTCTGTGAGAAATGAGCGTTGGTGGTTGATAAGAAAAGGGAAGTGATGGAGAGCGAGAGAGGGAGGTGGAACGTCGCCCCTGTTCATGTTCAGTGGAGTGGAGTATTTAATCTAACATGATGAACGAGCTCCTCCCTCTCCACCTCCACCCCGTGATGGAGCTGTGTTTAAGGTCATGTATACGCGTGGGTAAAGAAAGTCACACGGTGACACAGTCATCTCACAGTTCTTCAAGTGAAATCTCTCCTCCCTATTGGCTTCAAGAACAAAAATAATTAAAACACTTACCAAATCTTTTTTTTTTTTTTTTTTCCATCCCTTCCTACTTAGTAAAAGTCCCACACACAGCTGAGCCTTTTCTGGCCGAGGAGGTATTCTGAGTATACAATAACACGGAGACTGAGGATTTAATTAATCTCCGCTTTAATTAAATCTCTTTCTCATTTGCTCTCCTCAAGATCTTCTTTGTAACAATTAACGGCATCCCAAGGCTGCGAGGCCGTCGCGTTGAATTTTTGACACGAGAGGCCCCCTCCGCTTGAAAAGAGCTCTGTTCCTTTTCACATACCTGATGCAGCTCAGAGAGCAAATTCAACGTGCTTTTTATACAACTCTGAATGTGCTGAGTTCGTTCGACATAGTTTTTGCCACCTGGGGGGGCTGCACACCCAGATGTGCACGTGAACATATTCATATTTCGCAGATACAATGTTCACCGTTGTGGTTGGATCTTTGCATATTTCATGTGCTCTCAGTCCTGCTGAGGCCAAGGTGGAAGACATTTGTACAAGTATGAGGCTAAATCAAAATTCACACGCCAAGAAATGTCCAAATGCATCCAAATTTAGATATTTCCATCCTGTGTGTAGTGCCAGACCCACACTGACATCCCCTGAGCCGCACACTGCAAGCGTGGCTAAAAATATTTACCGAGCATCTTTAAATATTGAATGGGATTAATAGAGTTTGATCCGAGCAGTCATGTGACTCGTGTCCAGGTTGATCCAACAGCGTAAATGTGTATCTTTGTTTTGCCAAAACGACTCTTTACCATCTCGGCCGGCCTTGCTCTGAGACAGCGGTCGGACTCATAAAGACTTTATAGCCGTGTTCCACATGCCCAGTAAAGTTTTATGAAATCTATTCGAACACACGTGACCAATGGAGTGACTTTCGCTGGCTGCGTTTTAGGACCTCTCCTTCATTCAATACATGATTTTCCATGTTTATTTTGCCTCCAACTTCATTGAAACAGCTTTAATCCCTTTAGCCTGTTTGTGCTACTTTTGTCTTCATGTTTTTATTTCAGTTCTTCCTGCTTTCCTCTCTCGCTCTCTCACTCACTCGCTCAGCAGCATTGTCCACCGGGGCTGTACTCTCTGTCCTGATGTTTAAAGCAATCAAAAGTCTTTTGTCTCCGTTCGACTCACCTCTGTACTTCTGTGAGACGTTACCCAGCACGCTTTTAGAGCTTCTTTAGTGGTTGAGTGGAGATGGAATTGGAGATGGAAGCAGAGGCCCCTTCTGCTTCTGGCTTCTTTGAGAGCCACTCAGCACTCTGGAGTTACTGACTCACACAATAAGAGGCTGGAAAGCTTTGAAAGAAATTATAATTGGATGCATGACTCAAATAGTAGTTCTTACCAAGTTAAGGTTATCCATTTTAGTCGGTGTGTTTACTTAATTTGAGTCGATTCTACTCTCTTTGACTTTGAGGTTCCATTTTCTTTTACATGTCTCTTGTAATGTTTGTGATGCAAATAGACACGCAAACGTGACATTCATTTCCCTTCTCCCCCTGCAAACGCCATGACGGCCATGTTATTTTTATGTGTATCTCTACCGTTTTCCATCCCTTCTTCTCTCCAGCCTCGGTGAATAAATTGGAGAGGGCAGGAGGCCACGGCACATACCGGGTGGGTAACGAGTGGCAAGGGCCGGGCGGCCGGCGCTCTAATTGGCTGCCTGAGAGGGATGAGCGTCGTTATGTGTAGGTGACTGCTCGGCCCTCCTCCACATGCGTTCAGACAGGCGGGCTCGCTCATGCGTGTGCGCGTACACTTTCCATACATCCTCCCCATACGAATCAGCACAATTACAGCGCAGTACATGTAAACTGTTTATCCCCGTGTATATAAGAATTACTGCCACGTGTTACCCGGAGATGATCTCGGGACGAGGTCGGTTCTGACTCCGTCACCCCCGTGTACTCATTATCGCGGCATGCATCTTCAAACCTGAAAACATATGGAATTTGACATGTGCAAAGATATAATTGATGGGATGGACAGGCGCTGTGCTGAAAGCCCACGCATTAAAACTTTGAGTTCTGTTCAGACTTGGCCATACAGCGATTTCATACATCTCACACCCTCTCGTTCTTATCCTTTCTGTGTATCCGTAATCTCACCATCTGACCCGTAGTGTCTTAATTGCTCATAACGCACCGTAGGATCAGCTATTTTTCCGGTCCACTCCCTCTGCTTCAGTATGATTGTGCAGGGAAATAACTGAGTTTTCCACGGCAGTCCTCTGTATTTGTCTGAATTAGTGTAATTGGGGCTAATGATGGTCACATTAAGATTTTGACAGCTCCAATTGAACCAACCCACGCAATGCTAAAAAGACCAGGATGGCAATCCTGCAGCGGGCAAATGTTCAAGTGACTTCCTCCTCGCGTCGTTATCTGCAAATTCTGGAAGTTCGTTGCCAATTAGATGAAAACAATCTACAAGAAGCGTGACATGGGTCTCTCCCTCTCACGCATAAAGACATTTTGTGTGCACCGCAATGGTGATCCACATATTCCAAATAAAAGCTCCTCATCAACAGGGAAGCCGTCAATTCATCTTCATGTCTTTTGTTTGGCGCAATTAGTGTAAATGATTTTGCAGTCAGCGCAGGAAGCCCACGTGCTGGCACGGCCTGGTGGCGTTTTGCTGCGTGTGATTCAGCGTCAGGCACCGGCTCAGATCCTCTCTCTCTCTCTCTCTCTCTCTCTCTCTCTCTCTCTCTCTCTCTCTCTCTCTCTCTCTCTCTCTCTCTCTCTCTCTCTCTCTCTCTCTCCAAAGCGCTCGGTCGACCACTCTCCCTGAGGATTACCAACACCTTCCCCTACATGTACACTCTCCCCCAATCCCCTCTCCTTTGTGTAGTACCTTTACTTTGACTTTCTCTGTGTGCCTCTGTAATGGAATACATTGTGTGTTTTTTCTGTATTGTAATGTTGGACACCTGCTGCTTTAGTCTATAAAAAAACAAAATAAAAAAAATAAACGGGCATTGAGGGTGAAGTGGAAGAGGGAGGTGTGTGTGTGGTTTCAGGGGAGCTTATGAAAACGGTGCCTGTGCATCTAACCCCTATTTCTGAAATGGGCCGTGGAAAACATTGAGGTTGAAAGCTTGGATGGGTTTGGATTCAACAGATGCACCTTTTGCCCTTTTGCAGTGCTTTGCTGATTCATGCAGGAAACCCCCCACACACACACACGATATAGCCTCTCTTTCCCTTTCTCTCTATGGAAGAGTCTCTTAAACTCTGGCACAAACACACAGGCCAGGTTTGTGCTTCACCGGGGAGAGGGAGAAAAAGGCCGACGAGTGTTTGTGAGTGTGTTATTGGTCAATCGCAAGCTATTTTCATCATGTTCTGTGCTGAAGAAAATGAAAAACAACAAAAACAAAGTGACGCAGTCCCCAGGAAAGATGGAGAGTGATGTTTCCATCGTGATCGTGTTCTTTTGTCTTTGTTTGCTTTTGTTGTCATGACTTTCAAGAGGTGACCTGTTGAACTACCTTATTAAGGATCACTTATAATTTGGCCAACAAATCTTGAGATAGACCATTTTTTTTTCCAGGTTGCTGACCCCAGTTGTTGATGATTTGTTGGATGCGACTGCCTGAAACTGAACGATCGTTAACTTTTTTCCACCCTTCGTCTGTGTTTGTCCAGGACTACAGAGCGGGCCTGGCCATTGCCGAGGTGGAACTCACCGCTGCCAATATCCGAGAGGTGGACCGCAGAGGCTTTGAGATCAACACACCCTTCAAGAACTTCTGGTACGTACATTTGCGCGTGTGCACATGCGAACGAGTGCGTATCCCTGTGTGTCTGCGTGTGTTTTTTTTCTTGCCCCCTTTCTCCCACAGCAGAGTTTATGATGAAAAGCTGCGTGTGATGTATGGCGTGTCCTTTTTATTTGCACAAGAGGGAGAAGTGCTCTCTATCTCCCTTTGATCTTAACACCTACTGTTGTTCTTCATGTGTATTTATTTTATTCCATCATCAATAATACGACTGTCAAGTCAAGGAGTCTCTCCTTGAATGCAGACCCTTCAGATCAATGCGTTCCACCGGTCGACATCGTCGTACACCAACACATTTGTTTAAAATCTAGGAAGCGGCAGGCTGTCGACTTTCCTTCATGCTCCTTTTAATACAAATCCCGTTTTCATTTTCATCTCCACCCTATAGTTATGGAAATATCTTTCACATACACTAAGCTTCTTGCTTGGCTGTATTTTAATCTGGGTCATATTTCATATTCAATTCTATGGCTTAAAGTCGAGGGCGGGCACTCTGTTTAATCTGCTCCTGTACGTTGAAGGTACTAAGGGTTCAGAAAATGGCAGTCACATCAGATTTGTCCTTTTGGACTTCAACATAACCATGACTTTCATTCCTACCTTGACATTTGGTGGATTAATACAAGCTAGAATGCTTTGCGATGGCCTGAAATCCTAATTAATTCCTAATATGAAAGGGCTAAAAGGCAAGTATGCATTTATTTTTGGCCCAGATCAGTTTTCCTTTTCATTTGAAAAAAAAAAAACTGACCTCCCCAAGAGGCAAGCGAAAGTATTTTAGTTTTTGAAGAAGAAAAATGAAAAATAATAAGTTATCCAAGTCATTAAAACTAAAAATCAAACCCTGGAGTCTCCTGGTTCAAAGTCCTGTGTTTGACCCATACATCCTCCTCGTCCTGCTCTGTATGCAGACTCTGTTTCTTTTTCTATTACCTGATGTCCTAAAGCCACACAGATTAAAAGAAAGAACAAAGAAGGTAGCGTTAGATAACCTGCTAACACACAATTAAAAATCCCCCGAGGAAACATGGAGGAATTTAGTCTTGACTTGAGTGCACTTCAACCTATTGTGGCTAAAATAAGGAAATATATATATATATCTCCTTATTTTAGCCTTATATATATATATATATATATATATATATATACTGTATATATCATTATGCCAATAATGATATATTTACCTCTCAAGGTAAACAGTTAAACATTTAAATCTCCTTTTCTCACAGATCAAAGAAAATTATCTGACAAAATAAACAAATCTCTTGCCTTTCAGAGCCCTTGTATACAGAAAAGAAAAGCTGATGATGATTTCAAGATTCTTTTGGGGTTTATTTAAATGTATTCAACTTGTTTATCCAGCTTAGTTTTTCATCCTTTATTTTTGTGAAGTGTGTAAAACAAACACACAAAAACTAAATTAATCTTAAAGGGAAAACTTACTGTTTTATTTGTTAAAAAAGCAAAACTCTGGAAAGCAAAAAATATCTCGAGGGTAAAGGTCTTGGAATATTATTGTGGCCAAAATTGAATTGAAAGAATTAAACATATTATTCTGAAGAGACTGTAATATATTGAAATCAATTCAATTGTATCTATATACAATACAAAATACACCGTATGTATTCCTGTGAGACCTAAGATGTGAAACTAATGAGCCGGCAGGTCACACAGTCCAGATTCAGCTCTAATGAGACGGAGACGATCTTTTTTCCCCTGCTTTTAGCCAGTATCTTTTCTTTTCTTTTCTTTTTTTTTGTATACGAGGTCGACCCAAGGGAGCGTCAGGCAGGTGTCTGTGCCTCAGTAGGGAGGCCTGGAAGCCTTTCAGGTGACTCCAGTCCCCGGGGCTGACGATCAATGGGCGGGCTCCTTGTTTGTGCTGTAATGGCCCATTTAGAAAGCAACCATCATAGACGCCTGGGCAAAGCATTTCGCGTTTGTTTTCTATGCGTTCACTTGTTTCTTTTCTTCTTCATCCCTATCTTTTCTGCCTCCTCCTCCTTTTTTTTCACCCTCATTCCTCCACCTGTCTGTTGTATGTCCGATCGATCTGTTTGTGTCGGCTCCCTTAATGGCCCCCATCGTTTGGCAGCTTCGTTAATTGCCATTTTGTGTGGAAAAAAAAAAAAAAAAAAAAAAAGAAGCGGTGGAATTAAAATGAGCTCAGGTCTCTCGAATTGTTTTGATGAGGTGATTGCTGAAAGGGTTTTATTGTGTGTGTGTGTGTGTGTGTGTGTGAAATCGATTGGTAGCCCTGGGAGCGTTCTCCTACCTGCTCAAGGTGGGGATTAGTGAGAAACTCATCTAATCACTTTAAGCTGTGGAGACTCACTTTGGCTTTTGTGTTGTTTTGCTGCCGTTAAGTGGACAGTGCGTTCGGCCCACTGTGGTGTGGTACAATTGCACGCATTTTGTGAGGAGAGAGAAGGACAATCAGGCCTCAGGAGAGGAGAGTGAATGTGAAAAGACAAAGGCCGTCAAGTTTGGAGGAAAGGAAAACTTCACGCTCTCGGTCAGAAGGTGTTTTTACCAATGTAAAGCTTTAGAGATTAATGGCGTATCGGAGAAAATCTATTTTAGTCTGGTTTGTTCAAGGAAATCTAGCCTCATTTTCACTGTTTTTTAGTTTTGACCTTTGACACTTGTGACAGTGTGTTCTTTAAATCACCCTGGGCGGGATTCTGTTCATATCTTAGACTATACGAAGCTTTGAGCTGCACAGACACTGATGAAGTGTCTCCTTGTTGTAAAACTTGCACGTTGCATACATTGGGATATTTCATGACTTTTTCTTTTTTTCAAGTTTTCATGTCTTCCTGAAAACCGCCTGAAGCGGACTGAATCCCACTTTGATGTTGGATTCATTTATCTTCTTTGCGTATCGGTCTTTTATCTTACATAGCACCTTGTATGTTTTTTGTCATAATGATGAATGTCTGTACTTAAAAAAAAGATAAAAAACTTTGTGGAGCAATTTCTAGGAGCATTTGACTGAATTTGGAAGCAGTTTTGCATCAAGGTTAGTACAGAGGCCATATTCATTATTCTCATGAATTGTCACAGCTGATTTTAAAAGAAATACATAATTATTCTCCAATTAACCTTGATTTGCTGCTCCTCGTATTTAACATTTCAGTATGACATTTAGGCCAAAATGTCTATTTAATAATACAAACCGTTTTATATTTGATTCTTATTATGTACATTATGCATGCATGCCAAAGGAGCCATGTGCCCGTTCATCATTAATGCAGAGGAGTAGGCTTTCCTCACTTTCATGTCGTATGTAGGGTAGCAGAACAGTGTAAATGAGTATGAAATTCACCAGGATTGTGTAGTTACCATAATTTGGAATTTGAAAGGACAGCCAACTAACGTGCGTTTAAATCGGATTACCAAATTCTTATTTGACTTTTTTAAAAATATACATTTACATGAGCAGGGACTGATACTAGGTCTTTGGGTGAATAGGGAAACATGAGCTGTATTTTTGTTACGACTCTAAATCATGAAGGTTACGTTGGCCAGATGAAGTTTGTCTTTGCTTTTGGACTTCGGTGGCCTCGTCTGACTCGGGCCTACACTTTGTGGCTCAAATTCTGCAGCTCGGGAATCTATACATCCACTCAGACTTTTACCTCTCGCCTCCTTTCTGCTCCACTGTGGTTTGGGAGGCCGTGTTGTAGTTCAGCAGGCGATGTGCGCAGTCATCTCTTTGGACTGGCCGGTGGGCACAGCGCGACTGAACCCAATCAACCTATCGATCTCTGGCTGGCTCCGTTTGGGCCTCGCTGCCCTGCTGCACATCCTCTGCGTCTGCTGAAAGCTTCCCCTCCCCTGCCGTCTCCTTCCGTCGTACCGCGCACCAGTCACCGGGTTGCCATGGAGACCAGTGGTCCCATTTCTCCTTTCTAAGTGCTTCTTCTCTCTCGTTTCTCTTCCAGTTTAAAGTACGTGTGTCTCTTTAGTTCACATAGTGTTCACAGATTGTCTTGGAATTGACATCAATCACCTTTAAGTTATTCACTGCATTTAGAAACCTTTTTAAAAATACACATTCACGCGTAAATGCCACCGTCTCCATCTTTTCTCATTCTCATTCAAAAGTAGACATTTTAATGTCAATGTGCCTCTTTCACAAGTGTGTCTTCACTTTGGAAAAGGAATGGTTGAGACATTGGTGCAAGGCCTCCCACAATCACACGGAGAAAGGCCAGGTTTACTCCGATTTAAAATAATTGCATCCAAATTCATAGCAGAGTAGCCTTTGGATTAAATGTTTTCAGGAACATCCTTTTGTATCACAGTGTGGAGGAGATAGATGATTCATGATGTATACATGGATTCACAGTAACCAGGTCTCTACAGCACATGCAAATCTGATTCCGAGAGTAACATGACTTCTTGTGTTTATGTTCTTGTGCTGTGGCCTCTCGATCTCTATTAAGATTTTCCCTTAATTGGACAAGAATGGCATGGAAGTGCAGACTCACTTTTAATGGGATAATCATACAGATGACTTGTCTTATCTGCTATATAATCTTCTTTGACAAAGTTGCCAAATGACCCAAATGTGTTTTAATCCAAATGCCAAATAGGAATGAAACCTTGAATTGTTGAACAGCCTATATTAACAACCCTCATGTCAGTACTCTTCTTTTGCATTTCACTTTCAAATTGACAATGCAGGTCCTGATAGAACAACAGATTTTTTTTTTTTTTTTTATGAATTCTCAAATTGGAACCGGGTTATATCACTTAATCTTTTTCCCTTACTGTTTCTCAACTTTCCTGAGCCTAATATCGAAATATTATCATGAAAAAAAATCCCCCTGCATTAGCAGTTTATAGATTTTAGTGGTGCAAGGTGAGACAGATTGATTTACTTGCCCGTCCTCCCTCCCACTATCAGTTTCACCGAATCTATTGCAATCACACACGGGCGCACATACTCAGCAAACCCCCCCAAAACTTCTCCAAATACTGCACGCCCCCGTAACCCTGCCTAGCGATACCATGATGTTTAATTGCTCTTTCAAATCAAATCAATAACAGTGAGTCATATGTTGCAGCTTCACCGCCGAGTCAGAGTGGGAGAAGGAGGAGTGGATTGAAGCGGTCCAGGAATCAATCGCCGAGACACTCTCTGACTATGAAGTGGCAGAGAAGATTTGGTTCGACGAGGCCAACAGGAGTTGCGCCGACTGTCGCGGCCCGCAGCCGGAGTGGGCCTCCGTCAATCTGGGCGTGGTCATCTGTAAGAAATGTGCAGGTAACACACACGCACACACACTCAACACACGTCAGGACGCAGACCCACACAGGAATAACAACAAAGAACTTTCTTGGAAAAATGGGAAAATCCTGAATGACTACCAGGATATAGAGATTCACAAAAATATTAAATGCTATTATTTACTTTTCATTCTAACATTTCAAAGCATTTTATTTTTTTTATCTGTATGTGTGTTCTGGTGTTTCCCTGGGAGTGTGTTCTCTGACCCGGAGGCGATTTTTGGAATAAGATCTCAGGTGATGGGGCCTTTGGACTCCCTCTAAACTATTTGGCCATGCTGGATGTCGCAGATGAAATGACAAACAAAGATGAAGCCAGGCTTTCGGGAACTTTAGGGGAATCCCCAAACTGCCTTTTAACCTGCTAGACATGATTATGGAGATGCAGCAGCCGTGTTTTACGTGCGGAGCTTTCTGGTTGGTTCTCTCTCCCCCTCCTCCTCCCCTCCCAGATCCTCTTCAAGCTGCAGATTTGTCAGAAGTTTGAACACGATCCTTCACCTCACCTCTGCAGAGCCCCTTGTAATTGGTACGCGTCCGATATCCAACATCCCCTTTTTCAAACACCCTTAAATGATTGCATTTGCAGGGATGTTTTAATATTACATTTTGTGGAGCGAGCGCGGGTGAAAATCTGCAACGAGGAAGCCGTCATCGCACTGTGCTCTGCTTAAACTAGGCAGTGGTCCATTTGGAATACCAATGACTGCTAACGCTTTTAATTAGCGCTCTCATGTCACGGACAATAAAGAGAAACGCTGAACAAGAGAAAGAGGGAAGAAGTAATGAGGAGGCTAATGGTAGAAATGATCCCAAGCTTTGCTCTTTTCCTGCAAAGATGGAATGAATTTTAATAGTGTGCAGCCTCACTCTCTCTGGTGGAGTCAGGTTCTATATGGTAGTATTTCGTCTTTGTTTGCATACACACGGACGGCTGGCTGTCGGGGTTTTTTTCTTGAAAATGGAAGGATCAGTTTTTAATTTGAGCGTCAGAGAGCAGGTGGATCTGAGAGAAAACTGGTGAACCTTCGACCTGCATCAATTGCTGTTCTTGGCCACTTTAAAGCAGGAGCACATGCAGGAGGTGCACACTTTTTGCAGCTTCATTACCTTTACACAAGTGAAAATAGTCCTGTGGTGCTGCACGTCTCAGTGGCTGGAGCTCGGCTGCAAATATTTTCTTCTGCTCAGGAGAAAGTGAGAGAAACCGGCTCTTTGGCCTTCATTGGTAAAAGCCGGACCAGGTGGTCTTGAAGGCAGTGATCAAAAGGACGCCATTTTTAAATGAAGCAAAGTAAATAATGATAATGAATGAGGTTAATTATTTTGCTTAGGTGACAAATCATTCTGAGGTGTCTGGTGTGCGTCTGGGTTGTGTGTTGAGATGGCCTTTCGCAGCCCGCGTCTTCATCCACGGCTGCTCCGCTTGAGCACGCGAGACCGTAATGAGTTCATGCCAAATCTAAATCTAAAATGATTACACACAGGACGATAATACACATTCACGCGTAAATCCTGTTTCTGCCTTCATGTATTATGCATGTGTGCTCCGTCTTTGGCCACGAGCAACCCCAGAAGTCTCCCGTTCACCCAAATAAACAGGCCGACCAGCAAACACAATGAATTACTCATGATTCATTAGCAATTAATGGCCCTCGTTCTGTGCTTTCATTTCCAATTAGGAGTGCTGAGGGGACCCAACATGTCGGCTGTGAGTGAGAGAAGGAGCTCGCAGTCATGCTCTGTTTCTCCATCTCGTTACTGCCTGTTTATGGTTTATTCCATCACTGACATTAGGTGTTTCTCTGCATATATTTACATCTTAATGTATTTCTTCTTTTTTTCTGTGAACTTTACAGGACCAAAAAGCCTGACAGCCACACATTGATGAAAGTATCTAATTAGCTTTTAAGAATGTGTGTAGTTTATGTACCCAGAGTGTCTTGAGTTTGTTTGTGTGACGACTGTCTCGCTGTGTGCGCCAGGACAGCACCGCTCCCTCGGCCCGAGCATTTCCAAAGTGCGGAGCTTGAAGTTGGACGGCAGTATCTGGAGCAATGAGCTTGTGGAGGTCAGTGGGACGTGTGTGACATCATTACTGAAAACCTCCTTTATTATCTGCCAGTAATAGTGTTTACTAGGCCAACACCTCAAGAAGGAGCCTGAGAAAAATCCCATCAATTCTCCTTATAGGTCCACTCATGATTCTAACCTGAACTGTTCCCCCGTGTGTGTCGTTTCCCACCCGGCAGCTCTTCCTGGCGGTGGGGAACAAGAATGCCAACAGTTTTTGGGCCGCCAATCTTCCCGTGGAGGAGGAGCTGTACAGCGGGGCCTCGGCGGAGCAGCGTGCCACCTTCGTCCGCAGGAAGTACCGGGAGAGGAAGTACAGGAAGGTCCTGGAGGGCTTCAACGACCTGGAGCAACTCAACCAGGTGCAACTCTCCTCCGGGCAGGAAGAAAGGGATGTCACTTTTGTGCTTAAAGTATTAATGTCTATTCAGATGATTTCTTTATTGCTGTCGTCACTCAGACAATAGTGTCTGAAGAGGCCAATATTCAGTAGTGTTATGTCCTGCAAGCAGCACCAGTGAAATATTAAGAAATGTGTCTCCTTTTAGAGTCTGAATGCGTCTCTGTCTGTGGTTTCCAAAGTAATTAACTAGTGTCACGAGGAGAGCAAAAGTACAGCTGAAGTTCACCAAAGCCCGCCGTCATAAGTGAGCTGCCTGCACCTCGCAGATGTCTGGCACATGTCGTGCTCCATTAGCTGATTCTTCTGAACCGTTATTTTCATGACCTTTTGACTGCCAGTAAAACTGCACCATAAGTCCACAGATGCCAAAGGGGGCGTCTTATCGATCTCAAGTATAAGCAAGTCTGTGTGAAGGGGCCTCCTCTGCCAGTTTGTGGTTCACGGTTTATTGCTGCAGCAAAAAAAAAAAAAAAAAAAAAAAAAAAAACACTCCCCCAAAAAAAAAAAAAAAAAAAAAGCTCCTCAAAAGAAGGTCTTAAAAGCACTGTGCACTGAGCCTCCGAGTTTCCAGCTGTGTCAGCATTTACACAGATCAGGCTCCTCGTATTGTTTTCCTGAGTGGAAGGAGAGGAATGGAGATGTGGAGAGAAAGAGCGAATGAGTGGGGGTGTGTGAGAAAGAGATATATACGCGCGAGGTAAGTGGAAAAGTGGATTCCAATCCACAAAAGAAACGCTTGGGTTGGTTTTATTGCGGCTTTGCTGGCTTTTCGTGTGTGCGCGTGCGATTGCGGGGAGTGTGTGGTGTGAACACGCATGTGAACATGTGTGTCGCTCCACTGGAGATGTGAGAATTTGTCGTTTCTAGTGGACTTTTTTTGTTTTTTTTGACAAGGGCAGTGCAGGAGTGGAAGTGTGACCGATTCAGAGAGAATGTGGATGAATCTAAATGTCCACCCTGAGGACAGGGGCCCTTGCAGGTCGAAAAGACCTCGCGTGTTTCCATGGAGATCAAAAAGCAGTTTTTACTGGTATTCATACTGGCAGCTAAAAACAGGATGTGTGTAGTTCTGCGATGTTTCATAACACTTAAGGTCACAGTGGGCATGAAAATGTTCACTTTGCAGCCAACTCAAAATCATATTAACATTAAACCCCTCGACTGAGGATCCTCGTTCCAAGGACGGACAAAGGAAAACCTGCAGATTATTACAAATCCAGGTTTTTCAGGCTCCGTGTGTGCGATTTGGAACCTTGCCTTAGTCCGGTAAAACCTGCACCCCACACTGAAATCCACTTAAGGCCCCGAGTGGACTTGATGAAGTGTGTATTTTGAGCCCTAAGCACTCTGAGCCGTCCCGGGAATACGCTTGTTTAGTTCGCGAGTCTGAAAGTGCAAAGCGTGTGTGTCTGTGCGAGTGTGTGTGTGATTGTGTGTACATAAGTGAGAAATACGGGAAGAGCAATAGTGGGTGGTTGTGTTTGCTTTCCTGCTGTCTAGACTGAGCTTTATAAAAGGGCTCAGCAGATTTGATCGGGATCAGTTTGTCATAGAGGCTGTAAACTCACCATGACTCAACATGTGTGTGTGTGTGTGTGGGTGCATGTGTGTGTGCGTGTGTGTGCTAAAAAAATACCCTCTTCAAAACAGGTCCACAAATGTTAGCCTAAAGTAATAAATCACAATCATCTATTAAAAAAAACCCCCAAAAAACTGAATAGTAAACGAGGACGGTGACTCTAATCTCATTGGACACGTTCTTCCCGTTCTGTGTCACATTTATTTACTGTAACACAAATATGAATATGAAAATAATAAGAGCTATATAAAAACTATTCCGCCGGGAGCCGTCTCCTGAGCAAAGACAATAACGCCGGCAATTTCCTAATTGACATTCATGCAATTTTGAAATCAAGCGATGGCATTTTAACAGATTTTATGGGCCCCGGGGTCATGAAACCTACTCCACCTATACAGTAAATCAGGCTTTTATGTGTCAGTTCAAGCGATGCAATAAAACTAAAAAGGCGGCAAAGGGATTTAAACCTGACTGCATCGATATGTCTCCTGACATAATCTATTTTATTTTTTTTACTTCTGTTAAGCTGTTTTTTTGTTGGGCTCTCTTCACTCGGTGCGCCCTCTCTCTGTCCCCGCTCGTCCCATGTTCCCCATTAGAAGCTCATATCCCAGTGACCTCCACAGAGTCTCCGCAGGCCACATGACCTAGAGAGAGAGAGGGGGGGGGGGTGTCAAAGGACCTTCTTATATCATTACACACACTCACACGTAAAGCCTCCAGCGGCCGCAGTAATTGCTCTGACACCGAAGGTCACTTCCAGAGACGAAACGGAATAAGGCCAGGTTGCATGGGACTATTTTGCCATAATCTGACCCCTTCTTGTGTGGGCTTGTGTGTTTGGGAGCAAAAGAGGGAGTAAACTCATCGTATCCTTGCACTAGTTCCCTTTCTCATGTTTCTCGTTGATGAGAGATGATTTATTTCTTGGCGGAAACCCATAAATAGAAATAAATGAATCTGTGAACACACAACCAAACAGACGCTCTGACACCTCTTTATCTCGGTGCAGGTTTCTCTGTGTGGGCGGGTGGGTTATATTGACAGGTACTTTGTTTGTGTGTGTGGGTACGTGTGTGTGTGTGTGAATGCACGCGCAGACGGATCTGGCTTGTTTGCAGCAGATCGATGCTGTTTGCTGACTCGGTCCAAGTCGGATGAAAGGAGAGGTCATCTCGTTGAAATTCCTCTATTTGCCACTCGGCTCCTCCGTTGATCCACTTTGTTGCGGGTCATCGCGTGCAATGTCACGTCAATTGACCGGACTGATAGAAACAGACAGACACGGAGGAAATGTTTTCCTCGCTCAGCCCATATTCTTCGGCCTCTTTTATCTGCCGTCTGTGCGGTACACGTATGTATTGCTTTACAGTGAGTGTGTCGGGAAAGAATAAAGGAGGAAGCGTCCTCCTCAGTGTCTGGAAGCTGAACTCAGTGCAGAGGTGGCTTGATGGTTCCTTTAATATCCACAGGGTGCTGGCACTAAATTAGAATCTGTGCGGGAGCTTTCTAAAGTATGAGGAGATTTCCTGGAATATTTGCGGGAGAACCTGTGCTATAAACTGGGGCCGTTTCCCAGCCAGTGACGCTCTAATGAAAGATTCTATTAAGCTTATTATGGAAATTGCAGGATCCGAGCCTGGCTCGTTTTTAGAGACTGGAAGTTGAGCTGATTTAGATTGTTCTTTTTAAGTCTTTCAAACCAGACAAATGTGCCCTTTAATGAGGATTTGGGACAGTATTACAATATGTATATTTCTAAAGACAGCAAGAGATATTGAATATATAATATACTGTATATAGACATCATATTGAGTCAATTCTAATACTTTGTATTGAGCTGCATATTTTACAATACCTTATGCATTGTTAATATTTCAATAATATCTCAGATTTTTTTCATTAATGAGTTAAGTGGTGCACACTTCTCCATTTCCGTTGTATACTGTATGGTGTGTATCTTGTTTCCATGCAGCATGTTCTCTATTTCCCTCCTTCTCTGTACGCTCCACTGCTGTTATTTTTCTCACACCATCATTTTTCATGTCTCTATTTCTACATTTCTTGGAAATTGTTACGTTCATTATATTTAATATGGCCCATTTGTCCTGTTCCTATTTGCTATATTCCCTTTTTGGCAGGAATTAGAGATTTTATTATTCCCAGGGGTGGTATTAAAGTTTGATCTTATTTTAACTTCTCTTCTGAGATCAGCGGGTGTAACTCAATCCTAAACTTTATATGATTGTCTGACGCTTTATAGACTCTTTGTCCTCTATCAACCTGGTATACAGACATAGACACATGGGGCGACACCCGTACTGTCAGTACGACCATACGCACTGGTTCATTTTGTGGAATGTGAACATTTCAAATCCTAATCCTGCTATCCAGAGCTGCTTAGGAATTAAATGAGCCACGACTGCAATTCAGTCTTTTATTAGTCTTTCACACCAGGGAACGCTAAGTGACGGCAGGACTTGCATAAACAACATTTGTGACCATAAAACAACCTCTGATTTACAAACCTGTTGAACTTACAGATACAGCATTATCCCACACATACGTTATTTAAGAAATGAATAAATGGTGGCGGAGAGAAGGTGCAGAGAAAATGTCTTTCATCGTGTTTATTTTATGTGTGCACAGGCGCTGTGTGCAGCTGTGGTGTCGCCCGATGTGCTGCAGACTATGGCGCTGGTCTTCAGCGGAGCAGATGTTTTGTGTGCCACCGGAGATCTGACCTACTCCACCCCCTACCTCTTAGCTCAGCGCAGCGGCCAGAAGCTGCAGATGGAGTTCCTGCACCACAACAAACTCTCCGGTAAGCAACTATGGCTGTCCCTCCTGTCAAGCTGCCCCACAGCACGCATTGCAAGATTTAACACAGACAAAAGCATACGTCTCCTTTCTAATTTGTTTTTGTCTACTAGTTCTGGGCTGAGGTTTGCAGGCTGGAACTCATTTCATCTTGTAAGGCCCTCCGATAATACTGTAAAAACTGAAATGGCCCATGATAGGGAACATTTTCAGCTGCTGGTGTAGAGCACCTAAGCAGGTCGTTTTTATTTATTTAATTGTCCTTTTGTTGCTGGTCAGGCCTAAAATACACACACACTAAAAAGTCTCTTGGATAAATGTGTGCAGATGCCTTTAAACTGGGCGTGTGATTCGATTTATACAACCATTGTCGCTACATATATTCAACCAGTTGTCTGCGCACTTTAACAGGCCCATCATGTTTAAATATGCTGTTACCTCTGTGCCGCTGCAGTTTTCTTTCTCTCCCCATGAATAGGAGAGTATGTCAGAAAAACGCCAGCGAGTTCGCCATTATTTCGACATCTCTCTCTCTTTTATAGCATCCCTCAACTCTCCTTTGCGTTACCCATCTCGTGTTCCGATGCACCGTTGTGCTTTGGTGCGTTTCTTCCTCGTGATGTGGTTCCTCACGAGGCCGATGGCGAGGAGGTCTGAGATTAAAAGGAGCAGGCCAGGCCGCTGGCTGGGGCCGGGGGAGACGTTCCCTGGGACTGGGATTTACATAATGTATGCGTCGCATCTGTGCTCACTCGCCACTGCCGCGCTTGTTAGGGAGTCCTAATTGCCAGCGCGGGTCACCTGGTCGCCATGGTGATGACCACAGTCATGCAGGTTGCGCTGTCTTCATATGCACATTGTGCAGTCTCTATATTCTTGTTAGGTGTCTGGGAATTGCATTGAGCTTTATCAGTAACAAACACAGTATATAGGGACTCTTCCTCTAGGGAGTGGAACTGCTGCACACGAGAAGGACAGAGGTCACATGACAGATTTACAGATGCATAACAGAGATGACATTCAGTAATCACAGGCTATATCAGACTATTCTGCAGCACATGAGTTATGTTTAAAACCATTTTTTTTATTTAGTTATAATTTAATCTGACATTTTTTGGTAAAAAAAAAAAACCTTGGCAGCACTGCCTTCCCTGGTGGTAAAATATCATAAAACAAATACATTTTGTGGAACTTTTGTTCTTTTTTATTGTGTGTGGAGAAGATTTAGGCTCCACACAAAATAATGTCCAAATTCCCTCTTTGACATTTTCCGACTGCCGGTCACATCCCACAGAGCTGTGGAAAGTGGCTTCTGCATGATTTTCTTTTTGTGGCCCCCAAAGTTTTCAGAGAAAACTTGTGAAAACTCTGATTAAACAGAAATGGAACTTTTTTTCAGTCGCGGAGCGCAGCGTTTTGTCTGGCAGGAAGCGGGAACGATTCAATACCCACAAGACACCATCCCTGCTGTATCTCCTTGTGTTGACAGAGAGACGATACAGTGTGTAGGGCGGAGAAAAATGATGTAGCCACGTATTGAGGACAAAGCGGAGTTCAGGTTTATAGAGTTTTTAGCAGGCCTCAACCTTGGTTCACTGCTGAAGTTCCAACTGGGAAATTGGTGCACACATGCAAGGTAACGTAAGGACAGATATAGGAATTCCATTTGTCTGCAGCAGCATGACGCAGCTGTGCGTCATGCTGTGCGCACCTGTGGTGCGGGCGTAGTTATTTTATCTCTTTTTCTGTGTCCTATAAACCACGCATCCTCAACAAGGGTGCACTTCAGGCCCTCAGACGCCCGCCACATGGTGCTGTGAAAGCCAGACACCGTGGTGAATGAAACAACAAACATTTTTTCAAAATGTGGGAGGCCGGGATAAGCCAGCAATAAATAATCGGCAACCCTAAGAATTACTTGTGTCTGAATGGGAGTACGTCCTCTCTCTCAGTGTGAATCACGCTGCTGCAGCTTTGTTAAAAATAAAAATAGGTGAAGCCATTTATTTCCCTGGGTTATAGCGAATCCAAACAGAGCTGTCCGCCTCTCCACCACAGCGGCTCATTTGGAGCTCCGGTGCCAGGACGTCCGCTGATGCCGGAGCATGGCCACTTCATTAGCTCTGTAGGGGAGTGCGCGCATGTGTGGCCTCCACGGACCTCCCGCCCCACACCTGCTCGCACCAAAAGCACCCTGGGACGCTGCAGCAGGATGTTCTTTTGCATAGCCCTGTCCCCTGTTCCATTAAAACAGTTTCTTTGCTCTTTGCGAACCCCCCTGGGCAGCTTCGATGATGGCTCTATCCCTTATAGTCAGAGGCCTCAACCGCGGTGGCTTCCTGTATAATGTTAGCTTCCTTTATCCTTTTTTATCTCGCCGTATTCCCATATGTTCCTCTCAGGATGCCGCATAGAACACATACATAAAATGACCCATTGAAAGATCAGATATAGGACGAGTTCTTTTGCCAAGATTTGTTTTTATCATTCATCATTTAAAAAAAATTACATGAAAGTTTAATTTGGCTTATGTTTAATTTGCTATCAAATTATGGCAAAAGAGGACATTTTACACTTTATAGATGTGGGAAAAAAAGCTGAAAAAGAACAAACTGTTGTCAATTTCTTTTTAGTATAATCTGTTTTGTCGCCACTCATGTCAAACCTTGCTGGCACCAGTGTGAGTTCTGTCACTTGCTAGTGTGATGATGGTGACAGGAATAAAACGAGACAACGAATACTGTGGAAAATATCCACTTTGATATTTGTTGGTACCGCTTTGACGGATGCTTATTTACAGTCTCAGTGGTTAAAGAAAGCTATAAGTGGACTTTGTGGGTTGGAACTGCCTCTGATAATCAGTGTGAAAGCAGAGTCCTTTTGATAAAAGCATCAGCTGAGGGTAGAAGATTTTGCAGGTTTTGCTGCTGTATTATCCAGGTTTGTGGTTTGGCAAGCGAGTGTTGTTCAGAGACAGCTTAAAGAAGCCTCTGAAAAACACTGTGCTTGGGTTACTGCTGCCTGTCCAATCGTGTACTTTTTTTTGCATCTTTCTATTTTCAGTAATTAGTCTAAAATGAATGCACGTGAAAAACATTGAAGTTGCAGGCGCCTTGCACATTAAACATTATCATATCGCCCATAGTTTGGTATAAAAATATGAAATCGTGCAACATTACTCTACACAACACAAAGGAAACTCATGCCGTCAAGGCTTTTTATTTTCAAGACACCAAACTCATAACGAATGAACAATTAGGGGCTTCAGACTGGTGCAATGCTGATTTGCACCGTTGAACAAGGCGCATGTCTGGCAGCCAGACACTGAGTCACTTTAAATCTCTGGATCAAAGAATTAGATAATGCCTGAACTGTGAACGGAGCCATATAAACATGTAAATTGCGTTTTATGGCGTCTCCGCGCTCCGCCCAGGGGGCCATTGTGCTTTAAAACCTGGGCTAAACAGTGATGCCTCTTTCTGTTGTCATCATCCCGCTCCTTCTTAAATGACACACCGTAGGTTTGGAAGGCAGAGGAGTTTTTATTGTTGCCACCCCAGCGTTCACGACGCCTCGGATCTCTGAATCTTGCGGCGCATTAAATATTCATTCAGCAGGCTTTTCTGTGTGGATAATAAAAAGATGAACGCCAGCACAAACACACAACCTCATACACAAACACTAAATCGAAGGGCCTGCTTTTTCTGTTTGGTCTCCACTCTCCGTTGTTGTGAAGCTCAGCCAGTTTGCTCAGTGCGTGTTGACGCTCATGTTTTTAACCAGGCCCCTTAGAAGGTCAGGAGGTCACGAGCAAAAGCTGAGAGATTGTGTGAATTAAAGTCATTTTTTTCCGTCTATATACATGTGAAAGGCTTTAACTTTGACAAATTATTCTGAAAGGTCATTGGCTTGCAAGTGTCTGTGTGTGTGTGTGTGCGTGCGGGTGTGTTTGTGTCCTCCGGCCACATATCTCGATAAATAAATTGGTTTCATTTCTCATGATGGAGGGATTGTACGTTTTTTAGCCGTCTGGCCTTTATTTATTCCGCACAATGTCTGCGCTCGCTGTGCATATGTTCGCCCTCGTTATCGTATGTTGTGCGTCGCTGTATTTCTGGGTCGGGCCACTGATTACACCGCTGTCCGCCGCTCGCCGGGCACCACTTTGTGGGACCGTTGCCGTGGGCGACCAGATGGCTAATTGAGCACTCGGTCTTGTCACCTATCTTCACTGGGGATGGAGCCAATCGGCACAGGACCGACTCCTCAGCCGCCTCCCCCACAGACATGACAGTCCCATCTTAACAGGGTCCAGCATCAGGGGCCCAGAGAGAGAGAGAGAGGGACCTGAGCAGTGTGTGTCTGTGTGTGTCTGTGTGTGTCTTTGTGTTTGTGTTAGACTCACCTTCCTGCAGGTTGCTGATTAAATTCAATAAAGTCAGATTTATGTCTGCTGTTGCTATTGGCACACACAGTCTCTCTGTGCTAGATTCAAAGCTAGATTACAGATGTTGCTGCCTAATGTCCCAGAGGCTTTATGTCACCTGGTTCCTGATTGGCTCTGCCTCCTCGGCACGGCATCAGAATATATTGCATTTGTAGGCGCTGGTGCATAAAAACGCCGGCATCGTGTTTGACATTATGTTGTTGTTGATGTTTATTGTGTATATGCAATAGGAACACAAGCCAATGGAGCATGGATGATTGGGTTTTTTTTTTCATTCGGTTATATCTCGCAGTCTTCATTTATAATAACCGTGTTGGAGATCCATTCTCATTTAGTTATTTAATCAAGAAGTCTCAGTGAGATCAAAATCTATTTTACAAGACGTCTGAAAGCAAATTACACATGCAGCCTCACAACAAGACAATGCGGTTGCACAAAGCAATCGTCTCACACATGCTAATTGAAGAAAACACTCATTGAAACAGCATGACTAAAAATATCAATATGTTACATTTAAAGCCACTCAGATGAGTTAGTGTGTCTAACTTCTATTTGATTTTTAATATGTCCATAAAATCCAGTAGTAATGTGCATACAGTAGTGAGTACTGAATATATATATTTAAAATAATATATACATATATTCTCATGATCGCCTCCAAGTATTTTTAAATTAAACATGACTTCTTGGATACAGTAAAGATATCTGTAATTGGCTTTTACTTGAAACATTTAATTTAACTTCTTGCATGGGCTTTTGGACATGCATTTATTTGAATGTTAATGTAATAGTAATATTTAGCTGTCATTTAAAAGATAATGAATGCACATATTATCACAATTAATTATTTTGACACAATTACTACATACAAAGAACACATCATTTTCGGGAATAGCCCATGGTGTTAAATGAACTGATTGTTTTTCTCGCCATGGAATGATATGTGGCCTCATCCGTGTCAGTAAAGGGTGCAAATGTCACATCAATTAAAAGTGGTTTCAATTAAAGTTATTTTACCTTGCTTGATGAGCTGGAGGTAGAGGAGATAAAATCGCCCAAGATATTGCCAAGGCTCTGGCAGAAAACTGAACTCCAGGATTGAGGCTAATTGAAATTGGGAACGATAAGGTTGAATGTGAGGAGCTCTTAAATCCAGCGAGGGGGAAAAAAAAGGGGGGGGGGGGGAATGAGCGAGGAAAAGCTTTTAATTTAAATGGACAAAGATGAAGAGAGGATGGAGCGTAAACCTCATTTTAAACAGACACACTACATGAAGGTTGCTTCATTAAAACGCTCTCAGAACACCTTATCTTTGACTCTGCAAGAGATAACCATATGACATAGTCGTGACTAAATAAACAGCAGTTTGTGTAATCATGTTTTATGCTGAAAAATAATATGATTGTTCTTTTTTGTTATTGGACCCGGCAGGGACATATTCTCCACGTGAAGTTCAGGGTGCAGTCTAAAGAGCATCATGTTGATTCTTATGAGGTTTATTTAACATGGGAGTATTTACTAGTACTTTAGTTTTTCAGTTTATCTGAAATGATCTAATTTAGAGATACAAACCAGGGGCAAAGATGGAACGAATGTTATTTGTAAAATAGTCATTTGCAGGTGGAGGTGGAATGGTAAAACAGTAGCCAGACCAGGATTGGTCACTGCCGTCACTCCACTGTGTGTTTCTTCCTCCTCAGATTTCCCCAGACTGGAGCAGTGGTCGGAGGATCCCTCCCTGTCCGAGGTCTCCCTCTTCATGGACGGCTTCCTCTACATCTCCTCCAGCTCCGGCTCCAAGTCCACGCTGGAGCGCCGCAAAAGAGATGGTCAGTGTGAACGCCACTTATTTTTTTATTTTTTTATTTTTTAAACCAACCCCCCAGCGAGGCCCAATCAATCCATCAATCCATTTGTAAGCAGTTCGGACTGCATGTTTGTCAGAGGTCCAGTCCCGTTAAGCGCTGATCGATCACTCAGTGTCAGTTTATCAGTTGTCAAACTGCCAATCATTTAATCCGTACACCAAACATTCCGCCCCCATTGATCAATGAATTTTCCTCTCCGGTGCATTCGGCATCACTCCTCTGGGAACACTTGTCAGACTGAAGTGTGTTTTCTCAGATGACCCCGTGGTGAACGCAGCGTGGAAGTGGATTAGGGCCTGGTTTCCAAAAGAAAATAAAAAATAAATATTGTAATTTTGGCCTTATCTACCTGGGAGAGAAGCTCCTGTATCACTCCTCTCTCTTTTGTCTACCGAGGCACTTTAAAAACTTTTAATCATGCTCCATTTCACACCCAAACTCTTCAGCTGCCGCCGCTCTGCAGTGGTCCTACTTCTCCAAACAGCTGGAGCGTTTCAGGGGCCCATGGGTAATTAGGAGAAGGAGCCGGCTTTGGATGTGTCCCGCGGGGGAATGAGGGGTTATCGGGTAGGTGGAGGAGTGGGACGGGGGTGGTGGGAGGGGGAGGGGGTGTGAAGGAAGAAGGTGTGCGTGTGCGGTTGACAGCCTGTAGCTACTTGCTTCTTGAATGAGCCGAATCTCCCGCTGCATCATGGGTAGGACATCCATCTCCATTCCAATCGCCCGGCACACGCTCAGCTCTCATTGGTGCGTGTACGTGCCGGCTAATGAACAAGGCTGAGGTCTGGGAAATTGCCCCTTAGAGGAGATGGGGAAAGATGTCTGGTGAACATTTCATTATCTGCACAAATGGAATTCCTTTTTCATTTAATTTGTTAAGGGATGATTCCAATATATTCCAACTTGGCTCTTAATTTCATAGTTTCTGCTCATAATTCCTTTTGGCCGCGATAATAGGATACGCACCAGAGTAATTGCCAAGGTTTGGGACCTGACTGCAGCGAGGTCTCATGGGTCACGTGGTCAGACCATCGGCTGGGCTTAAAAAAAAAAAAAAAAATCTCAGTTTCTGCTCTTAACTCGGTGGGTACAGTGTTTCACATATCTGACCCACTTTTATTATTTCAAACATTTCAGCGGTTTCAGACAGAATGATTCATCTGAGCATTATTTCTCATGTGAAAGTGATTCGCAGAAACTATTGCTGTTCCTACGTGTGGTTTATTTCCACCAACAGCACAGTGACTTCCTGCTTCTGATGGAGCAACCCTGCACCTGTCCATTTTTTTCCGGGGGCCATTTCATTCACTGTTGTACATTTGGTACCACACCACTCCAAAGTTGTCTCCCTCATAATATTTTGGCCAATAAATACCTTGGGATTCGCAGAAACTATTGCTGTTCCTACGTGTGGTTTATTTCCACCAACACTACAGTGACTTCCTGCTTCTGATGGAGCAACCCTGCACCTGTCCATTTTTTTCCGGGGGCCATTTCATTCACTGTTGTACATTTGGTACCACACCACTCCAAAGTTGTCTCCCTCATAATATTTTGGCCAATAAATACCTTGGTATGTCATCTATTATGGAGGGCCGCGTGAGTTTGGCTTTTGTGCTTTAATGGCGACTTAACTGCAGCTGCAGCTGTTGAAAAATTCAGAGGGGCTGGGTTTAAAACTCGATGCGCTCCAACTTCTTCAATCACGAGGAAGCGCTGTCAGGACTTTGTGAGCACGGAGGGATGAGGTATTTTTGAATGTACTCCAGGATGCCTTTCACTCCCAGGCTAATGGTTTGATGGTCTATAGATACACCCGAGTTCTTAATAATTCATAGGTTGTGCTCGGGGCTTAATAAAAGCACTCCGCCACAGCATCTTGAACTTCGCCTTTTTTTTTGTATGGAGATGACTCCAACAGGATTTGTACGCGCACTGATGGGAAATAAATTCACGAGTACGACATAAATTAATCTGGCAAGCAATTTTGGTAAAGGCCTTGACAGAAGTGGCGTGGGGGGGGACATTGTGCCGGTCCACCATGATGAAACAAAATCCTCCCTGGGTGCTTCTGGGAATGATTTCAAAAGCAATATTCAAATTATCCTAAATCAAGCTCGAACCGTTATTTTTATATATATTTATTTCTCATTTCTTGTTTTGTTTTTCTCTATATATCTTGTTTACATAGTAAAATTTACACCCTCTGCCCAAAATAATAAAAAAACGGGCAAAGGTGTGACACATGCTACGCTCACATTTTGGAGTGTGTACTCGGCATGTGTGCGTCTGTGTGTGCTGGTGAGAGACAGTAGGCAGCTGAAATGGTGAGCGGCGTCCTTAATTCCTGATTAGTTTAGTCCTTTCCTCATCAACGGCGATCATTTACTTTTCTACAACAGTAACTCATGTCTGCCAGTGAGAGAAGAGGAAGGGGGGTATGTGTCTAGAGAGGAGGACGAGAATAAGATGTGGAATTACGTTAACAGTTTTATTGAGGACACAAATCTGAGCCCCAATGAACAATTCAATTACTTGCAGCTACAAAGCTGGAGTCAAGTTTTTGATAATAAACCAAATCTTCTTTATGGTTTAATTACAGGAATTAGCTGTCAAAGAATGTTCCATGATTGGGATTTCTGAGCTAAGCAGTGACATTTATATTATTCTCTTATTGTTGTGTTATTCTGTTTTAAGTGTCTTTGTCATGGTACTTTGCCTTTTGCTTGTTTAAATGGGTGATTAGTGAGCCAGAAATAAATGGCAGATTTCTTTTTTCAATCTCATGCCATATCTGCCCACTCCTCCTCACCGTAATGAAGTGGGCTGTAATACTGGCACAGACAGATCATTCAAATGCCTTCAGTTTTCTCCATTTCCGTTTCCAGCTCTGCTGACAAGCTGTCCAGCAGACGTCTTCATCGCAGATATTTTAGTCTGATGCCAAGATAGGCAAAAGATTGGCGGAAACAGTGGAGAGGCGGGAGAGAGAGAAGGAAGGGTGCTTACTCAAATGGGAGTCTGTGCTATGTTGATAAAGAGTTTAGGATGCGGCAATGGGGTAAATCCTGAAGAGAGCAGTGAAAAAAACATAAAGCTTGTTTCAATCACAGTCAAAAACCTTGAAGATATGTTTCTATAGTTATTGGAATTTTACTGACATAACTGAAACTATGAGGCAAATAAATGTACAATATTTCCAGTTATAAAGAAGATGAGAGATATTCCATTCGGAGGAGTGTTTTTTTTTCCTTTCCTGGCATACGAGCTAATTGGCCCAGTTTAACTGGTGGAGGCGTGTGCCACGGTTGGCTTGGGCGGAGCGTGGTCTCTGGCGACTGGTTGCGGGCCCCCGCGGGGGGGGGGCTGGGCCGCGGGGCCGCCGCTGTGTGCGGGGAACAGCTGGCAATGGACGCAGCTGCTTAATTGTAAATCAAGCGCTATTGTTTCCACCATTGCGCCGCTGCTTGTGCGGCGGTTCCCCCCCCTACTGAGGAAATGTTGAACCACAAACAAAGGGGGAAGAAGGATGCTGTTGGGATTCAGTGGAATTCCTCGAAGGGATCCAAAGGCGTTAGGAAGCGGCACCTTCCAACAAAACTCAACAGTGATTCACACAAATCTAATGACGGCTATTCAATATTTACACTGGATTCATTATGGGCCTGAAATATGTTTTATCTTGGGTCTTAGTGATGCAACTTTCTGGGATATTTTTTCAGTCTTCTGCGAATATGTATAATACCTCTCACTGCAGCTTCTTTGGTATTCTCCATTCATCCCCTTCATATTCATTCCCAATTATAAGTCATAGGAGATAACTGTATCTGAAATTACATTTGTCAAACATTTGTACTCCTGCCAGCCCCTGTTTAATATCCAACCCCTTTTTATAGGTGTGTTCAGGCCACGTCTGTGTGTGTGTGTGTGTACCTTTGGGTGCGATGGCAAATATTAAGATAATTCTTAAAAAAAAAAAGTGGCTGCCCGATAAGTGAGCCCATTTGTGTGTCCACACGGTCTGGACCCAGGATCCCGCAGCAATTTGCTTCCTGTATCCGCTGTGGGATTTTTAGTGTCTTTTGTCCTTGGCATGAAAACTTTTTTTTCCCTTTTTGCAGAGTGCAGATGAAAGATTTTGTCAGATGCTGCTTGTTCAAGGAGACGGTATCCTGATGCCACTGATGCTATTAATAATGTGGATCTATTGGGACATACTAGTCCCCTTATATTCATATTTCAAGGTCTGAACTCATTCGGACTTTGCATGCCCCTGTCCAGCTGTTTTAAATCGTGCCCCGTAACTCGTTTCTTAAAAGGTTGACCTTGGCTAATGGATTCCAACTTTTATGGCAAAAGAACAGTACCTGGGACCCTGTCATGATTCATAATCATACATGAATTTAAAAGAAATGTAGCAAAGCGCGATGTGACAATTTCAAAATGTAATATTTATCTTACATCACATAAAACTTTGTTTCACAAATACTGAATGTTTTGTATCAACTTTAATAGCTGTTGATGAGAAAAATGATTCACCATGGATGTGAGCCTGCAGTTTCGCAGCCTCTGGTTGTGGTTCACCACCTCAGATAAAACCTATTTGTCCCTGGCATTACATCAGTTACATAAGCTAAACTCCCTAATACCCTCTGCAGCCACAGGAACCATTATAAAGCAAAACGTGGAGATAATCAGCAACATTACAGCTTTCTCTCGCAGCGTATGATAGCAATTGACTTCAATTAGAAAAACCGAGTGTTCCTCTTAGTGCCGTGATTGTGTGAGACTTTCGGGATTATGCGAACGAAACCATTCCTTTATTACCCCATTAGAGGTCAAAGCGTAGGGAAGTAAAATTACCGGAAAATGCGGAACAAAACAAGAACTTACCCGCCCTCCACTGGGAAATAATGATGGACATGACATTTAAAAGTAAAACCTTTGCAATCCTGGGGACACATTTGCAGCGGAAGTGAAGTGCATCGCAATCTTTTCTGTCACCTAGACAACACCACGTCCTGTCAGATAGATTGGCTTGGTAATGACTTTAAATACCACACACACAAACACACAGATGGAGATGACGATTCTTCGGCTGCTGCAATCATTCTTTTCTTGAAGTGAAGTGGGGGGGTCAGAGGATTTTCATTTTATTTAGAATGCCTCAGTAAGCAAGTAGATATGAGTTATTTTGCTCTTTTAAAGCTGTTTGCAGAATCATGTCCAAATCCGTTTTTTTTTTTTTTTCCTTCTAAGAGAGGGAGAAGACAAAGGGAGAGAGTCAGAAAGGGCCTCACACAGAGGGAGCTCAGGGGGTGAATGGAGCCAATCTGACATCCTCCCCTCACATGCTGATCACATCTTTTTATTATTATTATTTTTTTAACAGCCAGTTGTAGACACTTCCTCTTTTTTATTGGAACTATATCTGTTCCTTCAGAAGCATCACACAGTTGGCAGAGGAATACACAATTAGCATATTCATGAGATGAATACAGTGGAAACTTTGGAGTCGTGAGCGACAGGGGGTGTGTGTGTGCGGTGTGTGTGTGAGGGGTGGTGGGGCTCTTAGTGCGTGGGTGTTTGTTGCGGAACAAAAAAGCAGATGGCATGGCGACTTTGAAAATCCCAAATTAGGTATGTTTTCGTGAACCCCATGCTCATTGGCTACGTCAATGGTACAGTCAGACGGTCATGACAGACAATGTTGTGTGTTTTTTCCAGCGAGATCGCGCTTATTGATCGGAAGGTGCTCAGCACTCGGAGACTCTTATCGGCTCTGATGCCGGTGCGTGTGCCTTCTCAAACATGGATTGCAGGACTCCGTTATGATGTGTCAAGTACAGTATGTCCAGGAAATGGACACAGACCCTATCTTGGATGGTGATTTAAGAAAATCCTGGCCTTCAGCATTAGTGTCATTACTTTCACACACGCCCTAATTATTTCTTGTATTCCACAAACAAGTCCATTTTATTTAATTTGTGTGAAAGTGGAAGGCTCTGCATCAGTAATCCAATCGTGTGCCAGGAAGGGATCTACAAATGGTGTGAAGTTACTAATAAAGTTGCACAAAATTGCGCATTTTACAAGAGACCGTGTTACTTTGTATTTAAAGTCAGCTACACAGGAGTCAAAGTGGGATTTTTTCGCTTGCTTTTAAAAAGGAAATAAAACACTTCTCCTCCTCTTAAGAATGAAATGTTAGATTTATAAGCAATAAAAGACACACTTTTTCTTATTTCTCTGCGCTGTGGGTTTTCGCTGCCTTGCTTGATAGAGATATTGCAGTCGATTTCCAGGGTTATTGTCTTCATGAGTCCCCTCTGATTTTATTCCACTGTGATTCCAAAAATGTACCATATCAGTGCAAATAATTTCACTGGTTTTGTGACAGAAGAATCAGACCTTGAGTCTCCGGCTATTTTTGTGGCTGTGTCCTAATGGGGACAGATTTTTTTGTGTTCTCTGGGTCTTTTGGATGGATTGGTGATTGTGTGTATGTTTCAGACATGGCACGCCGCTGGTGCACCTTGGAGGGCGGCTTCCTGAGTTTCTACGAGAACGAGAGAAGCTCGTCGGCCCTCGGCAGGGTGGATGTCGCCACCGTGGTTACGCTGGCTGTCAGCAACACAGAGACCATGACAGGAGCCGGGTATGAACAACCACGCACACAGAATAAACGCACAATGTATTTGTTATATTGTGTAATATTGTACATTTTGAGGCGTTTTTCCAGGTTTAAATTCATGGAGCTGATTTAACTTCTTCTTCAGCCTAAGCTTCAAGGTATCATTTCAGACAAAAGTCTATTTAATTCACCAAAATCAGACCCACCATGGTTATTACAGTGTGAATATTAATATACAACATCCAATATTAATCTAAATCCCGAGCATTAAACGCTAATTTACACATAAATCACATCTTTACAGCTGCTCAGCCAGGTTTTAGGGCACTCATTTACACTCAGCATTGAAATGAGCTCATACCCCTCACCCATTTGAAATACATCATTTGCATCTCATCCACTAAATCATAATTTATATGTGATCGCTGAACCTGCTTTGAGGACACGCACGACGGAAGCAACACAAACCCTTCTTAAATGATTTATTTTGATTTATTTGGCTGCACGTTTTACCTGTATTCCAGAGCTTCAACTCATTTAAGGATAAAAAAAAGGCATTTGTGTCAATGCGATCTTCTGTGTTTTTTTTCTCTTACTTGTCATATGTCTCATTAGCATAATGTGATCTGGAGCATTATTCAATTTAACAGAACCTATCAATGCTTTATTGGGGCCATATTTCCTGTTTACTCGGCCCTCCCCTCCGTTCATTGTACCGTGCCGCTTCCCTCGCTCTTCCCCTCAGATTACGATTCAGTGAGCAAAGTTGCTGTGACGACAAACTTTTTCTTTATTTCCTCTGGAAGCGATAAAAGCGCACAAAGAGGATAGCAGATGTCTCCATCCTTCCTCGCTCGCCCTCCCTCCCCCGGCTCCCGTCGGATTGCGCCGTGTGTGCGCGTCGGTTCCTTAGCGAGGAGTCTGATAATGGCTTATGATTAAAGCATAAGCCAGGTCTTTAATGACAGCAGCAGATGTTATGAAGGGGGAAAAATGCTTTTTATATTTTGTTTCTCGTTGAATTTTATTTCACAGCTACTAGAAACACATCTGGCCAGCTAAAAATATGACCTTTCTAATGAAGTGGACACATGCACCGAATGCAATGATGAAATTGTGTATTCTTTATCTCTGCTAAGTGCTGACATGTCATTTGTTGGGTAACCCACCAGGGTGTGTAGATTTGAATATCTCTATCACACTCGTACCGCCCGAATGTGTCACCAGATTGCGTGCCTCCCTGCACTCGTCACGCGCGGGGACTTGTCTCACCTTTTGACCGTCTCCCGCTCATGAATATTAACGTATGCATATGGGACACTCCCACCGGCGGCCTATCGTCGCTCTGCAGGAGGCCGTCGCTGTCGTTCCCATTAAACACGGCATTTGGGTAATATCACCGTGGCAGAGGACACTGTGAGTCAGGATGTCGGCCCTGACACGTAGGTTTACGAAAGTTGGGCGCATATATTACAAACCCTCTCCTCAGGGAATGGAATTGTGAAGTCACTATGCTGGCTCGTGATTCTTGAGTTTAGTGTTTTCGACGAGAAGCGAATTCTGACCTTCAAAGGCAACTGAAAATCTCGAGAACAAACCTTTCCGCTCTTTTCCCGTTGAACTTTTGTCTCTTTTGGGCTGCTTTTCACAGCATCCCACTCTCTCCGTCTCCTTTCTCTCACTGTCGTCTTCTCTCTCACACACTAACCAAAATAGAGTTTGGAAAGACTTTCAGGCGCTTACTTTGTCAGTGCGATGGCTTTTATATATATTTATATCAGGGTTGGGGGAATTAAGACTTTGTCTGAGCACACAAAGTCCTTAAGGAGAAAATAAAAGGTGAGAGAAGTATTGGAGATGACTCTTTGCATGTTGAAACCACGGGTGGATCTTCGGCAGCAGCTTCCGCCACAAGGAAAAATGTCTCACTCAAACTTAGCAAAAAAAAGTACTTTTCGAGCACGCCTCACCGCAGCTCGCATACTTATTTCTTATGATATCATTTCTATATTATTTGATATGTCTTATGGAGGTGGCCTTCGTGTCGCGGTGATCAGATCACTGGCGAGGGCGTTAATTAGCCTCTGGCAATTATGTTTCACAAATGTCACAAAATCCGAAAATGTATTCATGGCCTTATCTGCTCTTTAAATTTTAAGATACATGTTGTCATTCCAACACCTCTCGCTTTTGTCTCTCTCGCTTGTGACCGTTCTCCCTCTCCTCTTTCTCCCTCGTGGATGCTCATAGTAGCGCTCATCCCTCCTTCCTCTCCTCCCGTGCTTCTATTTGCGATAACATTTGCCCAGCGCATTGCCGCCCCGTCCGACACTCCCTCCCTCCCTCCTCCCTCCGGGACGCCTTCTAACAAGCGCCTGCACACCTGCCTGCCAGGGTGAGGATGCGGGGGTCACACCAGGGCGCACAAACACCCGTGTCTCCACTGTTCCCTCGACACGCGTGAGAAAGAGAACTGCCGTGACCCCCGGTGACACGCCACCTCAAACCCCCCCTTCGCCGCGGCATTTAGAGGCGCGCCGATGGAGAAAGCAGCTGCCGCCTGGCACTGTGTTCAAACCATTAAGACGGTGACACTCTGACCTCTGGGCCTTCACCGAGAGGGAGAGACAGAGAGGGAGGAGAAAGACCAACCGAGATTAATAGCTGCCTTTTTGCCTCCGACAGGAAGGGATTCGCCTGCAAATGTGTGTGTGTGTGTGTACGGATGATCCTTTTATGAAGGATTATGCATGTAGGGTTTGTATAACCTCACATTGTAACATACAATTTTATCGTCAAATAGAAATCCAGGAGGGTCGATGTCCCTCACTGGCCGACTGATGCTCAATCTTGAGATATGTTGTGCAGGCGTAGACCTTGTAAAGCAGAGTTGGTATATACAATGTTAAAGTTTACTTTATTGAGAGAGCTTCATGAAGTCATCCTTTATGGCTTTAGAGTGTGCACCTCCGAGAACAATAAGACCAATCTTAGAATGGCTGACTGGGGTCTTTGCTTCAGACAAGTTTTAGAAAAAGAAATAATTGATACAAAGTCTAGACAGATATTGTTTTTCTTATATTTATTTGGTGATGTCTAGATAATAAAAAATCATCACTTTCCATTGGGAACGCCATGTCTAAAGGGGTGAAAAATAAATCAAATCAAATGTAAGATCAGAAGTAAAAATGTTCTCTGGAAATCTGTTGAAATTGCAGATTAGCCGCAGCTTCTATTAAAATAATATCTGATACCATCTGAGGCAATTCTCTGAATTGCTTGCCAGGCAGTTGGATAGTTTTCGTGCTGACACTAGTCTGCTGGAAATTCAAAGAAATTACAGAATGAGTGATCAGACCTTTTTTGTTTCTTTTGTGCAGTCAACATTTTTTTACACAAATGCGTCTACCTTCATTCTTGTGAGTGAATACAAGTTTGCTCAGTCGATTTAAAGTACAAACCTCCTGTGTGTTTTCATACTGTGTGCAAAGTCTCCCCATTTGGACGTGAGGACATTCTTCCAGTGCACATATCTAACAGTTGTGCGTCTGTGGCAGGGCTGTGTTCACCATGGAGCTTTACCTGCAGACCGAGCGCTTGCTGACTGTCGGCGCCGAGACGCAGGAGACGCAGCACGACTGGATCCAGGCGTTCTCCAAGGTGACACACTTTGCATACAACGCGCACAGACACACTCATTGCCATTGTTTTCTTTTGTGAGTTTGTTTCTTGCTTATAGCTGCAGAGAGAGAAGAGAACTCTGAATGTGCCTCACAACCACAACCAACCACCATCTGCCTTCTACTTTTTCATCTGCTTTGAAACACACACACACACACACACACTTGCACATATCCACAGACGAGCGGTCTCGCTATCCCCCCCCCCGCATGCTGATGCAATCTTGTTATAACACCTCTCTTAAATATGTCCCCAGTTCCCCTTTTTATCTCCTCACTCCCGGGCCACCCGGTCACAGACAGTAGGAGGTGTAGCTGCATTAGTCCGTATGTCTCTCCATCTGCACCGCGGCCCCTTCCACTCCTCCGTGTTCCAATTTGAATCGCGGAACAATGGCCAGACAGCTGAGCGGGAAATGAATTCAGCCGAGGTGCAAAAAGCCACGCAAAGGTTTATGCCTTCGCCAAGGAAGCCGCACAAGTTGTGGTTTTGTGTTTTTTTTTTTTTCCACACTGTTAATTGTTTCTCTGACTTGCAGTGCTTCGTCCCATCCAAAGTGGAGGGCCTCGTCCAGAGAGACATGGAGCTGATTGGCAGACTCCACTACAAGGAGGGCCATGACCTGTACCACTGGAGGAAGGGCTGGTTCATGCTGGAAGGATCGGCCCTGCACTTCAGTCCTGGAGAGGAGGAGGATGAGGAGCAGGTCCTTCATCTCAAAAAGCTGCAGGAGCTCAGTAAGATGCCTCCTCACATCACTCACTTGCCCGTCGCTGTCCAGCCTTTAATTGTAGACCTGGTCATTAGAAATAAATCCAAGTTCATTCGTCTCAAAACTTTTTTTCAATACAGAAACACAAAGCTTTGTCTGTAAAATGGATAACAAAGTCCTCCTCCGCACCACTTCCTCTTATTGAGTATCGCTGAAACATGAAACACTTCCAACACAGATCCCACATTTGTGGATTTTGTCCAATTACGCTTGCACGAAAAGATAATTCCTCTTTCTCATATCCTTCATGTTCTCACACACGCTCTCCTGCCGGGCTCTTTCCTGTGGTTGAAAGTTTTTGTCCTCCAATTGTTCCATCCTCCTGTGACGGCGATTGTGTTTGGTGGCTGGACGCATGATTGTGTCCAAAGTCTGTTTCTGCTGTGAATATGTCACTTTACACAGTGTTACAGACATCAGGGATGTATTATCTCTGTAGCAACAAAACACCGAAAATAGAAATAGAAACTCCAGTCTGGTCTGGTAACACGAATGCTACAAAAACCCCATGATGCATTTCTCATCTGCTGCAATGAAGGCTTGTAAGCCTCTAAGATGATGAATGGATCGCCATTTTGCCAAATGCAATACCCAGAAATGGTTTCCATATCATTTGGCACTTGTAAGTAAATCTATTGATTGTGCCAGATCCATTGAGAGGAGGCTTTTTTTTTCTTTGGACACAGACCATTTCTATTAATAAAAACCCATTATACCCCTGCGTTTTTGGTCAACGAGCAAACCGCCCATTCTTAATGCTGCTTCCCGGAGCTACAAATCGGATTAATCCCACAGCATTACGTACCCATATCAGATCAACCACTGTATTCTTGTTTTTTACACACACATACATTATTCATAAAGTCTGAAGCTTGTTCCGCTTTTGACACCAGTACACGCTTGTGAGAGTGAAAGCAGTCACAGGCATAAATCTGCTGAAATGAAGTCATCCAAGGTCAGTTTTACATGAGAATCGGAATAGATTGTGTTGATTTCAACATAGTATAATGAATATTCGCAGCATACAGGTTTCACTATTTCTCCTGCCCTTTGGCAAATGATTCAACATCTCACAAATACGAGATATTCAGAGGACAGTGAGTGGGACGAGAGGCTCAAAAGTTCACACACACACTTAAGCCAGATAATATCGATTTTTTTGGAACATTTCAATCGATTGCACCAGTGTGGCGAGTGAACCGGAGGAGGGGAGAATCATTGGATCTTCTTTTTTTTTTTAATCCATTTACAGCTCGACATGAATCAAATTGTGCAAAATGCCGTCGCATCGACTCACCTCGGGCGGGATTGAAGGACTGCGGCAGCGTCGTTCATTTTTTATTCCCCCGCCTTTCGCAAAGCATATTTGTCACAGGCAGGGCGCCGCCGCCAGTGCCAGAAGAGGAGTGTGTTGTGTCGGTGCCGTGGAGCCCTGAAAGGACTCCTTTAGGAATCACAGTCTGTGACATGGGATTAACTGTTATTTTCTCTAACAGTGACACCGCCACAAGAAAGGTGGCCCTGTGTAGCGCGCAGGGGATTAAATAAATACACTTTTCAATTAAAATCACGACACGTTCCCAACATGCATCGGGAGTTTATTGTGAGCGTGACAGCCTGTTCTTGGGGTTTTTGGCCTCAGGCGGCTGGAGTTGTGATTATTACAAAAAATCGTTTCACAAAGTCTTGTAAAAAGGGATTTTGTACTAAATGTAAAGTGAAAGCTCTAATCTGGTTTCATTTGATTTGTTTTAATTTTATCCTTAATTGCCTTTCCTGTCAGTTATTCCACAGTCGTCAAGGCTCTGTAACTAGGACACTCATTTCAGCCTTTACTGTAGCAGCTCAAAACATTTTATTTATGTGTGTCAATTCTTCAATATTCATTTCGCTTGGCTATGAAACACTTCCTAACTTTTTTTTAAGAAAGTGCCATATAAATTAAAGAAATCACAAATGAGACAAAAAAAACCCCTCCAAAGAACAAAATGTCTTCCTCTGGCTTCCGCTGTGCACTCGGGAGAGGATTGATCTTTCTTTTTTTTTTAACAATGCCGTGTGTGGAGATGTCTGCTGCACAAATAACTAGAGCCAAAGAGGAACGAGTGGAAAATGACAGATACAGTTGGATAATCATTAACCTGTCACAGTGCACAAATCAGCCGTCGTTTTCCAACAAGACGAGCACATTAACTTTGAGCTCATTCTCTCAGTGGAATTTCTGTTAATGCAGTGGCGAGAAAGAGACATCATGCGGTGGTAACTCAACCCATGCCTCTGCAGATGTAACAAATCTGGTTATACAGTATGAGCAGTTTATCACATAGAACCTGCAGAGAGAAAACAAATCTAAATCCTGAAAACTGAAAATATGCACCAGTCTCGTGATTTTTTGAGAAGGGAAAACACAAAATGAAAATCTCATCAAGGACACCCCGTGCAAATTATAGAGAGAGCGAGGCAGTGGAACTTGGTTCCTTATCACACGTATTACTTAGTAAGTCATTTAAAAAGAGAAAATCCCACTGAGCTGCAAAATGGATAAAAGAGGATTGCTGTGTGTTTGTTCAAACACTAATGACAAGTGTTTTGCGTTTACCTGATAACACAGTGGTATAAACCTCTCTCAAGTCCATGTCAATTTGGGAAGTTCTTCTCTCGTTGTTTTTCATTCGAATGAAAGACTCTGCCCTTGAAAATCTGCCCAAGAAAATAAAACAAAAAGCTAATTATTTGTTAAGAGAGACTTCTGGGAATTAATTGTTTTTGCTGTTCAGCTCAAAATTCAAAGGATTTACTTGCCAAAATCCCACTGTTTTGTAAATTGTTTGTTACCAGTCAAATCAAATAACATTTCCCATCAGTGGAGATTATCAATACACAATATATGTTTGTAAAAAAAAATATATATATATATATATATATATATATATATGGATACAGAGGAGTTGGCCTTTAAAGGTTTTATCCGTTATCTGATGATTGGGGAATGATTCATTTCAGAACATACAGAAGAAATGATATTCGAGCTTCCCTTTGCCCAGTTTTTCAAATCATTGCATTTTTTTTCAATTTCAAAACACTTAAATGATGGATGGAAGATAAAAGCAACACCCTCTTTTTGAAATGTGTGAAATACTGTGCCCAACATCTCATGAGTTTGCATTCAAACAAACTCAATGTAAAGCCTAATGACTAATGACACTTGTTTATGTTCTCCCTGG
This sequence comes from Colistium nudipinnis, assembly GCA_016785305.1. NCBI lineage: Eukaryota > Metazoa > Chordata > Actinopteri > Pleuronectiformes > Rhombosoleidae > Colistium > Colistium nudipinnis. The sequence continues at coordinate 1,836,748 of JAFBJU010001433.1, forward strand.
TCTTTTTCTTCCTCTCACACGTCTGCACATTTGAAAAGAATTGTCAAATATGTCTAGACGCATCGAGCAGTGTATTATTACAGTATTTTGCACCGTGATTGCCAGAAAACATAAATGAAAGCTTAAGAGAACGGAGACCTTTGCGGTGGCAGGTAATGAATGCATCGACTTCCAGGTTTCACCAGCGTAAGCTTCTGAGTGTTGGCGCCTCCGACGGAGATTGAACGACTCCAAATGTCAAATCTAAACGGCTGCCCAACACATTACGATGCATTAGCGGCAAACGTGTTGCTCTTTTGAACGAACACCGTTTGGGGAAACTGCGTTTCATACAACTTCTTGACCTTTTTTCTTCTTTTTTTTTTCTTCAGCTGTCTCCACACACACCGAGGGTGAGGAAAAGATCCAAGTCCTGCTGATGGTGGAGGGTGGGAGGTACGTCGCTCTCGACAGGGGGATAAAGCTGTGCTAATTGGCAACCTATTTGTGATGCAGCAAGTCAATGCATGATGCAGCGATGTTTGCTTTGATTCGCATTTTGTCTTGTTAGTCAGAATACATTTTTACCAACTTTAACCACCTGAGGTATTTGTAATCAAACCAGTGACCAGTGAGGAGGTGAGACATCGCAGCCCTGGCGGAAGCCCACATTTTCGGCTCCTCTTCGTTGTAATGCAAGGAGACTCTGGGCTCACTCCCTTAATTGCCCTTCGTTTGTGTGTTTTTGATCAAACCTCTCGGGAATCCTGTGCTCGTAGATAAAGGCGACATCCATCGAGGTGCTTTCGGATTCCTTTAATCTAGTTTTTTTTTTTTGAAGCAATTGTCTTTTTCCAAATACATCAACAACTTGAATTCTCTTTTCGTTTTTTTAGCAGAACAGTTTACATCCATGGCTTCCACAAGACGGACTTTGAACTGTGGCACTCTGCCATCATGCTGGCTGCTGGCACCGATGGGACGGCCCTCAGTGACCAACAGCTGACTAAAAATGGAGTCCCTATTATAGTCGAGAGTTGCCTGGCTTTTGTCACACAGTACGGTGAGTAAGGTGCAATTTATGTGCAGTGAAAGTTTCACTTTGTGAAAGACAAAAAAAAACTTCCACAGGACTGATATTATGATTTCCCCCTGGAGGAGCTGATTCATCCAGTGCGCCGCGTCGTGATGTGAATTTCACGCTCTCTGATGTGGGCGAGCATAATGCTGCCACATTATCCTATCGCTCTGTCCAACTCATATATTTTTTGTAAGGATAGAATATTTTGCCCATTAATGCTTGGATTGCTCCAAAAGGATTTACCACAGACGCACACTGTCTCCTACCCAAAAAATGCGTCCTCAGGATCGACCTTATTCTCTTGAATTTTCCATTGACCATGGCACCAGGTCTGTGTCTGGAGGGGCTCTACCAGAGGCCCGGGGACCCCGGCCGGGTCGCCCTCCTCCTGCAGGAGTTCACCAGCAACGCCCGTAATGTGAAGCTGAGGGAAAAGGAGCATCAGCTGGAGGACGTGACCGACACGCTCAAGAGCTTCTTATCCCAGGCAGAGGATGCGCTGCTGACCAAGGAGCTCTACCCGTACTGGGTGTCTGCTCTGGGTGAGTTGGGGTGCCACCGTTACAGATGATCAAATCTGAAATACTGATATTTTTTCTGTACCCCAAAAAGGAATGTAAAAGTACATTTCAGTGAAGTATGTCTTCTGGTTGTGTAGATGAGAAGGATGAGAGGCAGAGGGTGAAGAAGTACTCCACTTTCATCGAGAGTTTGCCAAAGATCAACAGGTCAACGCTCGAGGCTGTGCTGCAACACTTGTACAGGTACACACACACGCACACTTTACATTTCAGAGGCATCCTAGAGCAGTTTGGCTGTTTCGAGGTCAAGGTACCTTTCGGGATAAACTTTATTACCCTGGAGGGAGCATCCTTCTTGTAAAGTCTTTTTAAAACTTTTATTAAACATGTGGTGGGCGGATCAAGTGTCGCTCTACAGATGTAAAAAGCTCAGCGTCTCAAAGGTCCTGCACCCCGAGGAGCAGAAGGGTTTTGTGTCACCTTTTTATGTGCGATATGTTTTCAATTCTCTGATCCACAAGCTTGGATTTAGTAAGGCGGGCTCCTTATTAAAAAGCAGTCCATAACGCAAGCCCTTTTGTGTGGCTGACCTTTTCTGAATTGGAATAAAACAGTTAGAAATAGTTGTACGTTGAGTTGGAATATGTGCGTACACTATGTACAATCAGCACAGTGTCAACACAAACTACCTTCAGATGCACTGAGACACGATCTCTGGCGTCTTGGTGTCTCCTTCGCTGATGCTCACGTTTCACCTCATTCCCTCAGAAGCCTTCAGCAGTTCCGATTCAGCAGCTTTGTGTTTATGTTGCAAATTGTTTGGACACAGCTTTATTTGGTCTTTATTGAATTTGAACTGATGTTTTTTTTTTCTGTCCCCGTGGGATTCAGGATTCAACAGTGTTCCCACCTCAACCACATGCAGAGCGAGAAGCTGGCCTCCGTGTTCTCCTCCTGCTTGTTCCAGACTCGGGGACAAACCCCACAGGAAAGCAACGTGGTCCGTGACCTCATCGACAACTACATCACACTCTTCAAGGTGAGTCAAAACAAATGTATGTAATGCAATTTTTTTCTGGCATGCAACAAAGCTGAGATGGAGAGGAACTGATAATCTCATGTTCTAAGGAGACTGGATTTAAAAGGTTCACCATTCAAAGTGCCAGGATAGAGTTTTTTTCAGATATGGCCACGTGGAGAGCATCTGAAGCAGGTCGCAGGCATGACTTCATTTATACTCCTTTCCTTCAACCATCTGTGGAGCAGAAGTGTCGCTGCCAAATCGTAACAATAGGCTCCACTTTGCTGATGTGTAAAAGGGGAGCATTCCCTCAAATCGGTTCGGGACGCCATCGTTCGCTTGACAAATATCCATTAAGCTCAACCAATCATAGCAGTGAATGCTCACGCTGTGACATAAAACGGGGGAGACGTCTCGCTAATTAAAACGCCACTTCTGTGCTGGACGTCGCTGACGGGACCCCTTATCGGGCCTGAACACACACACGCACACACACACATACCATGCCATCTACTCTGCCATTCGTATTATCGCATTACTTTAACAAAGCAAATTGTTCTCTGAAAATGATTATGAAAATAAAGTTGGGATGAAAAAAACATTTCCCACACACCTTTCTGCGAAAGAAAGAGAATATTCACTGGTCAAACACTCGCAGCACAAGTTCCTCCTTCCAAATGAGTATTTTTTGTTGATGTCGATTATGTAACTCAAGTGTGGTCACACTAAGATCAGAAAGTTACACTTTGGCTGAGTTTGAATTGACGTGGGTGTGTGTGTGTGTGTTTTTGTGATGGTTCCAACAGGTCAATGAAGAGCAGGTGCAACAGATGGAGAAGGAGAACAGTTTCATCACACGCTGGAACGACAAGAAGGACACCACGGTGAGTCGATCCCACAGAGCCCCAATGGAAATCACCCACGGCTGGGAGTATTGATTTGCCGCGAGGTGGCTCACATCGGGGGTTAATTTGAACAGGTTTCCCTGTTTCTCTGGCAGAAATGAAGGGCACGGGAGAGGGAGAGAGAGAGGTGAGGGGAAAGCAGAGGAGGAAAAAAAAAAAGGGCCTTTGTTCCCGTTAACCTTTACAGGTACTTTATGCCTGGATGCCTCAGCCGAGAAAAACATTGGGTTCAGATAACCGGGGGAAATAATTTAATCACATGCTGCCGCTGATGTGGAAATCTGCACTAAGTTGTTGACGCTGGCTCCTTTCTCTTTCTCTTTTACAAAAACAGGTTCTTATTTATGTGGAGTATATGATTTCTGAGGGGGGATACAAGCTTAATATGTTCCCCTTATACTCCTAAACTACATTTAAACGTAGCAGGTTGAAATTAAACCCCCTCTGTTAATGGGGGCATCCACACAGACACCAGATTTCAAACTCAGACTCCGACCTTGAGTGTGCATCTTTCCCGTCCGAGGAGGTCGGAGCTGAGGTCGGGACGAAGGCTTCGGCTGAACAACCTTGGGCACATGGACACATATTATATATACATATTTGCAGGAAGCTTGCTTCACAGAGCTGGGCTCCTTCAGGTGGAGGTCCCGACCTCTTCGATGCCTTTGCCAGGCGCAGGATGACATGGACCCTGCAGCCTGCCAGTGGCTCCACGTAGGGAGTAAATAAATCAGCGCTATAATGAGGTGTCAGGCCATGTCATGCCTTGTAAGTCAGAAGTGGCGCTTCGAAATCGATTTTTACAGCCAGGGAGAGTTTGACTGTGCTAGATGTAAAAGCCTTTTTTTTTAACATACATTATTGTGCAGAAAGTGGTCAGCATGTTTATTTCCTGTCTTTATTTTTTGCTGGATAAAAGCCACGTCTGCAAAGCGTTTCCGACTTTCACCCGCCATCACCCAACGATGAAATGGAAGCAGAGACAGCGCCACATCTGCCTGTGACATTTTCACAATTACAGCTTTCTCTCCAATTTCAGTGTCCTTTTAAAGCCGAGGTAGTCAGTCAGAAGTGGCTTCGTCCCTCTAATCAAGCCAACGCTCCTCCAGGTCAAGCCGGAGTTCACCTGCGCCTTAAAATCCCAAGGGAAAAGTAAATGTAGTTCCCTGATCCGTTCCCTAAGGAAACAAAAAAAACAAGTAATGCTTTAACTCCATCGCTTATAAATATAACCAGGAATCTGACCTCCTGAATGTCAGGCAGAAAGGTCACGTAAATGTCTTGGAATAGGTTATATTGAATTAGAATGTCACATTCTCTCGTACCCAAATTGAAATATAAATGCCAAGAATCATTTACGGAAAAGCCACTTTCTTTTTGCCATCAGATTAAGATTTTGAATTCATCTTTTACTAATACTGTAAAAAAATGAACCCATGTCATTCTCATGACCTCTGCTGGGTTCATTCTGTTTTAATCTCTCGATTCTCTTCATTAAAACATTTTTTAAAGCGACACCCGTAAGGTTGACAGCTGTGGAATTCTTTTTTGGTTTTAGTGCAAGTGAAACAAGGCCCCTACCCTTCCCCCTTTCACATGTTTTCTCTCTCACAGGCTTTGTCTTTATTTCGTCAGGTCGTGCATTCCATGATAACTGCTGGGTGATTCACTTTACTTTCCACAAAATCCACCAAACTTTTATCTCATTTTTCTCCACAATGGAGCCCGGAAGTTTTTATAATTTTTTGGTTTGTTATTCAACTGAACTCCCTAACCAACTCTATTTTTTATTTTGCATCTATTTTACTCTCCCTCCTCAGTTCTCTCCAGCTGGGGACTTGATCTTTGAGGTGTACCTGGAGAAGAAGGAGCCTGAGAACTGCTGTTTAATCAAGGTGCGCATGCCTGTTTCACACCGGATGACAAGAGGGACGGAAGCGGTTGAACAAATGAGGGATTTATCTCTCGCGTTTGTGGCAGGTCTCTCCCAGCATGCGGTCGTCGGAGCTGGCGGAGACTGCGCTGAGAATGAGGAACGTGACCTTTGACGCCGAAGACTTCTGGACCACGTTTGAAGTCATCGAGAACGGAGAGCTGGGTACGCGGGGCCCCCTCTAGACACTTCATCTCAGTGGAGGAACCCATGATGAGAAGATTATTCCGTCTCTCTAACGAAGCATGATCCGTGAACATGGAAGTACATTGAGAAATTAGCCAGGCACCGTGGGTTTGATGATATGCACCTTAATTAATCATCTTCACCATCATATGTCATAAATTACCTTCATCTTCGCTGCATGTTCGACTCATGGGGGCCGACCCGCCTCGTCCTGCATTAATATGCACCGATCGCACCCGCATTTGATCATCTCACAGGAAGTGGCGAGCGAGGCGGAGCCAAAGTTTGAGCTTTGGTCCCTGTGCACGTTTCATCAGTTCACTCAGAGTTTGTTTTCCCCCTCGCAAAGTTACAGAGGGCGGGCCGTCCTCTTTTTAAAAAATAACAAAGGTGTGTGGAATACTGAATATATTTGCTGACGGTTCAGCATATTTTCCGTGCCGAGACAATACGTCTGCGGAAGAGTAAACAGCCCAAGCTATTTTGAAGGCGTTGAAAGCGTGACAGCTTTTGCTCCTAAAACCATAAAGGAGGAAGGGAAGGTGCGTTAATTAGCCATTTTGGGGGGAGAGCTTCAGATAAACACTGTTATCGAGGACAATAGGCAGGAAAGGGGAACCAATATTTGTTAGGAAATGAGGAAGTAATTCCACGGCCTGGGTCTGCAGAGATTCCAGAGGGGAGATAAGCCCACCGGTATGAATAAGTTATGCCTCTGTGGCTCTTTTTACCTCCTTCGCTTATGGAAAACAGGGCAGTGCAGAGATGGCATCAGAGCAGGGCTGGTGCCGTGACACAAATTATCTTTAGAGGGGGGGCTGATTGCATGTACCCTGTTCACCAATTAGGAAAAGATAATGGGCCTATTTTGCACATGAGTGTGTTTTTATAATAAAGTCCTGATGTGCCGGAGATAAATTAAACTACTAAATGGGCAGAACAACAATATAAATGTGTTATTTGGTTAATTAGAATTAGTCATGGGTATTATTGTGGGATGTTGTGATTTTGTATTGTGCGTTTATAATTTGTGGAGGACCAGAGGGGCAGAATGGCTTTTCTGACCATTTATCTCTGAACGTGTTTTTTGTCCTCACAGATTTTCCTGCCAATCATTCCACCACTTCCTCTGAGCTACCTTCTTTTTCTTTCAACAGAGCGACCATTGCACCACAGTGAGAAGATTCTGGAGCAGGTGTTGGAGTGGAGTGCCTTGGAATTTCCTAGTTCGGCTTTTCTCGTTACAAAGAAGTTTGCAGAGGCAAAAAGAGAGGCTGATGGGAAAGGTAAAATATGCTGTGCAGAAGAAACTGAAACAAACCTACTTCAGAATGACTAACTATACTGTCATTTCGTTCGTAAAACATTTTTTTTAACATGATGGATGGTGTTGTGATATGTTCGGACATATAAAACTACACAAACCATTACATTAGAAAATCAAAAAAGAGCTATTGTCTGATAGATGCCTTGTAATGATCAAGCAGTTGTCAAAAGTGATTAAAGTTGTGATTTCTTAGACTAATTGTTTCAGCACCAGTGGACTGCGCAGGCTTATGCATATTTATGATTATTCCTCTATTCCATTTGATTCTCAGAAGACCAAAAACGCTTCACAAAAGGCGACTATCTGAAGTTCAGTGACGGGTCCTCCAAACTGCTGTCAGGCTACAAGTTCCAGGACAAATATGTCGTACTGAGCGCGGAGAAGCTGCTGCTCTACAGAGACATCAAAGTAAGTTTACTTTTTATTTTCTGCTGAATCTGCCGCCACGTCTACCGCAAACACTCGGCCACCGTGGGCTTTTTTTTTTTTTGCACGCAAACACAATGTACCTGGCAAGCAGAGCGCGCTTCGTTTCACGAGGGGACTGCGAGAGGTCACGGAGCTCCCTCGGAAAAGCAAAATGTTTTCAAATGCAGCCCACGTGAATAAGAACCACACACACAAACTCTCCGCTTCGTGTCCCTGGCGACACGTCCGTCCAAATCTTCGAACGAAGGAGGAACATAAAAAAACTCATTTGGTTAGGAAGAACACAAATTCTTCCCTGGGGCCCATTTCTTCTCCACGCGTTCCTGCAGTAGAAACGTGGGTTTCGTAAAGATGTCGGCGGTGGTGCGGTAATCCTTTTCACCTGAAGCTTTTTGAAATATCAGGTTACGCACGAATGTCCCCTGATTACTGTGTGAAGGCAAAGGTAATTAGAAGTGCACAATTGTGGCCATGTCTGTATTTAGTGCAAATGATGTCGGAGGAAACGGAGAATGTGCGGTGGGCTGTGATGTGGAAGTGTCAGAGGCGAGATACACCTTTTGATTTCGTTGATTTGTTTTCCTCTTTGTTGCTTGAAAGAAGAGATACGTTTTGAGGCTGATAATGATTTGATGGATTGTTGTGTTATGCTGAGGCTTTGAAATGGCACAGATCATTTGTTGGCATTTTGTTTCATTTCGGTTTATATGGTTTGGAGTAGTGTTGTGCGTTTCTTTTCTTTTCAATGATTTAGTCATTCAAAAACTATTCAATATTTGTATCTTTTTTCGAGCAGAGCGCCAAAGCGGAGAAAGTGATCCCGCTCACGTCAATGAAATGTTACCTTGGCCTCAGGAAAAAGCTCAAACCTCCGACCAGGTAAACTCTGCTCCCATTTATTTTAAATCCATATTGCTCTTATTTCTTGATCTTAATTGGATATAAGTGATGGGTGGATTCAAAGCTCTGCCATTCATTACAACTTATTTAGGCCACATAATATGCCACATTTTCATTTTCACTTTTGATTAATAAAGGTCATATAAATGAGCACTTGACTCAATACGAATGTACTGCATTTCATGCCTGATACTGGGCTTTTTTAAGATATGGAATGAGAATAATTAAAATAAGGAATTTGGAGATTTTAAGGATGCACTTGCATTTAACACATTTTTCAATCCTTCAATATTTTTTTTTTTCTGTTAAGACCGACGGTTATTTTTTGTCATTTTCACAGTGCAAACATTTGGCCTAGCTTCAGAATAATGCATATAGTGTGACTCACATTAGCAAATTAGCTCCTCTGTTTTATTAAGATGAACGAGTCATTGTTAACCATTTCTACAATTTCTTTGTGTGAACATGTGCAGCAATTTATGTTTGAGCTATTGAGCCCCAAAGATAAATTGCCCTTTCCCTTCTTGTCCCAGACCGGGGGATATCTAAGCCACTCGTGACCCCATCTTATTTTTCACCTAAATGAATCTGATTATATGCTATTCCATTTTAACACATACAAATGATCAAACTCCGCTTCTGCCGGAAGAAACTTTTCCTGGCCCTGTTTTATTTTAATGGTTCTCTTTTATTATAATATATGACGCAGGCCAAACCTGCAGGAGTTCTTGTTGGTCAAACAAAGAGGAAATGTCTCCAGGAGCCAAACCCTATTTTTCACGTCACCCAATTATAATTCCTCATAATTTTCCCCATGTCGAGGGAAGGGTGAAAAATGAGTCGAGACGCATTACGCGGCCCTTCAGGGGAGAGAAACTGTAAAGAGAGAAGAAGTGGGTGATGAAGGGGGGACGGGGGGAAAGAGTGGTACAGCGTGGTATCATAGATGTACTGTTGCGTGGGCTGTGGGTGAAAAAAGAAATAAAGAGGGAGATGGGAGAGTCGTGGTGAGAGGGTTAGGAAAGGCAGAGCTCCAGCACCTCATTAGGCCGAGGCCTTTACTCACAGGATGGTGCTTCAGGCTGCCCCCCCCCCCCCCCCCCCCCCCCCCCCCCCCCCATCTCACTTTATTCTCCCCCCACCTCTCAGCTGCGGAAGGTTTGAGGAAAGGTGCCGACACGCAGGCTTATGTCTAAATCTGTGAGTGCGGGAAGAGAGTCCATCAAATTATCGCGCAATTTACTGTATTTGCACAGAGGGGATGGGATCAATACTGTACTGGGGTGACGCAAAAATGCATTTTTGAGAAATAAGAATATCTCGCAGCTCTCCCAAAAAAACTGTCCTTACGTCTTATATTTAATATCTGTGATCCTGAACTGCAATAATAATGATAATAATACTAATGCATCAATTCCACTGTTTCATACCATTGCATTTTTTTTCAATTTTTTGCCACTTTGTGTTTCAATCTTAAGGTTTTGACCCACTTCTATGGGACCCATAGAAGTCGGTACTTAAACATTTGACAAAAACATGTTCATGACCTCAGTCTGCTGCTCAGTTGGCAGAAGTACGAATTTTGAAAAATCTGACCCGTGTCCTTCTCGTTTCAACAGCTGGGGCTTCACCGTCTACTCTGATAAACAACAATGGTAAGTGCCAGGCAAACGTGCTCCAGCTCCATCAATGAGGAGGGTGACTTTTGCACTTTCCACTTAAAATATAACAGAATGGCAAAGGGTTAACAAGTTGAAGTTAAAGCACTTGGTGAGCAAGGTGGGTAATTAATGGGAAGATTAGTGCAATTAAAAATGTTGGTGATGACTGCTGTTTGGTTGACAGAAATGGAAACACTTTTCTTTAATTTACGTGTAGCTGCACTGTAATAGGTTTATATCAGAGATAGTATGAGAAAAATGTCAAAATGGCAGCACTGTCATTTTTAAAACATTTTACAGACTAAACTACTAACTAAACTCACACATTTGACTTGAGGTGCTTTGATACCATCAATTCATGATAATACACAACCAGATCATCAGAGAGCAGCAAAGGGCTTGAATCAAAGAGAATTCTGTTGGAACCTGAACGGGTGACAGGTGTTATTTAAACCCTCCTCTCAGATTGTTAGTTACAGCACTAATCTCTGCTGCAAAGGGATGCCTTCCCCAAAGCACATTCATGTAATCACAGTTAATGGCAGCCGGCCCACCCATTGTCAGCTCTGTTTAGGGTGATCAATGAACCGGCCGCTCGGAGGAAACTCTCTGTCCAGTGCCGCGCCTCGCGGTCTGGTCACCTGTTGGAAATTAGAGGCAAAATTACAAAGGTGGAAACCAGTGACTGGTGTGGATGTGCTCTTTCCCCCTCAGGCATTTGTGCTGCGAGAAGAGAGAGGCGCAGGTCAGCTGGGTCAGCGATGTCATCAGGATGAAGGTAAGACAAAGTGCTACGGAGATGTGAGAGGGATAGCACAGCCACATTTGCATAACTCAGAGAAAAGTTCAGACACATGCAAGGCGGCGCTACAGTGGACTGAAACACAAACATTTCCCAACTATTCATTATATGCTCAGCACATTTCATCACTATTAGTCTGCGGCTCCATTTTCTTTATGGCACGGTGTTGTTTATCGCAGGTGCTTACTGTAAAAAGCCTTTTAGTGCCGTAGTTTGGGCTGTGCGAGTAGAAAAAGGGCAGGGTTGTCAGCTGGAGATGGATCTAAAGGGGAAGCCAATTTTGGTCTGCTGTTTCCAAGTGTTCACGCGGGCTCAGTGACTTTTCTCTGCTCTTTGGAGAAGCCCTCCGCTCCGCATCAACTAAATCTATAGCAGACCGGAGCCGGCTAATAACATTAGGCTTCTCCTCCCAAATCCGCTAAAGATCAGGATTGTCAGCTTCCAACAGGGGGGATTGTGGGAAGGACACGGGGGCTTGTGGGAAGGGCAGGGAGGAAGTGCAGACGAGAAAGTCGGCGGAGAGCACTTCAGGATTTCTTGATTTCTTTTTTTCTCTTACCTGTTAGCCAGCATCCTGCTCCTACAGTTTCCATAGCAACTGGCGATGGAGGGCCTCATTTTAAACAGGGTGCAGTGGATGGATGGTGGTGGTGAGCGTCGGAGGGATGTGGAGAAGCCGTCTGTAAAGGTCCAAGGCCAGGTCCTGGCCGCGATGAAATAGGGATTTGTTAAAAAGAGATGGTTCTCGAGGTCCGAGGGTCAGAGTGATACAAAAAGGAGCCATTGTTAGAGAGAACGTTTGGTCAGAGATCAGAACTCACTCCTATTCATGCCCTTTCCCTTATTTATACAGATGCTTGTGCCAACTGTATTAATTATTTAGAACACCTGTTTTATAGCTGAACTTCCTGTACGTTTCCGAAATATAATTAACCTACGACTACTTCCTGCGTTTGCTTGTGTCTTCAGTTTGGTTCTGACCTCTGTGCAAAGACCGTTAACTCAAAAGAAGAAGTTGCAGATCATACATTTTCCAAAGGAAGAGCTGTGACCGGGAGCAAGATTCAACCACACAACAATGCTGCCAGAAAACAGGTGAGGAGGGCAAAAACAAATCTATTGATCTATACTCTACAATAGGGTCTATTTATGGATATTATTGCAATCTATTCAGGAGTAAAATATGTTTTTTCCTACGGCTTCTGTTTAAATGCTTGACTCTCAATGGTGAACTAACTACATGTTACGGACATGTTCAGTGATTGGCCCCTGCGCTTTGTCGTTGACTTGAATATTTTTCAACTGCAACTCAGCTGCCGGACAAGATGTCTCTCGGTGGTGGCTACCTCGGGACCACCAAGGGCGCCGCACTTCCGAATAGCACCCCAGCCAACAGCCTGCTCAAGGCCCTGGACGTCCCACTCGGCAGACCGTCCCCGAACCTCACCCTGCCCTGGCGTCTCCCCTCCCCCTCCGGATTCTCGCAGCCCGCCGCTCTGCCTCTTCCTCCGCAGAGCGGCTATGAAAGATGGAGCAATAGGCCCACCCGGGGCGGGGAGGGCGCGATGCCGCCCAGTCTGCTGAATGAACTCAACCTGGTGCTGAGCAAGACGGGTCGCAGCACCAAGAGCAGTGAGCGGCAGGAGGACAAGTAAAAGCAGGAGAGGGAAAGTTCGGCCCATTTTTTATCTGTGAGATAAACGTCACAGAAAAAGGAACGTTTGGAGAGAGACCCCACTATGCAGATGGTGGGATCATGGCTTTAGATCTCATATATATATATATATATATATATATATATATATATATATTTATATATAAAGCAGATGCTGATGCAGGTGCTGGAGACACCGCAGGCCACAAAGACCTCAGCTGGACATGACACTGACCCAAGCACTACAAAATGTGATTTATTTACAACTCTGGGGCGGGAAATATGTCCAGATTTCAAAAGTTTTGAGAAGTCTTCAAGTGCTTGCTTTGTGGCTTTATTTTTCCAGCCTTCCCTTTTCTTAATAGCACTTATGCTGCAAAAGCTGCACATTAAATGTCGTTCCATTATAATTGTATTTGCTATTAGTGTGGTCCACTTCAAAAACGCATAGACTTACAGATAAAGTGATGCATATATACAAAGGTATTAAAACACAGGAGCAAGCAGTCATAGACATGGCGGACAATCTCATTTATAATGTATTTCTTTCTACCACTTACATTTGGAAACGTTTACATGCTGACCTTGATCTATTTTTCCACGTTCCTATGCAAGTTTACTGAACAGTTTAATATTTAAATATAGTTTAAGTCCTATTGCTGCACATTTCTGGTATATGGAGACAGATATTTCCTGTCTCTTCAACTTGGCACGGTGTTTCACCTCCAACATCCGCTGTGATTGGCCCCTGTCTTCCCCCACGTGACCTTCAGAGGACAAACAAAATAGGTGAGTCTAAACGCACAACATTAAAATTGACCTGATATGATGATGAAATCTCCGCAGGTGTAAGAAAATGGATGATATTCTTGATTATTGGTGAATGATGTTCTTTTCCATCGTAGTTGAGGAGTAGTTTCTGCCAGAGATCAACCACCACATTTAAGTGTTAAGTAGACTGGTCCTTTTCTGTGCAAATACAAAAATTCTCACTTCGCCAAATGCTGGGGACTCGCTAAGTATTAAATTTCCTGTGCTTTCACAGACATGCTTATGGTGAGAACAATGGAGATGATAGATGTTTCAATGTGTGAGCCTGCAACACAAAGACAGACACACACAGACTACCTTTGTAAAAAATAAATAATAATAATAATAATAATCTTTATACTTTTTATAGCAGTGGCACGACCGCTAAAGCCAACATCCATCAGATAATCACAGTTAGGTAAAAATCAGATACAGCATGAAGTCGAGCCATTAAATCAATATGCAAAAGAAAAATAGTCTGTATCTTGATAGAAATGTGGTAAACCAAGAAGTGATCAACATCAGTGTTGTTTAATGATAATCACCTCCATCCCTTCCAGATTTATTATGCATGCTGAGGATTGAGGATTGTTTCCGTTAAATTGCTTGCAGCTCTTTATCTGTGTTTTATTTCCAGCTTAATGCTGCTTCTGCTTTCTGCTGCCGTATATAATAGTCATTAATGTAGTCAGTCTTTTTTTTTTATTTTTTTCCCCACCAGGTAAATTTGCTCAGTATATATAGGTTCCATATTTTATATTCAGTCGGATAGATTTCTTTCTCTCCGCTTATATCTGCAAGATTTGTGAGCTGCAGCCCTGGAAGTTCATGGGGCGTATTAGCCCCCGCTGTGGATTTTTCTAGTTGCAAACGTCTCCGTCCTCCCTCTTTGACTTATTTATATATAATTATATCAGAATTTTATTTGTAGATTTCATCAAATTCCGCCTGTTCTCGTGTGAAATGCGAGCACAAACTCCCCGTCTGAAGTCGCACGCTCTTGTTGAATAATGTATCGCAGTCAGAAAACGCACACGTAGGCAAGTGTCACACAGGTTCCTCCATGAAAGATTCATATTAACATTTCATTTTTATTATGCCTTCTGCACCAGCTGCTTGCCCATTGTTTCATGTCCTCATATTCTAATCATAGAGTTGGCACATTTGTGCATTCGTGGACTGAGCATTTCTTATGAAGGCTTTGTTTGCACTCTGCAAATATGTGTTTTCTTTTCCCTTCCTATATTACTGTGTTCACTGCGCGAGCAGTGTAGTTCCTGTTTAATTGGCCTGTTGAGAGTCTTTGTCAATGCATGCAGCCTGGCTCCTACTGGCTCTTGATTGGGTGATGAGGCAGTGTATGTGCCTTTGACTCTGAATAATGTTATTCTACATTACAGGTCTGTACTCTTTTAAAATCACATTATAGCCCAGAGGAGAATAGTGTTTAATATGTGCGCTTATTTACATTCTCATCTCTGCCCTGGCATCCTCACCCGCATCCTTCCACTGTCATGTACATTTACCTCTGTCGTCCTCTGCGCCTGGGTAAGCCAGCCTTTTCCGCCATCCCCTCTGAGGCCTATAGTGTGTGTACCAAGGACACAATATGGTGGAAGAGAGTTCAATGAGAATCTCTGCAAAGTCATGAACTTAATTATACATGTCACTAGACTGAGCTTCATTGGCTGCGCTGGCGAGAACATTTTCTGAAGTACTCCTTTAATGGAGCACTTGAACTTGAGGTATGCAGAATCGTTCCCGATGATTTCCATTGGTGCCCATTGTCCATTGCTTTGTTTCGGATAGTACTTTGCTTTTATGTAAATAATTGAGGCACAAAGTGGTGAAATGATCCAATTCTTCACAGAAACATGTCTGGAAGCTGAAAATTAATGGAGCATTTCTTTGTTTTTTTTCCCTTATTTTCTGCCCCATTAATCGCCTCATGTCCTCTCAGATTGATCTGGTGACCCTTTGAAAGGGACCGAAAATGCCACCAAACAACACGAGAAAAGTAAAAACTCCACCTCTGCTGGGATACAGCACAGATTTACTCTGTAAATCAGAGCCACCGTACTGTTCACTCAGACATACTGCAGCTGTATAACATGCACGTCCAGCCGTGGCCTCGGTGATTTACATTTCCAGAAAGGGTAAGCCTCGTATTAATGGGGCCGTCCATTTTAGGAGCTATAAATAGCTCAGTGCAGGAACTCGTCCCACTGCTGGCTGCCTCTTTTTTTCTTTTCATGCTGATCCACACATTCTGCCCTCTCATCTCAATTCTATTAATGTCCCGGATGATATTTACGACAGGTGGACCTTCCTAGCCTGACACGGCTGTAAAGTACATGTTCAAACCAGCCAAGCTTTATCTAATTAAAAGCCTCTGCAATTGCAATTCAACTGGGATTGAGTCTTTAAAGCCTCGATCAGTCCTCCAGTGGAGGGAGGGAGAGAGAGAGAGAGTGTCACTGCAGAGCTAAGAAAGTCGGGAATGTTGAACATTCCAGTTAAACACAGCAGAAGAATAACGTTGTAGATCATCTATCACATTCCCTGTTGTTGGAATTGTGGGAATTTCTGCCAGATGGAGGAGGTATTTGTTTGGGTGGTAACCGTACAGCTTGTTTTGCATATTTGCAAATGACCGGAGGCGTAGTGGTCAGATATTAGTGACCAATGCCAGTGACTGCACACACATTCAATATAAAAAAAAAAATGCTTCTTCTTCTGTCCGTTATTCAAGGCTTTTCTTTTGGGCGTGCAGCTCAACTTTACTTTTTCGATGGTTTGTGCACAACACACAGAGCTGACTGTAACTATACTTCAGGCTAAATACTGTAAACCAAATTTAGAGTCACTTTCTTCAGGCTTGTTAATTATCTATTACACAGTCCCAGCATGTCACCCTTTTACCAAACTTCACACAGCTCCCATCCTGTATCTCCACATACACACAGTTTTGAGCAGCAGATTTTCCCTTTTTTGCTCTTTATACGTCTACAAGCCCAGATCCCTGCAGCAACATCCAAATCTGCATGTTCATATTGTTACCAATTTATTATTTATTTTTTTACCACGCTTAACCTTATTTAGGAGCCCCCTCAGGGCCTTACCAGCAGAATCTGACAGTTTCTTATTCCTTTTTCAAAAGTAATATGTTCATCTATGGCACAACCTAATTATTTGTAACTCTGAGTAAGAATAAAGGAGCTTGTGAACCACGGTATTATGTAATATTCCCTTATCGCTATTATATATGATTGGAGCTTTATCTTTATTTATCTTTGTTTGCCGTTCACTACACCAGTGGTTTTACTTACACCGAACATTGTCTTCTGCATAAAGAAAAAAAGAAAAAATAGGTTTTAACAGACTTTTCTTTCATACAACCCGTATAAGTCATTAATTTGCACATGTGCAACGGAGACTTGGCCCAGCAATGCCCCTTGAATTCAACAGTCTGAGGCTGCATGTGAGAAGACCACAATTTACATCATCAAAAAGCATATGGAAATCTGTAAAGCCACAGAAACTCTTGCGTGAATGATTGTGCGTTTGAGAAACTGGCTCAGATAAAGTGAGATTTACGTCAGGCCCACAGGGAAGTTATATCGTGTTTGTATTATGGTTGCTCTCTGTTGTTGTTGAGTGTTTCATTGAGCCGTGTCCTTAGAATAAAGTTCACAGAGCTATATAAATAAGTGTCCATGTTGCGTTCAGGGGGGATTGGATTTTTGGCCCTTAACTACATGTACTGTTTGTTTCTACCTGCAGGTATTTGGGCCAGTCCGGTTGAGAGCTGTCCCAGCGCGGTACGGGCCAGCTGCAGGGCAGCTGCAGCGCAGGGGCCTCAGAGACGCCTTCCACTCTGCGGTCATGGAGATAAAGTCTTTCAAAAGAAGGAAACAGGGCTATAAAGGAGCAGGTTAACCAGGTGGAAAATGGACAGGAGCAGGTCGAGAGCCAGATCCAAGAGGCACTCCAAGGACGAAGAGATGAGCTCCTCAAAAAGGTCAACACACACACAAAAAAAAAGGGCAGACACGCACGAAGGCAGATAGAGAGAAGCTGGAGACGAGTGAGGAGTGCTGGAGGAGGAGGAGAAGGAGGAGGAGTGACGCACAACTCTGAGAGAACAGGAGGAGACAGGTGAGACACACACAGGCTGACAAATGCACTGGAAAATAGGACACAAAAGGCATGTAATTATCACTTTTATATTTTATATAAAACCCTCCCTGAGTAGAAAATTGTGGATTTACCCTTTCAGTCTCCTAACTGGTAAAAAGGGCAATTACTATCATTTTTGAAACACCTTTTTTTTACACCTTAAAATATGTTTGCTTGGCTTGGAGGAAGGGCTTTAATATTCCGTGGCGGAATCTATACAGAAATATCCACTGTGATGTCACCTGGGTTATTTTGGTTTATGATGGTGGAGGCTTCCGTTTTTCTCAGAAAGCTTTTGACTGTTACATATTAAAACTCTGACTCTATAAGTCCAACACTGTGACTCCGAAGTGGCGCTTTAAGATGAAAAATAAATCCTGAGGTTTAATCTCGCACGTAGAAACCGCCGCCTCTCCTCTCTGTGAATACCGTGCACCGCAGTGGAAGAGAAGAGATTCCAATATTGATACAACTGTAGCTGGCAAATAACCACGGGCTAGAACGCTGCTGTGGTCGAGTGGTCTTTGGGATTTAGGCAAGGTTCGGTGTGTTGGATATAAAAAAAAAAAGTGAGACGGCCACAGAGAAGAGGAGGCGGCTGTGAGCCGAACCCCCTGCGGTCATTTCCATTGCAGAGGTGGAATGAGAAGCGAGGCCCGAGCCGACCTCGGTGTTTCTCCGGTGAGGGGGCGGGCAGGTGTGAGCAGAGGTAGAACGAGACAAGAAGGAAATGAGTGGCAAAATGATGACGGGCCTAATGGAAAAGGGCCAGATTGTGGAGCTGAGTATTTAACAGGACAGGAAACAGAAAGTGCATTAACAACGCCCCTGACCTCTGTAATCCAGACTTCCTGTTCCTGTGTGGGACCTGGAGCGCCTTATTAAAGCAGGACAGTCAGCAGTTTGTGGCACAGCATCATGCCCCCCATCTTCCCCGTCCCAAGGACACACACACACACACACACACAGTTTGAACACCATTGATTTGAATTTGGGGGAGCCTAAGCATCATTTGTTGCCTCATTCTGACTCCATTATTTATTTATCCCCTTATAATCTACAATGCTGGTCCATCCGCAGTAACCTTCATCTCCAGTTTGTTTGCTCTCTATCAGCGGGGGGCGGGGGGGGGGGGCTGCAGAACCAGTCACACTGGATGGGATTTAAACATTGGCTGGGGGGGGGGGGGGGGGCTGCAGAACCAGTCACACTGGATGGGATTTAAACATTGGCTTGTTAGAGATGCATGAAGTTTTTCTATAGAGCCGGCGACCTCTGAAGTTTAGCCGCCCTTGGTCTGTGTTTCTCAATTCTCAATATCTGACTTATTGTCTATATGCACACCTCCCAGCCTCCAATCGCAGAGCTGAGAAATCTCATCATTATTGCATAAAAGTAATTGAACGGTATCGGCGAGTCAATATGAACGCTACCCTTTTATTATTTGGCATTTTAGGGAGCTACTAGGTTTTTTTTTGGGGTGCTGAAGGGAAACCGTGTGAGATTTGAAAAACAAAAGGGACTTTTTTTTTGTCCCTGGTTTTGCGGCAAACTTAGGACGGAGAAGAAAGTTTTGCATTGTTATTATGAGCTTCAAATTATTCTGACCACATTTTTTTTTCTTTCGTTACACAAAAAAGAAAGAGGCAATCCAGGGTGTTATTTATGTTTTTTTTTTTTTTAATCCATTTCTAGCTCTATTCAGCTTTGTTTAAATCTCTAAACTACGCCATTATCATCACGTCTTTGTTCCCGCTGTAGCTGTTCCCTCAATGCCTTCTCACAATAACCTGCACGAGTCTGAAGGTGTAATTAGCCAGAGGAAGAAACAATCACAGAATCTCCAACTCATAATTGATATTGAGCCCTTCTATATCCAAATGATTGAAAAAGATCCAATCGTGCCATTTTATGTGATGAGGACGTGAACTCGTATCATAACACGCACAGTATCGCACACACACACACATCTCTACATCTTCCCCCTGAGCCAGGCTGTTCTTTTTCCCCCTGATGCTGAGATAACGACCCTCATTGGTGTGTGTGTGTGAGAGATTTCTGATTAGCAGCACAACAACAATGACGGCTAATTACCACCTGAAAGACAAAGCTGCACTGATGGAACTTTCTTTCAGGCCCATTGTGCTGCAAAATGGCCTGTGTGTGTGTGTGTGTGCGCATGTTTACGTGCACGTGCTTGATTTGCCACCGGAGGAAATGAAAGAGATAGAGATTGACCAAGGGGTGAGAGTGTTCCAGTGAGAGGCGGGAGGAAGGAGACGCGAGGGATGGAAACAAAGACAGAGTGATGATGGAGTTGCTCCAGCTCAGGGACACATTTTATTTACTCACTGATTCATTTAGCCGACACACACACACATTCTGTGATTCTGACCGAAGCACAATTGTCGGAGTGATATATTTTTTTCATATATTGTTGCTAGGAGATGAAAATATATATATATTTTTTCTATCTGTCATTTGCACTACATTATCACCTCTCGAGGAATTATTGAACTCGTGTCCTCCCGACTAGACTGAATCTCCTGTCCCCGCTCTGTTTTCGATACGCTGTCGGGAGTTGTTGGCCGCGTTGTGGCCCCGTTGCTCTGACCGGGGGGATGGGTGCGCGTCCTCCAGCGGAATGTGTCCCAATGAATATTTGATAGCTATTGGTTTGGTTCAATATGGCATGCATAATGAAGCACAATGCTGCTGCTTCCAAACCGCAGCCTGAGAAAGAGAGGAAAAAAAAGAGAGTGATGTTGAGGAGTGGAATACAATCAGAGCTTTGCTCTGCTGTGACCCGTGTCAGATAAACAGTAAACTGCTGTGGGACTTCTATGTCTTTTTATTGTGCGTCTTTGACCTGAGCCTACGAATCCTCCTGTGGGCTAAATTTGACCCTTTTTTTAGGCATTCAATTTCACCAATGTTTTTCTTCTGACTTCCAACCGGAATTAAACATTTCCCTCCAGCCGTCCTTGGATTAATCCATTTTCTCTCTGCCTCTCTAACGAGCCTCTTTTCTGCTTAATTAACATTAGTCGGGGCTTGTTTGTGCAAGAATGCTATTCAGGTCATGAATAAACTAGGGAGTGGAACTGGTTTCTTTTTGCATTCTGAGAACTGAGCAGTTTCTCCATATTCACCCTGGCTTATCGGCCGCGTTATCTGCATATGTGTACTTGTACGTGTGTGTGTGTGTGCGGTTCCTAATGAATAAAGGAATGCTAATGGTGGTAAAACAGTGATTTCTCCAGCTGATTGGGTGTAATGGATGGTACTCAGAGCTCCTTCATAATTGATGAGCATGTCTTTGGGTTGTTCCACTGCCATTGATGGCGGTGCGTGTGCACATGCGTGTGTGTGTGTGTGTCAGGAAGCGCAGTGACTTTGGGTGGGGCCTGAGACTCCATGGAAGCCCGCTCTTGTTATTTGTGCAGTAGCTCCCCTCAATTCCTGTTAAGAGAATGGGATGATTAAATCTTGTTGTTTTGGCATCTCTCTCTGAACCGTAGCAAAAGACAACATAAAGGGAAGAATGTATAAAAAAAAAAGCGTCTCCCATCAAACTCTCAAACTCCCGCGGTTAAATACATCTTACTCACTCGCGCTTTCTTTCTCTCTGCGCTTCCTCTCCCGTTGTTATGCTTTCATTCTGCATCCGCGAACTCCCAGCGGCGCCGTCGCATTTTTCACTCCTCCTCGCCTCTCCTCCCTCCATCTTTTTCTCTTCTTCTCCCCTGTTTCCTGGGCTGCGTGCCAACCTGTCGCTCCCCACTCCACATTTATACCATTCACGGCGTACGCGGGCTTTGATGGAAGGGCTGCAGACCAGTGGTGTGCATTGGCAGATTTGAAAAAAGCCAGATATTGGTTGAGAGAAGGGTAGCGCTATTATGGCATATTATGTTGTGGCTAGGAGGAGGCAAGTTGTTCCTCTCCATGATCAAACAAGCAAATATCAGCAGAACAAAATGAGGTATGTCTGGTGGCGTGAGGGATCGCTTTGGTTCCTTTCTTCCGAAGATGTGGTCTATATAGATTTTTGTTCGGGAATTCGAAACCTCCACACGCTGAGAGAAAAAAAAGAAAAGTTGAAGCGTAAGAAGACGGAAGAAACAAAGAAAAATAAGTTAACTTCCACCAAAAGAAATTGATATTTTACTTCCTAAAGTTAGGTGGAGAAGCACATGGGGGAAATGTAATGGTGTCTTTTATGTTGCAGCCAGTTCACGCATTATTGGATCAGCATGCGAGCCGGACACCGGATCGCACAGTCTCCTTGTTGATGACCAGGATGAAACAGAACCTGTCTGTGTTATACAGTTTCAGTCGTGTATTGTTCTTCGTGGCAAGCTGCAGAAAGTAATGAAATACCAGCGGGACGGTGGCGCAAAGGATGATGTCATGCCAAAAATAAAACTCGATCTTATGGACGGGGGAAAGGAAACCAAATCTGTTTGCCCTCTCCTTTAGTCTTCAGCACTGCAAATGCACAGTAAAATATTCTTTAAATGCAAATTGTGTTAGCGTTTCATGAGATGAAATATTCTGCGATCCATGAGAAATTCAGGGGTAAATGGCAAAAGTGTAAAAATCGAAGAAATAGTCAGGAGAAAGTGATAAGATCACAGAAAAAATAAATAAATAAAAAGCGATGTGAAATTGGAGGCGAAATGGCAAAAAAAAGCAACGTTCGACTTTTTTCCTGACAACACTTGCGTTCTGGGTCCTGACTTCCAGACGGATATCAAATTTGTTCCCGACTGGTGAAATGCCTTCATGATCCACTACCTCTCCTCAAATTGAATCTGTTCTGCTCCTTCCTCAGTTGATAATGAAAGGGGGGAGGAGGAGGAGGAGGAGGAGGAGGAGGAGGAGGAGGCTGTGGGTGGTGGCGGGAGGGAGGGGCGTCTCGGCTTTTTAAATTATAAAGATACAAATGTACAAATTTACATCTGGGACACACGGCGAAAGCGCAGACGAAACACATTCCCTAAAACACTCAATCATATCTGTGGAGAATAACTTCCCACTGTCTCCCATAGAAATCAGCCGGAATGAAATGTAAATCCACCTCTCCTTTAGCATGCGGCGTTTCTCTCACAGCGTAATGAGTATCACAGGGACTGTTTTATAAAAGCAAATTTATGCTCACCATCAAAGTGGTGATCTATGAAAAATTGATGTCCATGCCTGAATCCTTGGGTTGCACTGATTTTCTATAATAAATAAAGGAAAATCACCATAATTACAGATTTTATTCTACCACCCAAATGCTTCTTTTATTTTATACTTGGATTTAAGCGCGTTTTATGGAACAGCACAGTGTTGTGTATTTTTCTGAATCCCCTTGATTGTCGCAGTGGCTCGTCTCTGAGATAAAAGCTAAGTGTAAACAGAGTTTTTCTCTTTATCCAACGGAGCCTGTTTACTGTATTTTCCAAAGTGGCGGGGTCGAATATTGGCTAAAGGGACGTTGGAGAGTTCAAATAGTATAATAATAATGAAAGATAAGCAAATGAATATGCCAACGACAAACCCGTTTTTCCTGAGTTGAAAGCCAAGGCAAACCACGAGTTGTATTACATTACATTGAGTGTGTTGGTGTGTGTGTCTGCACACACTGTGGTCGTGTGTGTCCTGTTTGCTGTACAGTAGCTGTGGGTGATCACGTGGAAGCCAGACTGGAGCGCTGGCCGTGTTGTGTCATCTCTGATGTGCACAGCCCAGTGAGGAGTCACAGATCACTACCCCTCGGGGAGATGGAGTTAGTGTGTCTGTGTGTGTGTGTGTGTGTTTGTGTGTGTGTCGGGTTGTTATTTACCTTCTCACGTATTTCTCAGCCACCTCTTTGATTTTGGCTGTCAGCGGCCTCGCTTGGCGCCACCCGACCGATTCGGGCCCTGAAGTCACATGATCACATGACCTGACCATCTGAAGCATCTTATAGGAAAGATGCCAATGCTGGCATGTAAACACATCCCGTTCATGTCGCCGTGGCTCAAATTCATTCGTTTCATATCGGGATGGAAGTGAATTCAACAATATCCCGGTACTTTGTGATTTTGATGAATACAGACCTGATAATGGGACTCTTTGCTATAAAGCAGCAGTGATTTGCAGTTATCATATCTGGAGATGTCATTTTCTGTCAGTGAAACTCATGAAGTGGAAGACAGCCTCATTCTGAGTGTGTCTTCTTTGTCATTGTGTTTAATTTTCATTTGGGTTCCACTCCGTATCCTGCTGTCAGGGAAGTTAAAGCCCCTTGAGCCGTGGGTTAAAAGTACGGTTTAGCGTTCCTTTTTTACCTCGGCTGGTTACAGTCGCAGCTCCGACGCCGTGGGCGTGCGCCTGGGTCAGTGTCTTTCATTTTACATGGTGGCATCCACCAGAGCAGAGAAGCCAAAAACAAATGTGTATCTCCAGCTCAATTATGTATTCAGGGTCTGCGGCTTATGAAGTTAATTAATTATCTCTTTACCTGAGCATGGAAATGGCTGAATGCTTATTGGGCTTCATCACACCAACCGGTCATCTTTAGTAAACAGGGTGAGCAGCACATTACGCGCCGTATCTGAGCCAGTGGCGTGAAAAAGAGTTTTCCCATCCGTCTCCCTCCACTGTCCATCAGTATGAACCGCGCCCCTCGACAATAAGAAACTCAGCCAGCGCCGGCTTTTACATCACTGCCAACACCAGATATGACTAATCACGATTATATACGCCAGGAGTCTATTCCAGGCCGGGCGAGCCTATCGCTGCATTATCGGGGAGAGGGAGCGAAAGAGAGAGAGAAAGTCCTGTCGCCAGATATTCGGTTGGAGCCTAATATTTGCATAACTGTGCGTTAGATAAGAGTGGGGGGAACCATTATAGCGTGGCACACTCATAACCGGGGGGCACGCAGACACGGGGGCGTTGGGGGATGGTGTGTGTGGCGGTTCCATTAAAGATGGCGGAGGGGAAAAGTGTGTCAGACTTTTCATGCAGAAACATTGAAAGTGCGTCTCTACTTTTGTACGCCGCCAATAACGAGCCGTTTATGACGGATCGGTTCTGGCTCGTTGTGAGGCCGGGGAAGACGCAGAGGTGCATGCCCGCCGCAGATAGCATTGTGTGTCGGGCGCTTTATGAGCCTTATATTCATAATCCCCTGAACTCATTGCTGGTACGTTTTGTCGAGTGTTTCATGGCGAAAAAGCAGATCTTCATTTTGAAAATCGCTTTTTTTTCAACATTCCGCAACAAATAACTTTGAGCGTCGTTTCAGAATTACCCAGGCAGGCGGCTTTGGGCATGTCGCCTCCTCTCTCAGTATGCAGGTACATGATTCTGTCTAGACAACGGTAGACAGGCAGCTGCCTCCGAGTGCACAAAAACACAGGCGCGCGTGCGCACCGAGGCGCTGGCTGCCTTCGGCCCCTTTCATCATGAGCGGTTGCCGTGGAGGACCAAAACTAATAGATGAATGCGGCCGGCTTATCAATCAAGCCGGAGGAACGGCAAATCGATGCGCAGGCAAACATTTAGAGGAACCTGTCACATGCATAATCTAAGCCGTGTGGATTTCCCTTTCATGACCACAATGATGTCTCAGGGATTAGGCCGCGCGTTGACCCAAATTACCTTTGACGAGCATCCTTGAACATTTCCCCTGTCACCCCCTTAAACTGAGAAACAGCAGGTTGCATTCTTAATATTTGCATTTCCTTCTTTTTTTCTCTTCCTTTTTTCTTCCACGTTCAGCCCCGGCAAAGGCACAACCCCCCATCACCGGCGCCAAACGCGCCAATCGGGACACATCAGCGCAAAGGCGGAGAGCAAACAATAATTAATGAGACAAAAGTTTTGCTGTTTTGTTGACAACAAAGCAGGGCGGATGAAAGGGGCCGAGGGAAACATCTGGAGAGAGTCTGATGTAGGCCTTTCAAGTGGGACGGCAGATGAAAACTCCTCTGCCTCGCGGGCATATTAACAAATGCTTCTCGCAAAAGCCCATTTTTTATTGAGCCGAGGTTTTTTCGGCGAGCAAACAATCAAAGAGAATCTGTGAGCGCAGCTCTGGAGCAACCTGGGCCTATATTTAGAGAGGGGAGTGGATGCACAGGCACAGGCGGTAATCAGGTAATTATGAGAGCAAATGGAAATAGACAGATACAGTGCGGTTGCTGGAGGCCATGTGGTAGTCCTGCCCTCCTTCTCTCCCAGATGTGCGGCGTGGCAGGCTCTCACTCCCTGCTCCACACTCAGAAGAGCAGACCCAGGGCACCGCACCATGTCCTTCATCATCGTGATCCTTTTCTCTCTCTTTTTTTTCTTCAAATTTTAGTACAACTTTGCCTGTCGTTGTCCAGCATCGTGACCGGAGTCTCGGTGTGCCTTGTTCACTTCCTGGGTTTGATGATGCTTCTTCGTGGTACCTTCAGATTTGACCTGACAGTGACTTTGTTGATTGAAATTTAGCTGAATCCTGATTGACTGATGGCTCTACATTAACTGGAAACTAGAACTAGATTAGATAGAGGAGCAAACAGAGTTGTAGAAACCATGGTAGAGAGGACCATATTGCTCAGAAGACTCGTATGAGTTATCCAAATGGTGATGGGGCTTGGATTCACAAAAAATCACATTGAAATCTCAGTGTCTGCAGCCTATACTTAGCTGGATGTTTATGTGCCATTAATTTGCTTTTGAGTGACACCTCATCACAAATCTTATAACCACTCAGCACTGACGAAGAGAAATGTGTGCATAAATAATAGGAAATAATGACATGAAAAGGTGTTTACCACCACTTAGGATTTAGCTACGGTGCGTGCGTTTGTCAATCTCAATTTGCAGGTGTATTTGTGAACCAACAACATCGTTAATGTGGGATGGCTAGTTTATGATGTATGTCAATTTACAGCCACAGTGATTATGTAGAAACTAGGAACATTTTAAAACATGTCAAAAAATAAGAACCTAGCACCATGCTTTAATTGGCTGACAAGTGGTTGTGTTATCAAGCAACACATGAAAAAACACGTCGAACTGTAGTTGAGTAAGTCACTTTAGCAATGATGTCACTCTTCAGCCAACATGAGAGGACTGAGGTTAAATGGCCTCGCCTGATATATGATGATATGTTAAGAAGGTCAGTGAAGCATATGCGTGTCCTGTGTAGGGCAAGACAAATAACGGTGAAATAGAGAATATGTAATCCCCATCTTCACTTCGCATACATTCAACACGCAGAGCGCGCATCATACAGGTTTACTCTATTTACCGCTCCTATGTTGACATTTGAGAATTGACCTTTGGAATCAAATGGTGGCGTAGGCAGGGACCTGCGACGGCATTAATGAGGGAATTTGGCTCCCAGTGTCGATTTAAAAGTCCATTAACTTTGCAGAGCTCTCTGCATACCAAACTCCAGCTCTGTGTCTTCCCCCAGTCTACCGCGGCTAATTGCCATTCTGGGGAGGGACGGCTATAAAAGTTCCCCGTTTAGCCGTGTACCGAGGTTCCTAGGTGCACCTCGTGGTGTATGAGACAATATAAGCCTTCCTACTAATAAATAAGATAAAGGGGGGGTAAAACGGGTCTACGGAGAAAAGCGATTCTGCATGCTGAGCAGAATAGTTAGTAGCAGATGCTATCAAGAAGTAAAATCCTGATCCCCTCTGTGCAATTTCCGTGTTTTGTCTCTTGAAATCGCAACAAATCATCGGAAGAGGGATGAAGGGGTGACAGAGAAAATTAAACCCGCAAACAAAAATAATGATAGAGGCGATAAAGTGCAGTTTGTTCTGCTGTTTGCCGGAGTTTGGATCATTGACTTGGAACTTTTTGCTCCAAGGAAAATAGATAAAGGGCCCTCCCTCCTCTGTGTGTGAAGAATTGAGGTGGTGTGTGTGTTACGTCTTTGAAAGATTCATTTGGCAAAAATAATTATTTTTTTCAACTTCGGCAAATAAGGAACAATAATGAAGGGGGAAATCAGAAACCCTGAATACACAATGATAGAAACCTCATTTTGCAGTAGTAATGTTTGAGTGTTGTTTGGTGCTGTCCATGGTGCTGAACAATGTTACCGCTGTTCATTATTGTGTGTGTCTATGCATTTGAAGGAACCCATTTCTCCACATGCTGCTTGTGTTTGCATTTGTGTTTGTCAGTGTGTGTCTGCGCTCCCCTCCCGGATCCTGGTGTTGTCGTGGGCGCCCTGAGGGCTCTCCTTCATTTCGCCTCCACTGAGGGGAAGCCGCGAGTAAAGCTCCCAGCTCACCCCCTGTTCCCACAACAAAAGCACACAACCACACAAAGAGCAAACACTGCCTGCCACTGCCGCGCACTGGGCTCCATGACGTGTCAAACTGCAGAAACGCTCTTCAATGAAGACGTGCCACGTATAGATTTGAGCAAAAGGTCCCGAGGGAGACGACAACCTCGCCGCCCTCGTCCTGAACCACTTAAATAATGAACTTAACTTCATTTCCGTTTTCCTGGAGGCCTCCGCTGTAACTGACAGCAGTGAATGGCTCACACCAGGTAACCACTTCTTCACATTCCCCTCACTCCTCTGGGTGTCTCTTCCATCAGCAGCAGATGTGGGTGAATCCGCACGGAGGTCTGAATGGCGCACCCTGCTCGCACTATTTGCCACAAATTCAATCAGTCTCCCTCGCAATAACCCGTGTGTGTTTTTGGAGCTGACAGGATTCGTGGGGATAATGGAGACCTACAGGGGACCATTGCGATGCAGAGGATGTGGGAGATAAAGAAAAAAACGGCACTGAGCTGATCAACGCGGGCCTTCTATGAAGACCGAGGATGTCTCATAGTTCCCGGAGTCTGTGACTGTGAGCCAAGTGAGTACCAGTGAAAATGTCTGTATTTGGGCCTTTCTCTTTCCCCCAATGGAGTTTGCTTTTTACCATGTTGAAGCCTCTTCCTCCAGTTCTCACAGACAGTGGTGAGAGTGAGAGGTAATCAGAGTTTAGTGGGGGTTTCTTCCTTCCGAGCCCATCTGCTGTGAGTTGCTTTGGCATGTATGAACCCTTTTGAAGCAAAGGGTGTGGTGAATAAAAATCTCCGTCAAAGACCTTCATACCATACCGCAAATGTTAGAGCGGCTTTAGTGTTCATACATGTGGGAGTGCACCTGGTGGTTTGTGACTCTTCAGCTGTCTATGGGAAAGTAAATTCAAATTGTGTGGGAGCTCATTTCTATATCATGTATGGAAATAATATATACTCCGAACTGTCATCATCTGTCTTCAGTGATGGATTTCAAACCAATTTTGTCATAGAAATGATGTTCCTCAGCTAAATTGAAAATATATGTAGAGACAGGACATTGAACCACAATTGTGTACTTTCATTGGTGTAACATTTTAAATATATATGTAAGTGATTTGCAAGATGTCTCTTTCTCCTTCAGCCTCACATCCTTCCAGAGACTTAAGTCTAGAGCCCAGACTGAAGCAAAGCCAGCAGAGTCCTCCTGGAGTGAAGGTCAGATACACCTCCGTCTTCATCTATTTTTCCCTGACGCTCTCCACGTTATCTCATCAGTTGTTATTTTATGTTAAATAACAAATTTAGCCGGGCCATACCGCTCTTTAGTTTTGGATACATCACGCGGTCTCCACCGTGGGATTCCCTGGGTGAGGCCTGAGAGAAGGGGAGATGTTTGATGTGTGGAGGGGTTCAGAGGGAAACGCTAAAAAGCTCAGGAATAATCATTTTTCAGCTGCAGCCATTGGGAGGAAAAGGTGAAGGAGGGCAGCGAGAGAGAGAGAGAGAAACTGAGAGTGAGTAATGGAGGGGAACCTGCCGATAACCGATGGAGACGCACGCTGAGGCCTCTGCTGATTTAGAGCCCACACATCCGTGCATCCCATCGCTCTGATAACCAAACCGTGGACCCCCCCTCCCTCCTCCCTCCCCGCCGCCTCTTTCTCCCCGTTCCCGGATTGACGGATGGGAAACAAGACGCAGGGAGCCACCAGGGCCCCCGATAACACGGTTTTTCATATCAGGTTGCAGCGCTATTGAGATGCAGAGCGGTATCGGGATCTCCGGCTTTCTTGTCAGAGTTTGTCACTGTCTCAGATTTCGGGGGAGCGATGCCTGAGAGGAGGGCCACGCTCGGGGATGAGAGGCTGCGATGCGGAGGAGTGCAGAGAGAGGGAATGAAGGAAACTCGAGATGGATACGTGAGAGAAAAAACAACGCAGCACAGGTGGTGCTGAGACGACACTTTGCGGCGGGAGAGTTGATCCTGGAGCGGGGAGAGGGAGTTTGGGAAAAAAAACACAAAACGCCGAGGGCTTGACGAAGACTCGGGCGAAGAGAGTTTTGCGGGTGAGATCGGGTGAGGGATAAAGATGATATTCAGTCAGGAAATGAAAACATCTCCGGCTCGATTTATTCATGGATTTCAGGGAGGAACACTGAGAGTGACAATAACGCACAATAACCGACGCAATGGAAATGATTTGGCTGGAGGTGAACGCGGATGAGCTTTGTTTTAGCAGGTCCCCCGTGCCATTTATCGATGTGAAGAGGTGAGATCTGGGCGAGAAAGGCAGTGGCATGCACAAATAGATTTGGAGTTAACTTCTGCGCGGAGAGACGCGCCGTCCGTCCTGCGTCTGAATCTCTCAAAGTCCTCCCTCCCTCGCAACTTTCTCTGCGCCTCTTTGCGTTTGATGATCTCGCCGGGGCATCACGAGGAGAGAGCGGGGCTCATCCAGAGATGCATTGTGGGATGCAATGGTGTCTTTGTTCCCGGAGAAAGGGGGGGATTAGCAGGGTGCAGACAAGAGCCCCCTCCCACGGCCCTTTGATGCCTGATGATGGGCGGGCGCTGGGATTGATGTGGCACTGTGTGGGCCAGATGAAAGAGGACCCGCTGCTTCCCTCCGGAGCTCTCCCCTCTCTCCTCCACCCATCCGTCCACCTCTCCGCTGCAGATCCACCTTTCACTTTTCATGTAGCAAGGATGCGCCGGGCTTCAGCCGCTGCCGGGCCTCCTTTTTCTCCTAAGCTCCACACCGTCCATCAAGCCAAAACAATGTCTTGGTGCTCATTACCGTGAGCTTTTTTTTCACGACAATTTCTTGTTTTCCTCCTTTCTCAACCTTCACATTGCTCTTCTCTTCATCTCCTCTTCCTCACTTGTTCCTCCGGCCTCATTTAAATAGAATATCCCGTCTCGTTCCCCTATTCAATTAGCCGTTCAGGTCATGTTCCAGCTCCGTACACAAGCTCCTCTCTCTCTCTCTCTCTCCACCGCTCTCTGGATCGCCCTCCCTCTGCGGGGAATGATATGCTTCTAATCCATCAATTAAGGATATCAGTGCATCGCTTCTCTGGCCCATTAGGGGCTGTGTCATCCTATAACCAAGTATATAACCCCTCCGCTCGCATGAGCCCCGACGCATATCACATCCAATCTGCTTTTCGAGCTCCGTCTTTGGCCTGGCATCCCAGAAAAAACCTCCCGAGCATCTGTGTGCGTGTGTGTGTGTTTTTTCTCTTTATAAACCCCAGTTTGTAAGTCTGCATTTTTTGAGTTGACAGTAGAAGTCAGAGCAAAGCATTTTGTGAGACGTTGCACACAAGATCTTTTTTTTTTTTTTGGGTTAATTAATTTACATCCTCTCTCACCTTTAAGCCTCCGAGCTCTGGCAAAGCTCGGCGGTTGTCATCGAGATCAATAAACACCCGGCTTTGCACGTTTGTTGGTGAAGAGAGAAAAATAAATCACTGCCAACTTGATCTTGAATTTAATTACAAAAAAAAGCCCTGAACGCTTCCCCAAACCGAGGCGGCACTTTGTCCTGCTTGCTATAAAAGATAAAGGCATAACATTTTGTGAGGGTGAAGGTTAACAATTTTTCCGACGCTGTTAAATGCGCGGAGCAGATGAGCCGGTGCAATTACCCGTGCAGATGTCTGTTGTGTGCGTCCACGATGACTGCGGGATCACACCGTTGGAAATAACGAGGTCTTGTTTACCCGCGATTACAGGCGATGGGCTTCGATTCCCACAGAAGTCTCCACCTCTTCAGGGAGGGAGTTCAGGGGCCGCGGCCAAAGGTGGAACTCGGCTGCAGATTTGATTTGTTCCAGGGGGGAAGGATGGACCTGTTTGAATGAAGCCTTTTATTTGTATATAGCTGTTTGTGGTGTTGAGATAAATGTGTTGCAGCGTTGCTGTTTTAGTTTTTTGGGGGGGGATTGAATTTAGTTTAATCCACTACTGTTGTGTCAGTGCACGCTCGGCTCGGAATCAATCAAAAAGAAAAAAAAGAAAGTCCTAAATACATAAACTTCCCCCGGGGGAACCAAGCATTAAGCTTCCGCCGTCGATATTTCACCGCTTCCGCCCGGCCCTCAGGTGAACACGCCGGGAAAAATAAAAGAAGCAGCGGCGGCGGCGGCTGCTTGAGAGCCACCGTCCCAGCATTCCGCTTCGTGGCGTCAGCAGCGGCCTCAGAGCCACTTAATTCACGGCTGCTTTTCCTATCCAGACGGGGCGAGCCTGGTAATGAAATAAATAATTCATACTGCTGGAGCGTGCCATCTAGGGGGACAGATTAAGTTAATGACACGTAAGCAATGGGTGATTGTAAAACGGGGGGAAGGGGCGGGGTTGCAATTCTTTCCTGGTAGTCAGGCGTAGCACTACAGCACCTCTGGGTAAAATCCACAGAATTAGCTCGAGGAGGGGAAAAATAGGAGCACGGAGGAGTTTACAGTATGGAGGCGTGAGGAGGAAAGCACGGATTTCGTCCTACATGTGTGCGGTGCGCTGGGAGAAAGTGTCCACTCAGACCTTTTTATTGGCTTGAATCTAAAGGTATCTGTGATTGGTGGAATTCACAATGCGCGATTCACACGTATATTTCATCTGGGCTGGATTTTGTTTTGCGTTGTGGAACATTTGGCCTTAACTGGCCAGATTGGGTTGGAAAAATCTGTCGTCTGGCAGTGCTGAGTGGAGACTTCCACTCCGGTTGTGACTAACTCCGTCCTCCTACTCTCTGTGTAAAGATCTGCTGACAGTGTGCCAGCTCCCCCTCGGAGACCAAGTGTGTGGACTCTATCTTCTCTCTCTCTCTCTCTCTCTGTTTTTTTTCTCCTCCTCTCCAGCTGCTTATTTATTTCCTCCGCTGGTCCTTCTGCTTGGCATTGTCCTCCTCTCCGCCAGCCTTCCGTCCCTCGTCTTTCACTCCCGCTTTCACTTTTCATTTCCCTCCCTCACCCAGAGATGGGTGTCGATAAGGGCGGGGGCGAAGCGGGGGGAGGGAGGGAGCATATGTGGCGAGGGGAGTTGAGAAGTTGAGCTGGGGAACATTTAGTGCTGATAAAGAAGAAGCGAGTTGAGTGAAGTATCTGGGAAGAGGAGAAGCAGGCAGGTGAGAGGGGAGGAGGGGAGGAGGGGAGGAGGGGGTGAGTGTGTGTTTTTTCCCTCCCTCAGCAGAGGTAGCAGGCTGAGTTGCCAGAGCCACAGAGAGTGTAGTCTTTAGAGGCTCTTTTTGAAGTTGAGCCTGAGGATTATCGCGGTTGCTTCCTCAGCAGTGGCAAACCTGTGTCTGATTCCTGAGACGGAGGGAGGGAGGGGGAGAGAGAGAGTGGGGGGGGGGGTGCTGAGAGAAGAGGAGTAAAGTGAAATCCCTCAGGAGACGGCGAACACATGCCGCAGGAGCAACCGGTGCACAATGACAAAAGAAGGAGAGAGACACAAAGTGTGTGTGTGTGTGTGTGTGTTAGAATGGCGCTGACGAATGCTCGCGAGCTTCCTGCACAGAGAAGATTCACGAGTCACTCATTAGTCACCGGCTCCTTCATTATTTAACATCGTTTCCGGGCGGCTCCAGGTGAGCGAGCTCCTGGGTAATCGCGGTGACCTTTCGACCTGACGTCAGCCGCCACGACGGAGATGAAGAAATACGACCCGACGGGTTCTCGTTCTTTTTTTCCTTTACACCTGGTATTGACATGTGGTCTCTCATCGTCACAGGTCGGATTTACATGCATCTGACACGTCCT
The DNA here is from genome assembly GCA_016785305.1 of Colistium nudipinnis. Classification (NCBI taxonomy): domain Eukaryota; kingdom Metazoa; phylum Chordata; class Actinopteri; order Pleuronectiformes; family Rhombosoleidae; genus Colistium; species Colistium nudipinnis. The sequence goes on from JAFBJU010001433.1 coordinate 1,870,195, forward strand.
GTGTGTGGATGAGGAGGAACGCGTTTATGAATTCATTCAATTACCCAGCGGACTGGGAGATCATTCATTTTTCCTTGTCCTGACGTGCTCCATGATGGATTGGCATTAACCAAACCGTCATCATTCATTTTATATCCATTGTGATCATGAAAATTCATATGAATACCAGCTATCAATGCAAAAGCTGGTTGTTATGGGGCGGATGTATCCAGATATAGATCAGACAATGGGGCCAGCTTCGGGTTATCCAGATTCACATTGCATACTGTGAACCACCTGTTCTAGTTAGGCTCTAGATTGAGTCCATAGAAAGACTAAAAGCGAAAAACTTTCCATCCATCAGCATCAGGGCACCGGCACCGGTGGAGGACGGAGAGCTTTGGGGGAGATGGAGATAAACCGAGTGAGCGTCTGATAGAGAGAGCGAGGAGGAGGGAGGCCGTCTCTGAGATGGATTGATGTCCTCCCTACACCGCCGTCCACGGGCCTGACGCCAAACAGAGCGTCGTGGGCCGGAGGAGGCCATGTGTGACAGGGAGAGAAGACGGTGGGAGGAGAGGGAATGTTGTGTTTGTAATTATATCAGTAGACGTCTGCTCCTATCTGCTCCGTCGCCTTAATTTATGCATCGTGGCAACAAGGCAGCAGAGCTAATGAATGCAGATGTGAGTCAGTGAAAGAGTGAGAGGTAAGGTAAGGTAAAAAAAAAAAAACACACTGAGACAAATCCTTCAACTTGGAAATGAGACACATCAGAGCTGCAGTGTTTCAGCTGTTTGTTGGACACCTCGGCACCATGCGTCTGGTCAGAACGACGAGGTGCTGAAGGGGTTGGAAATAAACCAGCCCTGGTGGTGGAGCGTGCAGGTTCGCTTGTTCACCAGCAGAGGGGGGTAAAGACACACTCAAGAGCCACGGCAGTCCACTGAGGCTTTATGGAAAAGCAGTTTTGGCATTAAGTGGAAAATAAACATGTGCCCCTTTGTGTTCTTCAAGCTTTTTGCACCCCTGGCTTCGCAGGTTGCGTTTAGCGGTTTAGTTTGTGAGACTTTCTTGTTTTGCCGGTTGTTTGCTTTGACTTTGAGCCGCAACAAGAGGGTTTATTAGTCATTAAGCCAGATATCATGGGAAGGAGCCGCGTTTTCTCCACTTAAAGCCTTTCAGAGGTGAGGTGGAGTCGGGATAATCCAGTCAGAAACACGCCTCATGCAGGGGGCTTCATGCTGCCTCTCCCCTCAGTAGGCTTCACGCTTGTGTGTGTTTGCCGAGTAAGTGGAGTGCAAAACGGCGACAACATAGAAGACAGCTTCCTGCAAAGCAGCTCTGACATGCAGGATTATGTGCTGCTCACATCCACAAACACATCGGCGTCCAACTGGGGACACGTCCACCGAAACCTTTGCAATGGTTTAAATGTTGCTCAGGAAATCGTCCACCTCTCAATACGTTGAGTCTCTTTTTTGTTTTCTACGTGTTGAAGCCTGTAGCCGTGGGGGAAGTGGCCTAAGCGAAGACTTGGAGTTGCTCAACCTTTTCAAGGACAAATTTGTCTTATTCAGGTGGTCTTCTTTTTTCCAAGCACTCCAGACACTGCATTTAATCCTGATGGGGAAAAAAAGGGGTTGTTTCCATAACAACCACAGGCCACTAACCGCACACTGAATTTAATGTCCAACACTACATCAGCCAAGGTGGCCAAAAAAAATCCCATCCCTCAAAATACTGTAAATAAATCTCCAACCTGCCCATTTATTGTTCACAAAGATGTAGGTGAGTAGTCTACCTGGTGCACGTAACCCGATGGCGCTAATAGCGGTGAGTTAGTTGGCTTTAGCATGTGGTACTTCTCAAACATGTAGGAGTGTTGTTTTTGTTCCTGCAGTATGGAGGGGGATGGGGGGGGGGGGGCTGGTGGGTGGCGGGGGGGGGGGGGGGGGGGGGGGCTGGTGTGTAGCCGTAGGATATGAGGTAATTACCTTATCTAACAGAGACGTGTTCTCGAGGCTCCACTTCCACGGAAAATTGGCTTCGACATTCTTTTTCACATTCCATGTCGGCAAGTGGAGCAGTTTGAAATAACACCACTGTAATGGGGGCAATATACAGTAAGTCTGTAAAACTAAAATAGGCATTCATTAAGCAGCAGCACTATCTCTGCTATACGGCATATATGCAACGGCACCAGCTGTCGGAAAATGCAACTTTATGAAATATGTGGGGGGGGGGGTTGTTGTTAATTAATTAAATCCTAGTTTGCAAATATATACTGTATATATATATAAAAAGCCAAAGTTAGTGACAGCGGCATCAGCAAAACGCAAAAAAAAGCCTGCAGCTCTGCATCAAACTCACATCAGTTCACTCCACAGCTACTGTGGGAGTGGACTGGGTGTGTGTGTGTGTGTGGGTGGGGGTGCCAGAGTATGATGAATGTATTGGCACAGCCTACTCTGTGTTGCTCTTGTTGTCTCCAGTCACTCGGAACATCAGCCTCTCCCTGAGACTCTGCTCCGTCCGGATGTGGGCGTACAACGCCGCCGCCACAGGCAAACTTTCAGCCACCCGCGGTACTCCCAGCAGAGGGGTCCTCCTCCAGGCTGCTCTGCACTCTGCCTTTTGATGCCTAAAGATTTATTAGGCACCCGAGCCAAAAAAATAATAATGGTTTGGCCTGTTGTCCAGAGGCACCTACACAAAGTGCACAGGTTTGAGACCTGCAACGAACGTTTTGTTTTTCTCTAAGCGCCCTTGAACTAAACATGGAACTTGCTGCTCTTCTCTCATGGTACACTGAGTGTGAGGCAAAACATAAAAACTGTAACTGTTACTTTATTAAAAAACATTTTTCCCAGTACCACACTACATTTCTGTGGAAAAATGTTCTTTTACCTACATGGGCAGATATTATAATATTGTGCATGTCATCAAATAAATAGGCCCACCCTCTACAATAATATTGTTTATGAGAGACTATATTGGTCTCTCCAAAATGAACAAAACTCACTAACCCCACTACCTGAGGGCCTGTTCAATCAGTGCAAAATGATGGACAGGTGGGAAATTGGTATTGACCTGCTCATCTTAAATGTACATTTGCAGCAGGGTATGTACAAATGAAACATACTGACTAACCATCCGCATTGCTTCCTCCCTTCCAGCCCCGCACAGTACCGCAGCCGCGTGCATTTTCAGAGGGCTCCGGGGCATCCAGTGTCCAATTTGTCACACTTAACAGGTAACACGGTTGCACAACAAGCGATTTAAAAGAGTGAGTGATCGCAACGGGCTCATGCAAAACTGCAGCGGGGGCATCCGGCTGCCTTTTTTTGTGAGGTGTTTTGTGGTCTCAATTCTCTCATTTGTGTCTCTTTGCGGTGATGGAGTCGACGGCACCGAAAGGCCCAGAGGCAAAGATAAGATTGAGGCAAGCCGAAGATGGAGGAGACTCATTCCCTTTTGTTGTAATTAACTGTCATTTTTTTTTCTCTTCTCTTCCGCCCTCTTTAGAAAAAAATATTAGGAGCTGGAAGGGGCATCTCCCCCCTGCTGGAGCTGCTGTCCACCCGAGGTCACCGGATCTCTCGTGTCATATCTCCACACCAATAAAAGGTAGGATGGTGCTGGGAGCCGGGTACGTGCTCACCTGTACACAGCTGACTGTGTCTGTAATCACACTCCGCTGTGTTGTCATTATGGAGCTGATGTAGCAGTGGTCCCACAGTGTTTGGCAGCTCGCCCCACGTCAGGGGGTGAATGGGCTCCCATGCTGCTTTGCAATCTGAGCAGGATTTCCATCTGACCGCACATGTTAACCCCGGATTACTCCACATCTCCTCGGCCATGTTCGGGTTTCTGAGGCGCGCGGCGCCAAAGAGCCACTCTTGTCTCTATTTTGTCTCCAGGAAAAGGGATAAAAGCTGAAGTAGAGTAAGGACACATTGTTGGAGAGAAGTAAAATCCCCGTCCCTGTCACATATATGAATAATTGTTTTTTCTACCGTCTGATAGTCGATGGTGCTAGAGATATCAAGTAGTGGCAGGAGACCTGTCTGTGGCCTGATCTTTGTCTCGAGGGCTCGTGCAGATTGACAAGATGACAGATATTACCATGGCAAGATTGTTCATTGCATTGTGGGTATTGTTTAAAGATACTCAGGGTGTGCTGCTCTTACTTCTCTTAGCTTGATGTTATTTATCCGCCCAAAGCTATTTTGTTCTCTACTTTATTTAAAATAAAAACAGTTTATCTGCCAACTCGCAATTGGTTTGGAATAATCTAATACTGAGATTCACAGAATGCCGAGGACAGATCTGCATCCCACAATAAATGATCACGAGTTTTGCACTCTGCACATAAACATGATGCTTCTACTCCCATAAACAAGCTTTTTATCTTCTGGCCGAAAAGGATTTCTGAAAAGAGGTTATACTCTCCAGTGGATGAGCGCTAGAACCCAATTGGAAAACTTTCTCACAAGTTTAACTCTGTAATCATTCAAGTAAGAGTTGATCCTGTAGTTGTCTTCAACCAAGCTCCGGTTCTTTACCACACAGGCCACCATAAATGTTCAAAAAAAAAAATACTCTTTGGTGGAGATGTTTCCATTGACTACTTCAAGTCATCAAAGAAATTAATGGGTTGAAACCAATAGTGCACAAGTCCTCACCAGGGGTAATTTTCCTACAGATTAAAACAAATTGAAAAATGCTGCCTTTAAAGAAAAAAAAAGGGAATTTATTTGTAGGACACCGAGAGTTCTTATTATACAGCGTACTTTGAATTCAGTGAATTAAATGTGAACCGAAGTAGGAGCTGCAGCATGAGTCGGATGCCGGTGGGATCTCCGGCCAGGTTTTACACCCTAAGCTGGCAGCAGAAAGGATTAAGCCTCCATCCAGGGCTTATCCTGCAAACCCTAAAAATAAAAAACAAAGCTAATTAATATGGCGTGTTCCTGCCATTTTGCCCATTCCTGCGGCCTCTCCCGAGGACGTCGGCCCGCGCCTGCCAAATTAGATACCGACCGGAAGTCGACTCCTTCCGGATGTTGTTCCCGGGTGGTGTGTAAAAAGCAGTTTAACATTTGGTAGCGACCCAACACGGTGTTGCGCTTTGCCTGTAAGATTTTTAGATTATTAGGAGCAATGAGGCATTATCTGTCTGAGCAGTTTTCTTTGCATCCCCCGGAGTAGACTTTAAATTCAAACATGCAGGAAGTATAGTTCACATCATTCTGCTCATTCGGGTGCAGGGTTCATCTTTCATAAGCCGCTGCTCGCTCACCGCCAATTCACACACACACACACACACACACACACACACACACACACACACACACAAGCCCTCCAAACTAACGTCAGCGCACAACGCTTGCCAAAGCTTAACTTGAGTTCTTCAGGCGTTGCTGTAGATGTTGCAGACGAACAAGGCGTAGCTGAAAATCTAACACAATAAGGCAAAATATCACAAAAGAACAACACTGGAATATTTTCATGTTTAGTTTTCCTTGTCTTTGTTGCTTTTATTGAAGGCCTCACTGTAACTGTGTGGAGCATGCAGGGGCCGGCCCATCCTCACTGGGCTGGTCCGTCCACGCTCCACAGTAGCCGGGCCTTCGGGTTAAAGACGGCAAGCTCTGTCGATGCTGGAGGTAATCCTGTCAAAATTGCCCTGGCTGCTCACACCGGAGGCGGTCAGGCTGCCTCTGATTGTCCCAGGGCAGAAGGAGCCGGGGTGACGCTCCCCAGTTCTACATTCACCTCCTTTTTTTTTTTAATCCCTCCCGCAAGGCTCGCTCCAGCACTGTGGCCAATTTCGTCCGTTGCTTGCACGCCCGGCCTTTCCCTTTGGGGGACAACTGTGTCAACAAACCGATCCTTGCAGTCTTCACTCCATCCTTCCTCTGTCCGGTTCCCGAGCCTGTGTTTGTTAAAGGTCAGATTAAGGTCAGGTCTGGGATTCTACTCACATCCTGCCTTATTTCTTTGCCGCTCTCCAAGGTGCTGGATTGCGGTGAGATAATCTGGAGTCCCAAGAAATCCCCGTGCCAATCTGAGCCGTCTCTCCCGGCTCCTGCTGATCTCAGGATTCTGTGACTCCAAATGGGGTGAGTCATGCATCGTCTATTTCATGGCCCTCTTCATGCTTCAAAAACATCAAAAAAAGCAAATAACTCCAGTTGCAATGGAGCAGATATTTCATCGATTTACAAAAAACCTTAAAGATCTAAAAGCAAAGACGCCACGAAACCAAGAGTACTACAAGGAAATGCGCCATGCTTCTTTTCACATAAATAGAATTTAATCATCTGAGGGTCACAAAAGAATTGCCCACGCTATCTCTGTAACAAATAAACATGTCAAATCATTTTCACCCTAAACGAAATTGTGACACTTCATTAACTCTATTATAAATTCTGATTAAATTTCTCTCTTACATTAAATGGATGAAGCAAACATCCAAAGATAATTGAAAGCTATACGCAGATCAAAGTAATATACATGTAAGCAAATTAACTGATAAAGGAAATTAACTATCCTTACTAATAAATGATTTCGTTTGTCTTGAAGTATAAACATGGCAGAATGCGTCTCTATTCCTGCATAAGCTGAAAAAAAATAAATAATGAAACTGCTGACATTTCTCAGGATGAGATAAACCTTCAGGGACAAACAGGAAGTTCCTGCGAAGCGTAATGTTGTGATGGGGAGTTTTTTTTTTCCACCAGCTGAGCAGCTTTTAAGGTTTGGTACAGATCTGTTTAATTTAAATGAAGTTGTTTGTGCAACCAACAACACGACACAAACACACGCGCACACACACACACACACACACGGAAACACACAGCACTTGCAGTGGAATTGGAAATGTGCTTTAATGATCTGTGGACTAAGTACCATCAGGGGATTGAGCAGAAGGACTAAAGTTAAAGAACCAAATGGGATGGTTATTCATTAAATGTAGTAGTGGAATCAGATGGAGATTTTTTTTTGTTTGTTTTTATCCTACGAAGAAACATTGGACTCTGAGATGTCAGAGTGGAATGTTACTCATTCTCAAATGACTGTTTAGATAATCATCTAAAAGTAGCTCAGATCAGACTGTGCAGTTTTTCACCAACAAGGTGACTGTCTGAGTTAAGAATCTTCTTCACTGAATAGTTTTCCAGGGAAATGTAGTCTGAAATGGAATTGGAAGGACGCACGTGTTTACACGCTCGCTGTGAGAGCAGAGTGTCTCTCTTTCATGATAGTCATTGTAATTGCGGTTAAAGGTTGTGCTGCACATTTCATTTGACCCGACGTATGTTTTACTGCGTCGCCTTTTTTGCCCCCAATATGCCTGATTACATTGCTTTTGGCTTCACAATGCTTTAATGTTTTGGCCTTGACCCCCCACACCACGACCACCAGACCCTTTTTAATGCTTCTGCAACGTTGGATATTTTCACCTCTGTATTCTTTTTTTTTTCCGCAGCACTTTGCTCAGAGAGCACAATTAGATTCGTTCGACTTGGCTAGTTAAAAAGTGAAATGGGCCACTCGGCTCTAAAAGATGGAACGTGAACTTGGCTGTGCGGGGTTGTGTTGTGGTTGCCGTGCTCCCTGGGAAGGCCATTAGCCGCTTTGACCTGCGCAGCTAAGAGGTGTCAGCCGTGATTTGCTATTGTACATCTTTGGTCTGTATGGTCGAGTGCTGATGGCCTTTAAAAGCCCAACCGGGGAGCCCTTGATTATCATCTACTTAAGGGCCATCACTGGCCACGGCTCTCCGTCATGCACTTCACCTGCAGTGGCTCTTCAGATGGAAGTCAAGCGTGACATCAGGGCTTCGTTCCTGGTGGTCTCCTGTTGACCGGCTGCTCCTCTTTGCCAGTTGATGTGGAGAACTGGAGTAAATGGCTTTTTTTGGAGCTGAGGCGTGTTTTTTCCAGGCAGGAGTGACGGGTGGTGCCGTTTCCGAAAGGTTTGTCCCATTTTTCGTAGGGTGGAGTTTGTGGAACAGGTGGTTGCGGGTGTAAGTGAGGTCATCGGTAATCGTTTCTGGCTTTCCTGATTCTCACAGCGTCTGGAATATGAATAGCTGCTGGCCTGCGGTCTCACTGCGGCGTCACGCTGCTCAGTACATCAGGCAAGAAGACAGTGAAGTGGAAATCTTGCCGTCTTAGCGCACATCTTCTGCCAAGCCCTGTTGTGTTTCAGACCAATCCTAGACATAAATGAAAAATCTGACCTTCTACATCCTGAATGTCGCAGGATTCATGGCCTGTTATGAAAAACATAAGCAAATGGGATTCGTCATAGCACTATTTCTTTTATAGTTCCGCCTATGCAATTTAGAGAGAAGAATCAGACACATATATATATATATACAGTATATATATATATATATTATCATTACTCCCACTAACGAGTGTTCTGGGGGAAAAAAGACTGTCAGTGTCTAAAAGAGACAGTTCAAATTATCCTGGTCAACATGGTGATGATTATGCTGTCTTCTTGACTTTGTGCCACGCCAATTATACTTCCTGAGCAGCACCAATTGTCAACTCTCAGACAATCAGCGCACGGGTGGATTTTATCGATGGTGAAATCTTTAGAAGAGAAAGCTTGGCTTTCCCCCAAACTGGGAAACAGGCATGAGGTTGATCAGGGCATCAAAGTGCACGGCGTGGAAGTTAATGCTCAGTGGCACGGTGTAGAATGCAAATATAGATCCTCTCTTGAGCAACTTCACTTTCTTTATATTGCAATCCCACAAGTGCGTGCGTGTGTGTCGAATAATGGAGAAATAAATGCAGGTGGGTGAGTTGAACAACAGAATTGCCCGGAGCCTCCCCTCTCCGGCTCTGAACTCTTTACCCCAATGAGCAACGGTTCCCCCCCCAATAAATAACACATGGAGGAAACGGTGCCAAACTGACACGCTTCAACCCTCCAACACTCACCCTGCGGTGTGTGAGGGAGGAAAACAACTGCCACACTACATTTTTGTTTTCTTTCTGCGAGAGAAAAATGGATACCAATCCATCCGCCAGCTTCTGTAAACATGCAAAAGGCCATACGCACTCCCCTCCTCATCCCTGGCTTCCCATCTTCACTTCTTTGTCCAGTTTCCTCTTCCTATCTCTCTGACTTAGTCCATTTTTCTTCTCCCCCCCATGGACTTGAAATGGTAATTCCATCAAAGGAGTCATGGGATTCTGCTTGCCTGAGTAACTTTTCTCCTACATTGGATATATTCCACGATGTGCGTCTGCCTGTGATGAAGTGTAAATTACATTCGGTATAAAACTAATCTCGTGCGTAGCGTAGCTCACAGCCAATGTGTATTTGTGGAGCAGACACACAGGTGTCTCCTCTGCCTCTGCGTCTTCTTCTTCCACCTCTAATGGGGGAGCGTGCCTGGCCATCTGTGAAGGACGAGGGAACCTTTTTGCCAAGACAAATCGCCGTCCCCGTCCTTTTCACACACGCACACACACGGTCGGACACGCAAACGCACACACACCGTCCCCCCGCACTCCAGGGGTAACAAGGGAAGCGTCTGCGTTGGGTCCATGGTGTTCCATCAGGAGGCAGCCAACTGAGCCAGCGCCCTAATCCCCACCAACAGCCCACATGGCCGCTCCGCCAAGTTCCAATTAGCCCCATAAAAAAAAAATATATATCAAACATTTTTCCTGAACAGAGACCTTTACGAGACTCAGCCCTGCGCGACCCACCGGCCCCCCGATATATAAAAAAAAAAATATATATATATATATATATATATTCCAATTTAAAAAAATGACATAGGCTGGAGCATCACGAGAGAAAGGCCAGTTATTGTGTGTTTTATTTTTACTATAATTATTTCAAGTGGTCTTATAGTAATTCTGTGTGAAATGTTTTTTGTTTTTTGAGCTGGTATGTTAGTTTAAAACTGTCAAGTGGCGGAGGTGGTGACCAATGATGTAAAATTGTGGCTACAGAGATTTCGCCGAAGTCAGAGGCTGTCGGATATGACAGTGGATTTAAGTCTTGAATTTTCGATGAAAACAACCTGGACAGTGTAAATGGAGACATGCTGGTAATCCTCTTGAGGGGGAAAAGAGTCGTCATTGTGCGTCTGCGTGTATGCCTGCGTGTGTGTGTCCGTGTCCAGACACACCAATGTCCTGAGTGACCTTGCTAAATAAAGAGCCATCCGCTCCCCCCGTTCATTGCCGGAGCACTGAGGCTTGAAGTATACATTTGCGCGCTGCATTACACAGTCTAACAGGCAGTCAGTCAAAATAACAGAGAGTGGAGGACTGGGCTACGGTTCCCACAAAGGGCCATGATGATGTCAAACATATATTTTAAGAAAGATTGAGAGAGCACACCTTCAAAACGCCAAGAAAACACATAGCCTTCAGTCAGGACATAGTGCAGTGGATAAGTGCCTGCTTTGAGATGGAGGATGGTGGATTTGGGCTCGATTCCCACCCGGGGCAAAAATATCAATTTGAAGAAAGAATGCCATTGCGCAACCTTAGGTAGATGTTTGATAAGCGATTGTTTGACCATAAATAGGAGTTCCGAACATGTTTATTCTCGGCTGAGACCCCCGAAATCACCACCAAAACAATTTTTAAGTTTTAACCGCCCCCACCTGGCTGTGTTCAGTGATCGCATGTATAAACAGGAGATGCCATTAGTGTGCCACCCGAGCGCGTTCCTGTGTATTCACGGGTCAGTGGGATAACGCGGCACCTGCCCTGACCTGCTCCGCCGTGGGTCCCGTATACACACACATAAAAAATGAAATGTTAATGGATGCTAATGAAATGTCTAATTGTGGATTCGGTGCAACCATGCGAAGCTCGCTCTCTGGGCCTCGCTGTTCGCCGCTTATCACACGAAAACCTCTGGAGAGTTCGAGGAAGCATGGGTGGGGTGGGGTGGGGGGGGTTTATTAATGACAACAAAGAAAAAAAGAAACTAACGGAAACTGCCAGCTTTATCCACAGGGCAGCACATACCTGAGCAGCTCAGAGGTGACATCCTGCACAATGAGGTAGAGCTTTTTTTGGATGGCGAGATGGAAAAGGTAGCTGGCGGTGTTTTCCCCCCCCCCCCCTTCAACTCAGAAAAAAATAAATAAAAGAAAATCTCGCTCGTCAGTGCCAAAAGAGACAGCCAGAGTCACGTCCGGGGCCTGTGAGCCCAGAGTGGTTGCAGGCAGTGATTAGTGAGGGTCATCCTCGCTGGAGGAGACCAGTGCTGGAGATTTGAGGCATCTGGACACCTTTATAGTTGGAGCGTGTGTGTGACAACGCAGGAGAGGGGGATGGAATGGAAACCGGAGTGGGAGAGAGGATTAGGAGCTGAACAGCAACACACCTGTGTCCACTCAGGTAATTAAGAGCACAGCTCCTTCATATGTCAAAGTTGTGCAAAGTGAAACTGATTTGGGACAAGACAATGTGTGTTCAGTCTGAGACAGAGAGAGAGAGAGAGAGAGAGAGAGACATAGACACAGAGAGTGGTGGTGGAAGGGCAATCATGAGGGGGCCTTTATGCATATGTTTGATAGAGATAAGTGACGTGCCGTCCACTGGTTGTTGTTAATGAGATCTTTTGTGGCAGGAAGATGTGTGCAGGCGCCGGTGCTGCTGGGAAATGAGTGTGTGGCTGAAGGGGGCCGAGGAGGGAGGCACGTCCTCAGCCATGATCGCCGCCTTGTATACAGCAGGCTCGGGCACCTTCCTCCTTTAACTTCCTGTTGTGCTCCTCTTCATCACTCGCCCTTCCTCTCTCGTCACACCTCATCTCACCCTCCTCGCTGACCCCTCCGCCCTCATCCTGCCCGAATGCATTATTATTATAGTCGAAAAAACACTCCCTTATAATTACGTATGTCAAGTTTGTTTTTTGGTCTATGCTGTGCGTTTATTTCTGGGTAAGCCAGTTATTCACTCTAACAGGAACAGCAGGCCTTTTATCCCGCTGAATGTTTTGCAGTACAGTTCCATTTTTTGGGGGGGACACAACAATTGCTCTATTTATATCATGCTACAGAACACATGAAAGCAAAAAAATCCTGGTATGTTTCACGGCTGGAGTGTAGCACTCAGATGAGCATATACTGTATTTACAGCTTCTATCATTTTTCAATACAGCATAATTGCAAATTGTGGTTTTCAAACCTCGCATCTCTGCTAATCAGCAATATTGTGTTGAAATCCTCATTTTGGTAGCAGTTGCTGGTCTTCACCAATTCGTAAATAAAGGGGATTTTTTGGCATTTTCAGGCGCTTATGGCGCAATGAGTTTCCGAGATGCAAAAACATGAAGAATCTCCGAAACGGCACCAGACACGGGATATCTGTTTGAGCGTGCTTCTATCTTTGGTCGCTAATATAAAGGAGCAAATATTGGAAATGGAAAAGTCTCATTCGTTCACAGTGGACGGACGGCTCCGACAATGGCTCCACAAATTTGCATGTTTCAAAGTGGCACCAGCAATTTTGGCACGTGGGAAATACGCTGGCACGCGGGTCCCCGGCCTTTTGCAGTGGAGGCCGTTCTCGTGTTGGCGAAAGAAGGAGTGGAACTAGTGCGGCCAGTGCGCACATCAGTGCAGCTCAGCCTCTGCTGGGAATGGAGAGGGCCCGTTTGGTGCCAACGAAGCCATGTTGGTGGCACGGTCCGTCAGGTGGGCTTCTAGAGAATGTGAGGGGGAGAAAAATAAAGGAGTGGATCAGCAGATGGGGGACATTCGGCACTCGGTGCCATGCAGCTGTGGCTGCAGATAACATATGCCAGGGAGCGGGCGAGGGGCAGAGCGCGGCTCTGTAAACCACGATAATCCACACCGTGCTTTTAAAGGAGGGCCAATTCTAAGCTTAATGGTCCTTCAGTTGAGCGTTATCAGAGGTGCTGGAGCTGTTACAATGCAAATGGCTTTCTTTTTTTTGATGCTTTTACGTGCAACAATAACAACACTGCTGCCAAACTCTTTTATGTGATTGACAATTGAATTCCTCTTAATAATCCTAGTGCTGTGGGTGAGGATGTTTTGGTTTTTTATTTGTATAATCCACTATTCACAAATTTAGTTTAGCCAAAAAGAATAAATAGAAATAATAATACATGAATAGAATAATTGCTCATGAATGTCTTGCAAGCTCATGTCAGGCCTAAACCCTTGTTAACATGGTTAGAACTGCTCGGCTTTTGCAATTAGGCTTCCACTCTGGTCCCTCTTTTTTTTTTGTCCCAAACTTTATTCATGCACACTTCACACGTATTTCTTTTTCATCCTGTGATTTCATTTTGCCACAGACATAAATGGAGAATGAAATGAGAAGGGGCCAAATCGTGTCCATGGCGTGTCCAGACAAATGGAGCAAGAAGTGTTGGCCAGCTTTTCAACAATGGGCCCACCTATCTCCTTCAATGGCTACCTGGCTCCCGCTGCAGCTGCCAGAGCCACTTCAGATGGCCTCCCACTACATACAGGAGGCTTTAGAAAAAGGTTCGAACACCATCGTGAGTCGGAGGCTTAACTATGAGAGGGAGTCGCTTGCATAATTCTCACAAATATGCAAAGCCTTTGAACTCCGGTGTCTGCTGGAAAAAAAAACAAAAAAACACAGGCAGTGTTGCAGTTTACTGTGACTATGGATGATGGAGGATTATTGATTTCCGAATAGGGAAAGGAGCCTCCTGAAAGAGATTGATGGGTTGGATGTTGGAGCGTGTTATCTCGGTGCTTACGCTCCCCTCTCACGAGCGGCCCAGGCCAGCTGGTGGGTAATATCGTAGAGCAGCTCGCAGGATGTTGCGTGACACTACACAAGGCGAGACAGATGCAGAGAGTAAAAACAAACCAAATGCGAATGGCGGCATAGGCGGAGCCACTCCACTCCTCTCGGAAAGGGTTGAAATTTCCTCAAAACTGGATCCTTATAATAAGAACTCAACAATCGGCTGCTGTATGTGTGGGTTTGAGGGAGTGGGATGATTATACACAGACGGCAGTGCATGAGTGGGCCTTTGTGCAATAGCCAGAGTCAAGTGGGCATAGAGTTTATCATAGATGTATGATACGGTTCGGTATGTCTTTGTTAGAACAAAGCAGTAGAAAGGAACATTTGATCAATAAATGCACGATTAGTGAAAAGGAAGCAAAATTAAAGGACATGCTCTTTTCCTTTTATAGCATGCGTTTGTATAAGTCCCGTTTCTGCCTTAAAAAAAATCCCACCATAGAAATGTATACGGTACTCTATTTGTATGGATTTTTTAAATACTGTTTTTTGTATTTTTTGAAAAGCCAGGTCCACTGGATGCGGAAGGCAATGTGAGAGTGAGGACTGGCATGCGAGAGTGTGCACGGGGCCAAGCATACCGGCTGCCCAGTGGGTTTTTCCTCCATTAGTCACGGAGAAATGTGGGACATCAAAAAGAAAATCATTGCAGGACTCCAGATGCTGAAATGGTATATAATGTATGTTAAAAAGTAATTTATTCATATTAATAATACACCCATGTGATATATAGTGGAATTGTCTGAATCTGTTACAGGGGACAGCTGCTGAGTTTGCACAATGCCATCCCATGACATTTCTGACTGTGAGTGACTCCAGCTTTGCCAAGAAGCTGTCGGAAAGGACAAAAGCTCAGGCAGTGGTCACAGATGTCCTTCCTCCTGGAGAGGTGATAAACAGATGAATAACAATAAAAAAAAAAGTGTGGAGAGCCCACTCCGATTCTCCTTCCAAACATTTTCCTTCAACAAGGGCAATCTTCAGAAGTTTCCCTTGGGCGCTCAGCCTTACATCGACAAGTTGGCTGGATTGTGTTGGACGTTTTGGAGTGGGTTGCCATCCTGAGCTCTCCCAGGCCGGATTTTGGATCAGGTGTTTGCATTCGGTGCAGACAATGGGAGTTGTGGCACGCACAGTCCAGGACTGAAGGTAAAGTGCTGAATTCATATTCTATCAGCGATGGTGAGGAGGCGCTCGCTTGTGTATCTGCTGTCCCTCTTTGAAGAGGTTGTCAAGAAGGAGCTGACCTTCATTCTTTTTAGAAGCCTGTGGAATTCCTCTTTCCATTTAATGGCTTGGTTTTATATATGGGTGGATATAGAAAAGAAGTTATGGGTGTCATCAAAAGTTCAAAATATTAAAAAAAGAAAAAAAGATGCATATTGCATATGCAGAATAATCAGACAATCGTTATCTTGAGGATGTGTGGCATTATGTCCAAATCTTAATTCACATGTAATTATGTTTAGAGTTAATCATCTGTGCAGCTGCAGCCGTTTGCCTCACACAGGAAGAGGCTGCTCTCATTAACCACCTATGAACCTGCACATTGTGGGGAACTCATTCGCAGGAATGAATTCACTCTGCATATTGGAAGGCTCCTAATTATCAATTGTACGTCATGTATTACAGTAACCCGCCTGACCTCCAATTACAATAGCGCCAATCAGAGTGGGGTTAATTCCCAGCGACGATCAATTTGGCCCAATCATTTTGCCCCGCTCCCATGGGTGACTGAGTCACCGGGAAGCCAGCGAACGCATTTCCATCCTGGCCACGACGACGTATTACCTTGTTGTACCGCCTCTTTTAATAGAACACATTCATCAAACCACTTTTGCTGCTAAATGAAATGTTAATTGTTTGGTGCTGAATGCATTCTGAAGCGTCGCGTTGCTCTGATTGAAATGATTACAAACAGTCTACTATGGGCTCTCTGGCTTGTTTTTTCCATCAGCTTTCACCACGGTGCGATGTTTATGAATAGTGCCGATTATCACCAGTAAATATGCCCTTGACTCCCTGTGAGGGGGGTAGAAAAAAAAAATCAAAATGAAAATATAAAACCTACTCCACGCCCTCTTCGCAAAAAAGGTCACGGGCGGATGCGCGGACATCAAATCCCGCATCTTCGGCTAATAAAAGGCTCCGGGAATGTTGAGTATTCGCTGCAGCTTGAGAAAAAGTGCGCTGACATCATTTGTATGTGTGCACCCTACAAGGCTGCACTTTAAAGGAGGGCCCGCGAGTCGTCTCCCGGGAACACTTTCTGGTGAGCAGCCAATAGCGAGTGACTTTGAAGGCAAAGTACAATAGAGGGGGAAACAAAAGCTTTGCTCCATTGTAACCCGGGAGTAAGTAGGTAGGTCTAAACAATGACAGCATGTCCTTGAGTTATAAATATATAATACCCCTCAGGTGGCACTGGGAGACAGCAGCTTCTGATTGGCTTTGGTGATAAATCATTCATTACACTTCACATCAATAATTAATATTCCAACCAAGCCTGAATCCTTTATGTAAATACTGTCACACGTCGGAAGGTTACCATTGTAAACTTGCATAGACAGCAGTTTTTGAACTTTTGATGGCTGGCTCAGGCGGCTGCGTTTGTCTCTGTTTTCCTTTTTAAGCATCCTTCAAAGAATAGCAGCAGGGCGGAGCAGAAAAAAACCCTAGTGGGCCATATTCAGGAAAAAAAATGTGTCTGCCGGCGCAATGATTATTGATTCATGGATTGATTGATTGATTGATTGGTGTCGCAGGTATCTCTTCAAACTTCAGTGTCCGTGATAGTTGGAATCTGTGCAGATTTTTGGTGTGGCCATGAAGCTAGTCAACTATGAGAATAAGTGGGAGTGTTCCGTTCCTGCTGTCAGTGTCAGCAAATATTAAGATTTAAATAAAATATAGATTTTTTATTTGTTAGCATTTTCTATTCCTACAACTGCTAAACATATAATGTGTCGTATTTTAAAATAAGTTGTGTAATATGAATCTAGATGTATCTCTAATCATTTTTATAGACATATTCAGGAAATATAAAGACTATTATTGTCAAATACTACATAATATGTGTGGCAGATTATCTTACAGGCAGGGAAGGTCAGAGGTCACCTCACTTTGTAACACCTTTTGCTTTGCTTCTTTTCCGTGGGGCAGTTAGTCGCAGAAAGAAAGTTTATAATTGCTGTGTTAGCCACTGAACAGATAATTATAGTTATAATCTTTGTGACCTTGCCACACACGGATTCTGTGTAAGAGGCATATGGTAATTAAGTTTCATCAAGATTGAGAGGAGTGGGATGACATCTTGTCACTTGTTTTACTTAACTTCATCAATTTGAACGGCTGAGCCTCAAAAGTTTTGATTGGCTATGCGGAGGAAACTTAAATAAAAAATAATAAAAAAACATCTTCGCAATTGCCTGCAGGTGCAAAATGTCAGAGATGATTTACAGCTTGAAAACTTGTTTTAACAATAGACTCCACATTGAAAAAAATTCTGCATTACAGACGCGCAAACCTTATAGATTGTCGGGGATTAAAAATGGGAGAAAACTGTGTGGAGCACAAACTTCAAAAGCCCTGTATAAATGTGCACTCTCCGAAATCTGCTGTGTGCTTTGATGTGCCTTGATCCCACTGAACTTTGCTAAGACAACATTTAAGCGGTGGATAGTTTTTTTGTTTTTTTTTCGGAGCGAGAGCTGAGATTTTATTGATTCATATTATGTGTTGCTGCTGTTTGTGTATAGCGGAACCACCTTTATCTCCCATATCATGGACACTTACGCCTTGGCAGCGGCCACTACAACTTTCCTGATGGACAAGAGTTGTATCCCATAAAACGCCTCGGCGGGTGATAATATGTGCCAGAGCAGAGGACCGGACCGCACACTAGCACTTTTGTCATGATAATGTGACCGCATACGACGCTTCGCAAATAGGATTTACAGTACAGGCCCCCCTGTGAAATGGAACTGCAGTCTCATAAAATGTACTTTTAAAGAAATTGTGTGGGGGAATTCTGGGCAGTAAATGAAACTCCTCTGGCAGGATTAGGTGAGAGGGGGGTGTGGGGGGCAGCTGGAGAGCCTCCGCTCACAGAGGTCACGGATCTGCTGTAACACCACACCCTCTCCGTCCGAGCTTTTATCCTTTTTTACTGCATGTTTTACTCCACTCTGACACAATTGTCCAAAGGGGAGCTGTGGCATATGCTGCGGGCACACACAGCAAAACGCCCATAAAGTGGATTAAAGTGTGTGTGTGTCAGAGGTTGGAGGTTGTACCAGCGTGCGCATGCAGGAATCTGCACACACGCTTTGTGGCAAAGTCCGTGTACGGTGACAGTTCCCCCTGGCTCAAAGTTGGGGTTTAAATTTCGGTTCAATTTTAGCATGATTCTCCACACCGCAGACTCACAGAGCTGCTGTCATTAGGCCTCGTGCACGGTTCCAGAAGTGACCCACTAGCTGAACATTGCTCTGGTCACTGACATTTGAATGCACTTCAACAGCCTGCACACTATGCTTTTTTAAGACCAATCATCTCTGAAATCCCTGGCCCTGGTGTGTGGGTGAATGTATGTGTGTGTGTGTGTGTGTTTGTGTGTGTAAAGCTCTCAGTAGGTATCCAGCTGTGTCTGCTGATAGAAGCTCGGATGAACTCTTAACAAGCGTGTGTGTGTAAATATGCAGAAAAAGGGGAAAAAGACTTGTTTTTGAGTTGTTTTTTTTTTAAAGCTACTCATATCTCAGGCTTTTATTTCCAACCTCTGGCATTTGGTAAAAGTTGAGAACGTAGCAACTCAACCTTTAAGTGTCAAAATCGGCACACTGGGTTACTCCAAACTGAAGTGAGCACACTCTTTTTCTGGCTTGTGGAACCATTTTGAAAAAGATCTTCCCCAGCTAAATTGTTTTAAGGGCCATTACCATATAATTTGGTCAGGCTTAAAAATATCATAATGAGAGATGAAATCTGAATGGGGCCCTAATTGCTATTAAAGCCTAGAATAATTGCGTGTCAATTCCATAAACCGGACCTGGCGTCAGGGGCAGCCCCAGCAGATTGTGAGGCTGTTGTGTCGTTATTGTTGTGGTAGACTTTGTGGAATGCAGGTTACTGCGCACACATCTGTTTCTAATGTTCTTATTTTTCTCATTCTTCATCTCCATCTGATATGTCATCACATGATTCATACATGTCAACACTTGGCTTGCGTTTGCACTTTGTCACTTTAGAGTTGGCATCTCAGAATAAGACTCTTTCAAAGTCTTTCCCTTTTTTTGCCTTATCATCTTTAACACAACTTGAGTCTCTTTTCACCATCATGTCCCTGTTTTGTTTATCCTTAACTTTGGACAAAACTCTCGTTCGCATTTACGGCCTCTGCGCTTTTACTCCCGCATCACTAACACCCCCTTCCGCTTTGCTATTTCATGCATCATTTCTCCGTTTAATTGCTGCTGGCTGAACCCTTCTCCATATTCCCCTGCAGCTCAGCATTCCTCCGGTCCAAGGCTGCTGCATCCTTGTGCTATTCAATTACCCTTCGGTAGACTAAAGTAGGCAGGGCAGGCCTGGATTGTTTGGGCTCTCCATCAGTGAAACACTCCCCTTGGACGGTGGCCAAACATCAGAGTTGAGAGAGATAAAATAAGGTATTGCAAAGAATTGTTGTTGTTTACTTCAGTCAAAAAATAATACATCACTGTGCAATATAAAAGAAATCTGTTATTTGAGTGGGTCTCAAACAATGGACACTGAACTGACACAGGTGCTGTTCCCCCCCCTCCTGGTAAATAAAAAATAAAGCTCTTTCAATGTGTCTGCTTTTCTTTTAAGTCTTTCTGGAGCCATGAAAAAAATAGGCTATAATTTTCATTGTGTAAAGTATGATTATGAATAAGACAAAAACAAAAATATGCACAGCAACAGGAAAGTTAAATTCCTATATATTGTAATATTGTTTCATCTGTAACGCAGGAAATCACATTACACAACACAAAAACACTTGATGTCTATAATGCTGCATTGTCGCTAATGCCGCGTGATGGGTTTGTTTCCATAGAGACGTCACTTGATCGGTGACACAAAAAGCAAGTGAATAATAATGAACTTGCCGAATCAAAACATTTGTCTTGATCATAAACACACGTTGGGGGAACGAGAAATTAGACTCGACTGAGTGGTTTTAATTTGTGCCAAAATCGAGGGTTGTTTTTGAACGTTATTTTCTCATCCATCATGCCTGCTTAATCAGGGCGGCTTCATTTTGTTTTCAAGCATTAACAGAGAGAGTTTTAAATACCTCGGCAGTAAGCGACGGAAAATATGCTCATATTTGCAATTGTAAGCAGGAATTTAAACACAAAGCTGGATGAGGACATTTCTAGGCCACACACAGGCACAGACAGACAACATGTTAACCAGCAAAGCAATTTACACACAAACAACCGGCTTATCTGTGTCTCTCTGAGGCCCCACACATTGAAATGACTCTATCTGCGTCACGCACACGCACACACACACACACACACACACACATAAGCAATCCACCGAGGTATCCAGAGTAATTATCAGGCTGTTAATGATTGCTGTGCATCAGCAGTGCTCCGACCATTCATTACAAGAGCTTTTTCAGGCCCCTACTGGGCCCGTGAGACTGCTTATCACACACCACACCACTTGATGGGCTTAATGCAACCTATTAACCAACAAAAGTCTGGATGTGAAGTTCTCCAAAAAGCCTCCCATCTGTACTCCACTTTGATTTATGCCTGCGTATCAGTGCGACGTCAAGTACTGCATTGGGATGAGATTGAATGTCGGAATTTTTATCTTCTTAAGAGCGGATGTTGCACAGAAAAAGCTGTGAGTGCTCCTGCAAGAGCTGCAGCAGACTAGTCTGTGTGCTGTATTTTAAGTCTGAAATATGTACAGCAGCCAGTTCTGTGTATGTGAAGCACATATGACAAAAAGGAAACACAACATGTGACTTAGCAATGTTGGCCATGCAAACAATGTCCTGACCGCCCCTCCCACCCTCGACCTATCACAGCCACTTATTCATTCCCCCTCTCTCCTGACACCGACCCCTGTCACTGCCGTGCACGGAGGTTTTCCCCGGCGGACAGAGACGGTCGATAACGCCTGTCCACATCACAGTGGGGTGATGTCACTCTTGCCAGGACGAGGACGAGCTCTCCCATTGTGCCTGGCCCCGTGACCAAGGTGTGTGTCTGCATGTAAAGGTAAGGGTGCCATTACAGCCGTGTGTGTGTGTGAGTGTGTGTGTGTGTGTCTGGTAATATGCACTCTGCATTTGAGTCTATGAATCTTTCATTTAATCAGAGGTCACTGCTTTGAATAGCTTTTACCTGTACAAATCAGATAAACATATCATTTCATATTTGAATGTGAATAAAATTGAATAAAACAATATATATGTTTGTGTATAGTCATTTATTCCGTGGATTTATCCAAATTGTTTTTTTCAACAACAAAGAGGTGTAAAAAAAAAAAAAAAAATTTTTTTTTAATTGTTGATTTATTTTATTTATTTTCCTTGTTTTTTCTTTTTGTTTATCTTTGCATCAGTAACAATATAATTGACTTTTTCAACTTCACTTTTTGTCAATTTGTCTCTGTTGTCAATGAATCCCATTGTACCGTCCCCTGCTTGTAAATAACGCTTTAAAGAAAGTTTGGCTGAATAAGCCATTCAACCAAACTTTATTTAAAATTTATTCACAAACACTGGACACTGAACTGACACAGGTGCTGCTCCTTATTTTGTCCCCCCCCCCCTCCCCTTCCTACCTGTGACATGAGTGAAACAAGACAGGAGCTGCTCCTGGCATCTCTCTTCTTCAAAGTTTATGGTATTTTATTTATTTTTATTTTTGAACTTTAAAAGCTCAACACAATCATATGAAAGTAAGATTAGGGGAAGGAACTGTTTTCCCCAACAGGATGTGGACTTTGTTTGTCACAAGCTCCACACCTGGTGTCCGTTTACCTTTAATTGATGGAAGGAAGGAGAAGTGAAGCTAAAGCTAGATTCTCAGCTACCCACTGCTCTGTGGCCTTGCATTTGTTCCACAAATGGGACATTGTGGGATGTTGTGTTGTGGGATTGCGTGTGCATGCACAAGACGAGGATTTCAAGACAACAAGACTACCAGACCGGGACCTCAAGACCACAAGACTACCAGACCGGGACCTCAAGACCACAAGACTACCAGACCGGGACCTCAAGACCACAAGACCAGGATTTCAAGACTTCCAGACGTGGCCTTCAAGACAAGGACTCCGAGACGAGGACGTCAAGACTACAAGACAAAATCTCCATATTCTCATAGTAAGGTTTTTCTTCTTCTTCTCTGCTCCCTGTTGAGTTTGCAGGGGAGGACTTCAAGACTACAAGACAAGGATTTCATAACTACCATATGTGTATTTCTGTGCAACAGTGCGGTCAGTGAATTGATTTTTGTGTGATTGTCATATCTTCGCTGTCATGTCCCCCTTGTAGTTTATATAGAAAACTTATGTTGCCATGAACCGAATCTTTGAAGCGCTTGCCTCATGAAGCTTTTCTCTGAACTACTTCAGCTATGGCCTTCGTTGCTCAGCTCACATGTCTCTTCCCGGAAGCCTTATGGTACACAGCTTGCAAAAAGTGTAAATCTATTTGGAGTTATATTTCATGCATCGTTGACCATTTTAAGCAACAACAATAAGAAAAAATAATCATACCCATAAATGAAACCGATACATTTTACAAATGTAAATGGCAAAATAATTCCAACTGTCGCTTTACAATTTATTCCCACTCTTCACTTGATTTAACAACAGGCATTGTGCTTTTAGGTTAGATCATTATCTATGTTCCCTCGACATGACTAAAACTCCCCTTTGTTACTTATTATTGAGTCGGAATGAAAAAATAAATATAAAGAACTTATTTCAGCTGGGCCGGAGCTGCAAGTCGATGGCCGGAATACTAATTGACTTATTTTACGTCCACTTATAATAAGCATGTTGTAGGACACAGCTTAAGTGCTGATTATTGTTTTGTTTGGTGCTTAAAGTCGACCGGAGGGAACAATTCGGGCTGATACCAAACGCATAAAGCCATCTTTAATAGTCCTACCTGCTACCCTCACAACACCGAGATAAACGACAACCTTGTTTTTGTCTGAGTAATAAGTGAATAGTACTGTTTACCCATGTCTTTGTGGCCTGAGGTGATATCAGGCTGGCAGCACGTGAGGTACCTGTGTGCGAGATGTGTTGGCAACAACCCTGCACACTAAGTGTCTGTCTCATAATTATGAGATCAATTCCTGCTAGAATCGTGTCATGAACCCAGGAGGAAGTTTTGTAGCCTCAGCTTATTCAGCACTGCGAGTCAACACACTCAGCACAACATAGCTCCCCACGTCCTGGCAAGCTAATACATTTTTATTACTTGTGTCAGGCCGTTTTAAGGTACCACACTATGCAAATGATGAATTCGTCCCGGGGTATAGTTTCTTGCTGACAGCTTAAAGAAAAGCTGCGTGTCACAACATTGATTATTTTTTTTTTTTATCTTTTGCTTCTGGCCTTATGGAAACTATTTTCCATCCACCACGTAGGTATTGCATCTAAAAGCAAAATACTTCAGGAACATTTCTTATGTAAGAACTTGCAATTACGGCATAAAGTAATACTCTATTAGAATGTGATTGATGCGGGCAAGTGAAAGTTATACCAAACAGATTTATCCATTTCAGTCGTTTGAATCCAAATCTCAGTTTGTAACTATATATGTGCAGTGAAGAGTTGGGGTAACCTTCTTAATTGTAGTCAAGTCTGAGAGAAATGGCCAGAGCGGCCTCCCATTACCTATGGTTCTCTCCCCTCTCAGCCCCACCTAATGGGATATGCTTCCAGCTGAACCATACCACCGAACAATGCCATTAAACGCCAAGTCAGAAACAAGAAGTTGCCTCTCAAGCTGGCAAGCCGGGGGTTGAGAGATGGAATTTCAGCGGCTCGAGATTAAAAACCCGCAGCAGCAGATGGAGGTGGAGAAGAATGAGAGGAGAGAGAGCTGGGAGCAAAACATACTAGATGGAGGGAACAACGAGGAAGCACAGGAGCAAGACAGAGGTGGCAGGCAGTCAAAGTGGCAGTTACACTGTAAATAAGATCTCCCCACTGGGTGCTTAACTCTGGACTGCCTTTGTCTGGCCTTTAATGGCTTACAGGGCTGAGAGAGACAGATTAGAGCAAAACTGCAGGGACACAGAAATGTAGGCTTTGTCTATGGCTGGGATTTATCTCCCACCCTCAGTCTGAACTTTCTTTTCCTGGGGGCCTCCGCTGTGTTGACTTGTAAAACCCGAGTTGCATCTGGGCTCCCGAGTTTGAATCATTATCACCTCAAAGAGATGGTCTCAACAGTTTGTACAATCTCTTTCCCAGTAGCTTGTATTTCACGAGTAACTCGCCGCAGTCCAGTTGTGCAGAACTGATAGACGTGGGTAGTTTGAACTTTTTGCAGCTTTATTTAGATGCGTTTGTCCTCGTGGAAGCGGAGCCGCATACCGTGAACCTGGCTCATTCATCCAAGCCTAAAGGGGAGACCTACTGGGCTACATTCATTTTCACAGTAGAGTGGGTGAGACAAAATGATTCATATATACAATATTCAACAGGAAACGGGTTAAGAAGCCCTGATGACTGTCGTATAACAGATCAATGAGAAATGACGCATAATTAAGGATTATTTTGTCATCGTAAAATGAGCTGGAACAAAGAAATATAACATTCAACATGCCCTTTTTCTCCATTTGAACTCGGTGGATTTCAAATATTGATGTTTATTTCCAGAACTTACAGGGCCCAATTGCGTCAGGCTGAAAGGGGGTGGGTTGCGATGTCATTTCCATAATACACCTCGCATTTCTAATCAGGTGTGGCTCATAATGAGCACTTGTGTTTGAAGGAGCTCTTCATCAGTGTGGAAGAGCATGTGCCTGCACACGCTTTGATGTGACTTCTCACGGCAAGAACCGGATCTGTGTGGTTGGTGAAGTTGTGGGAATGACCGCCGAGTTCAGCGCATGTCGGTGCCTCGTTTGACATTCAAAAGTGACGAGAGACTTTGAGCCCCTTTTGATGTGACACACGGGTTTAAGGAAACTGAACAAACCGGCACACGAGACGCACGACACTGTGCACCGCGGCACAGATTCCACGTAGAGTCTAGCTTTTAGTTTGAATGCAGTGTCCGCCGAATGTCAATGTCCTCTTGATTTGTCCTCCTTTCTCTTGTATTTGTCCAAAAAACAACACCATGAGCGCACATCTCTAAAAAGTAGCTCTTGCACACGGGCACCTGCGTGTTTTGATGGCGGTATGCTAATGAGCCGCCGTCTGAGCGGATGCTCCTTCCGAAAGAGAGGAGAGCCTAATTAATTTCCAGATTCGGGCTTTGATGTGTCTAATTGCTCTAAGCTTCTCAACTTCATTAGTCAGCGGGCTCCCTCAGTGGACGGTGAAGCCAGGTCCCTGCGGTGGGCCAGCAGAGATTTACCTGTTTATTTATAGGCCTTGGTATTATTAGATGCACTTCTGTGGCGGCTGCGGAAGCTGCTCAGCCCCGTCAAGAACTATTAAGAACTTAGGTTTGTCGGTGAAAATGTCTCTCGGGTGAACTGGGATTTCTTGGGACCCCCGAATGTCCGTCCTGTCCATGTGCAGTGTTGTGGTGCAATCATGTCCAGTTTGCATGTGTGGATTGATTTCCAAACTTGCTGAAATATACATTTTGAATATTGAAGGCAAAAAAACGAGTTGTGCCACCAGCAGTACAAAAGAAGAGCCTTCATTTTACGCGTTTGCACAGTAAAATCTCACAATCTACTGTAATTGTATTAACTCATCATTTGGCTTTCACTGTGTGTTATGGGATAATTTGCTTAAAACATTATCTTATTAGCATATACTTCCAAACGTGCTCTGCCTTTGTTACTCTTTCACCTAATTATGAGACATGAGCATAATTAAGAGCTATTATGTGCCTTTTTTAGTCATGTGTCCCACTCCTGTCTTTTCTCTTAGAATTGCCACAATGTGAACCATGATGAAGTTGACACTTGGACCACACCCTGTGCTGTTTTTCAATCCGTCACTCGGTCTAGTGTGAATGTGGCTGTCATCACGACAACAAAAGCAGCCATCGGTTACATAGTACGAGCCCTGAGGTACCAGCAATGGTGCTGCTTTATTAGAGACAAAATTATATATAATTAAAAATCATGTCTAATATAGAAGGGTAGAATGTACTGCTTTGAGCTACAGTCATGTGCCTGACATTTACCTCCAACTCAAATCCCAGCAAACCAATACACATTACATTTTGGGCTAAAATCTTTAATAGTGCCATTACTTGCAGGTGTAAAATGTTAATCGACTCCACTTCTTAGGAACACTCACTTGGAACATTCCAATTCTCTGATTGCACAAATGAAAAATCAGACGGCACCAAAACCCACAGCCACAGAACAATAGTTGAGGCAACGTTTATTAAACGATACGGGCACCTGTAAATATATCTAGAGGGACATTTTTTATAAGACGGTGGGAAGGGACAGGCGGCTGTGTTTATTAGCCATCACCATCCCAGTTGCAGCCAGATGGAGCTGTCCAATCAACACCTCATTACTTGAGACAGTATTGATTGAAAGGGAAAGGTTTTGTTGGCCTATTTCTATTATATGTTTACAAAAAACAAAACAACATTGACTGAGATTAATCATTAAGGCAACATTTTTATGAAATATCTAATTTCTTATGGGTAAATGTCACTCACTGTCACTTAGCATCCTAATATTAACACACTCTCCCTCTCTATCTCTGTCACTGTAATTTGGGATGAAATCATGGTCGCAATGTTGCACTGCATTTATGGAATTTGGATTTGATGGTGATGAGCGTGTTTAAAATGGCAAGGACTGCTTGAAAAGAAGAAGTATCAACCACATAAAAAGCCTCATTAAAATGAGTCCAAATGAGAAGCATTGGTAAGTGGGGTCCATTCCCTGCAGGAACATCCTAAAAAATAAGTTGGAGTGCTTGCTTGTGAGTTTTTTAGGGGCTTGGCTGGCATAGTGGTCTCATTAGATGGCTCTGCGGTAGAGTTTGCTGGGCCCCGGAGCCCTGGACGGAAGCTCAGGGACTTGCTGACTCGTAAAGAAAAACACCTTTCTCTTTTATTTTAATTTTCCCTTCCATGAGCATGTTTAGCACCTTTTGCAAACTTCAAGAGAGTGATTGACCTCATCATTTTGCCTGTTTGACCGTGCAGGTTCGCTTCCTGCTACGAGATAAATAATTGGCTTTCGACATCTTATCTTTGCAATATTATTATCACTTTATAAATAAACACGCTTTACTAGGATATTGCACCAAGGGACTATTGTCTTTGTAGGTAATCAGCTAATAATATTGCCTCTGCAGAAGGAACGCATTTTGCTTATTTACAGAGCCATATTTTTCACAGTACTGTCCTCGAAACACAATTGGGAGGCTAGAACACACACATAAACACAACCAACATAATTATAGTGAAGTTCATGATTATGGGCCTATACGTGGTTCTGCTTTTAGTTTTTCCATGGAAAACAAAAATCTACTGTGGTACACTGCTGTACTGTAAAAGCTCCTCTTACCCCTGGGTCATCTCACACCTCAATTAAAAACTAAGTTGTCTCCAAAGGACCACCGGCAATGCTTTTTTTAAAAGCCGTTAAATAGTGTAAGGGTCCCTTTGTGGAAAGCGTTCACTTTTCATTTGGCTCATACCGCGGTGCATTAAAAGCCTTTGGTCCTGATGATCCATAATTCAGTCTCATTTTGACACGATAAATTCCAGGCCCACATTTTGGTTTCTGCTGACCAAACAGGAACAGGGGAAAGTCCTCATCAGCAGCTTAGTGGAGAATATATTTCTTAAACAATGTTAATGCACCCGGTAAACTCCTATTCAGGGACAGTGATCATAGGCCTCAAGGTGAAATCATAATTACTCATGCTGTTACGTAATGCAACAGTCAACACAGTCTCACAGGTGAATAGGAAAAATGCAATGTATTTCATTACCCTGGTGATTTATGTTCATTTTATATTTTGTACACTGAATATAACACTAGGCTATTATATTCATATTATTTACTCATTGATGGTCTAACCACTTGGCACACTAATTGCTCTAATAAAGAAGAATAAATGACATCATGCTCAGGGAGAGTGGAAAAAAAATCAAATTTAAAGTCAAATGTATGCATACTCCTGTAGACGGGCTTTCCCACTTCACTGCACAGTCCGTTTGCCTAGTTGCGTATTTACATTCCAAACCACTGGCACTCATTAATTAAAGGGGATACAAAAGTTTCCTGCCAGGGTTATGTTGCGGGCCGATCCGCCCCACTAAACCATTTCCATTTGCCCTTGGCTTTCTAGGTGAAGCAGAGTGAGAGCCGAATCTCCATATCACGTTTGTTCTTGTCAACCTATGGGCAAACCTTCAACCAGCACTGTCATATATTTGCATTATAATTAGCTGTGCCCAAGCGTATTTTTTATTTTTCCAATAATTTTAAAATGCACCATAGAGATAAGGGCGTGTGTGTATCTTCGGATGGCTTGGTTTGTTGTGATGCTTGATATTGTATTCCCACCATAGTGCCAGTGCCATTTTCCTTCTTTCTTTTGTTAAAGGTGCCTTGGGTGTAAGTGTGTGTGTGTTTGTGTGTATCTTAACTATATGGATGTTGCACAAATTGAGCATGAGCGACTGCAAACAGAAATTGGTCAGCAGTAAGCAGCTGTGCAATAAAGTGCTTCTGAAGAATAATCCTCCTTAACACAATTATAAAAATAAATAAATAAATAAATTATACAGTCAGGCGACTGCACGTATGTTTTTTTCGAGAATAATAGAATGTTCAGAGCACTAAGACATATTTGGATTAGATACATAATCTTTGAGAAATGCGTTTCATTTAAAAACTCTGTCATGATTAAAAAAATTAGGCCTAATCATTCATACTGATAGCAACTTTCAGTTCCAGCCTCTTTCCCAGTGTTTCTATGGCTGCATTGTCGCTAGCACTATTGTGGAAAGCCTGAAGATTATCATTCTGCAGCTTTCTCGAGCTGGAAACGTCACATTCTAGCGGCTATCGCACCAAAACCACCCCGGCAAATCTGGTTAGAATCTGCGAGCACGCTGCGCGCTTTCGATTTGTCACGACCAAACAAAGACTATTCACAACAAATAATAACATTACACCCTGAGCAAAGAAATTCATGAATTAGTAATTGTAGGAGTGCTCCCTCTTTGTGTGAGTGTGTGTCTGTGTGTGTTTGTGTGTGTGTGTGCGTGTGTGTGTGTGTGATGTTGGGATGTGATGTTCACCTCATTAAGTATTCCAAACAGCGAGCTGGGGCCTTGTGTATATGTGCACCTCACAGTGTTATCTAATAACTGGCAGACACATGGAACACTGACTTGTATTTTACAAACATTAGGCAAAGGTTGTAATTAACATGCAACATCAATTATTATTCACTACAATTGTTTTTTTTTTTTGCTTTCTAACAAAAGGTGCAGCACATAGCTTTCTTTTCAAAGAGCACGTGTACATTAGGACTCACTGACTGGAGAAATAGAAGATGATAATGGGTGCTCTTTTGACATGCATGCATTTGCAGAGTGACAATCATATTGTGTTGATGTCTGAACTCCACTGCTGTGTATATATATATATATATGCAGCTGCTGTTGTGTTGCCTGTTGTTGTCAAATGGCCTTTAACCATGCGTTTGTGGTAGTTTTTGGACGTTAAACACATTCTTCTAGCATTTTTGGCATTTGCTAAACAGTATGACCTATTATTAACCCCTGTCTAGACTGGAGTAGGCCGACTCTGATTTGCATGTATCCTGGGAAAACTGGCGTGGCTCACAAGCCTGTTGTATATGTGTGAGCGAACATGTCTTAAATCTTGTTACAAAAACATGCTGCCATCATTACAGATGGCTAAACGATAAATAAACAGGTCAGTGGAAAAAAAAAAAAGCTTTTTGCACTTGTGACCTCCTCCACTAATGTGCCACAGTGATAAATGCACATGCATTACACTCTTTTAGTGAGGTGCAAATTGAAAGCGCTTTCAATGTAGCGTGACCTCAGACAACGGAGTTGACTGGGCAATGCTTTAATTGCTTTACTAACAAATCAGGTGTCCAAGTCGTTTGGAGGAGTTTGTGTCAAACTGTTCATTTTGGAAACAAACTTTAGTCTGCACACATGGTTCTCTTTCACATGAGCTGGTTTGTTTGTGTTTACACTGTAGTTTTCCAACCCAATTATTATTTTGGCCTGATAAAGAAATTGAAGTTGCCTTTACTTCAGCAGCGTGGCTCGATATCTTTTACTTAGTGTGCAAGGCAGATGGGCCGATTTGTGTTAGACATCAGATGGAAAGAAAGGGAGTACAGAGATAAATAACGTCTCATGAGCTGAAATGCACAGAAAAAAGATATCTGTGGCACATCAGCGTCAAACATTCCGCCGCTGGGTGTGAACCTGCATCTCATCCGGGCGATTTTTGCCTTCCCATTGACACTCGAAAGATAATGAGCTTATAGATCGTTTTTAAGATGTATTTTTGCTCACGTCTGTGGCGAGGATTATAGTTTGGAGTTAATGATGCTTGTCTCTCGCTTCCACAAACAAAGCTCGGTGGAAAAACTCACTTGACAGTCTAAAACAAACTTGCAGACGCAACATTAAATCTTGACAATGTTCTGAAATGCATGCGATATGAATAGCTGAGAGAGCCTTGGACCAATTTTACCCTTTTTATGTGATTATTATTATTTTTTTTCATCATTGAACGTAGCAACCAGGTTGTCGAGTTACATCCATCAGCCTGAGATCACATTTTTGAACGAATAATTTCATTCGAAAATAGAGAATTTAGCAAAAATGAGTGTCCTGAATTAATTAAACATAGCATGGGGATAAACTTTGTTTTACTTCACCAGTAAAACCTCAGATGCAGGAATGCCAATGCATTTTTTCTTTCGTACTGCTTTTTCCCCAAATGATGCGCAAATGATGCATCAATACAGCAAAGGACACACGTATTATGCATAATCAATAACACAAATGGCTTTGCACTCTTAAAGTGCTCAAATATAAACTATTTATACAACGGCATGCGGGAACAAATAAAGCCCAGTTGTTAATAGAAACTGGGTATACAGAATCACACTGAGGGGAAGGAAATGACCTTAAGCCTACTACAAGAGCTCACATGGGAAATTTAGTGCAATGTACATTTCCACAGCACTGATTCCATCACTACAACAGCATCGTGTTCTCCTCTCACTGCTGCTCCCACTTCTCTATTGTTTCAGGGCTTGTGTGCAGGATTTAAGGGGCGGACATGGAATATAATATTCATTGTTGTGTTTTTCCTCTATATGAGCCTTTAATATTTACAATAGCGGCGTGTACTCTTCTCGTATTATATGTTTCCTGAAGGCCACTGTAGGTTCTCATACACTCTTGGAAAATAACTTTCAAGTGTAGTTTGTCTTCTTCCTTTTATCCCATTAAAAGCCCTTCTTTAAGAGGGACAGCGGTGGAAGTTCTAATGCGAGATGCGTGTAAGGGGAGGGTGTAAGATGTGGCAGAGGCACGTTGGTTAGCCCTGCGGCCGATGTGTCACGGCCACTCTTTTGGACAGGTAATGCGCTCTGCCGTCTCCATGTTCATTCGTGGGCACAAATACAGATTGCTGACCGGCTCACTTTTTGGCAGGGAATGACTGCTGGCGCTGAGGGAGAAAAATTGCCCCATGGAGGTTCTCTGGGGGAATTGTGCCTGGCTGCTCAGTAAGCCACCTAGCGTCACCTAGAGTATGACGATTATGCTGACGTGTGGGGAGGCCGGCGGGCCCGTGCGGGAGCAACTGTCCCAGGGGATCCATTCGCTCTGGCACGATGGACCGGGCCAGGGTTCGCTGTGGGCTTGCTTTCTGATGATGCAGGGAACTTGGAGATGGAGGGGAAAGCAAGAATTGCAAAGATTGCTCTCTTTTAACTGAAGCAGTTTTTGCAATGATTTGTCAAACATCTATAGCCACATGTAGTTTAACCTTGGCGTTTACATTCAATATCATCATATGACAATAAGTTTTCTTTCATTTTAATGCTCCAATGAATAGACCATGCTCGACCATACTAACTCACACCAGCATGTACACGTACACACACACACCGAACACACACACACACACACACACACACACACACTGCAAACGACATGCTTTGAAAAGTCCCAAATAAAAGACTTGCTTCAGATGCACTCCAGGACAATCATTTCCAAGGAGTGAACCATCCCATAGCCACTCTCATGTAATCTGAATGAATGTATTGACTTTACCAATAGATGGTGCTGAATATTCAGGGCATGTCGAAATAAAAAAAGGGGCGTTACATGCACGTTAATACAATTCAGAACATTCCTCTCAGAAACAATTCCGTGAAATGCAAATGATGAAGGTGACCTTGCCCAGTGGGGAAATGAGAGGAAAAAGCTCAATACATCGTTGTCAACAAAAGTGCTAGAAACAGATCATTTGCCCTCAAGGCAAGTGGAACATCTCAATTCCTCCTCCCCTACCCCTGCAGGGCAAGCACATTTTTATTTTTGTTGAAATATTACAGAGCATGAAAGCCTGGGAGCTTCTGGAAATTGACATATTTGAATGCAACAGTGTTTCTCCCAGTCAAGCAGATACTATTTGCATTTTTTTTTACTTATTTTTTTAAAAGGCCTGTGTTGTCAATATGAGTGTGTTGTCCACTGTCTGTGAATAATGGATGAGGATGCGAAAGGAAAGGTGAGGTGGGAGTGGGTGTATTCATGCATAGTGTGTTCCGAGAGACACACAAGTATTTAGTCTTATTTTTGTGGCGAAGAACAATGTCGGTGAACTCTTGCCACCTTTCTTTCCTGGGAAAAAAATGGAATCAACTCTTATTTATTGTAGCCACGATTTTAAAACGACAGAAGACAAATGTGTAAATGATGCCAAAACCATATTCTAAAATATTATTATAATGTTAATATTAATATTTGCTTGTCCTTTGTAGTATGTGCACGATATATTATATATACAAAAACCTCCCCCCTTTCTTTGTAAATTTGACCGGCTGTAGTGTCGTCATCCTGGCTGACTTAAAGTCAAAATTTATTTCAGTCAAACATCACAACCTTTTCCTTGCCGTGGCCAAAGGAAGCTCTATTTCCTAAACCAGGAGATGTGTTTGCAGAAAGTGAATCTCTGAGAATGAGATGCCATATATACACCGGCTCATTCATTCATGCATGGCAGTTTTTGTAATGCACATTGGGGATTTGTGATTTGGCTCTCAAGTCGGAGAAATACAACTTTTACTGGTATATCCACGGGAACAGATAAGTGAAGTCGGCTCTAGAATAGTGTATTTTGTGTTCAAGGGAAACGAAATCGACTGACTACGAAGGGTTTGTCACTGTGTGAGTGAAATTGTGTAAGCCTCCTAGTTGTAATGGTAACACTGGGCTTCCATGGTGGCTTTAAATGAACTGCTAGTATTATCTGGAAAGGAAAGTCTGAAATAAAGGAATGTTGCCCCCGATAGGTGTATGAAGGTCAGTTCTATTTCAGAAAAGCTGCCACGTAGATGGGACATTATGGAGAATAAAAGTTGTGTCATGGAAGAAGATGATTTTGAGTCACAGACTGAGTAGCTGGAGAAGAAATGCATAATACGAGTTGTAGAACCCAGAAAGTCTCCAAATTCACTTCAAAGCCCAACTCGGCCTCTCTCTGCCCATCTCTGCTACACCATACACCAAGACTCCAATTCCAGCCTCAAAATGAAAAACAGATAATGCATTTGCACTCTGATTCTTCTGCGGGTACAATGTATCCTCAGGATAGGTCAGGAACACTTTATGGAAATATGTAACGTCAAATGCAGCAAACTTGAACTCATTGTCCATTTTTTCACTCTATAGAATCCGCATTTGCGTCCCCTGCTGCTTGCCACACGTCACCCCCGAAAATAACAGGAAATTCTAATTCCAGATATACACACACACAGGGAGGACATGTAAATAAAGGAGGGGGGAAAGGACTAAATACATTCTTACAAAGAAGATAATCATCATGGAGGAGAGGCGTCTCACAGGAGCGGCGTTACATACATGACCGAGTAGTTGCACGATAATTTGTATTTTATGATTGTGTGTGTGTTTGTTTGTGAAGAATAATGAGTTATGATCTTGGGAAGGCAATGGCTTATTGGTGTAGGTGGCCTGTTATCTTATTCATACCACTTTAATGGTAAAAATGATTTTAAATCCCTTTTCATCTGTTCTGGTTTGTTATGAGCACCGACGCCTCTATTTGCCATCGCGTCCATCATCTCCACATCCCTCCCTCCACCATCACACAGGCTGGAAGCTTTATTCTCTAAACTGCGGTCTCCGTGAAAATGATGCATGGGTTGGAGTTATTTTCAAGTCACCCCTCACCAGCAGCTCTGCTCCTGAAAATTACGGGTTTCAAGCTCAGCGTCGCACAAATGACTGGTATTATGGTGATGACAGGGAATAAACAGGACTGTTGGTGTGAAAATGGATGGAGGGAGGAAGAAGGGAGCGGTTGACGCGGAGGGGGAGGATCACTTGACCTCCATTTTCTGAGCATCGTCAGAAGAGTCCATTGAGAAGACATTCACAGCAAAGCGGTGACTCAATCAATCTAGTATTCACCCCAATATTTTCCTCCCCCGCTGCGTGGAGGAGGATGGGACCATATGGGTCGAGCAAATTTCCACCCTGGCAGTATGATGCCCCTCATTTGGGCCTATTGGCCTGTGGAAAGGTCAACTGCACCAAGGGAGGGCAGGAGGAGAGCAGATGCCCCTCTGTGTCCCAGCGCCCTCCACCTTGTCATCGGCCCCAGTCTTTAAAATGTGTTGCCGGGGGCCACAGCTGCCACACAAAGCTGACAATGAGCGTTTCATTGCTGCCATTCACCTCCGCACAAGCCCCCTGTAATTGTTTCCCCGCTTTGATTCCCCCCTCTTTGATTGAGCATCGCCTGGCAAAAGCCAACAAAACCTGGGCCCTGTTATCGCTGCAGATGAATGGGTGTACGCTGGGTAAACGTTTCAGTGAGTCCTATTGGGAAGGGGAGAAAAAAAAGGCGTCTGTGGGGGGGGGGGTGGGGACTTCCTGTTGCCAATGGAAATCAAACAGGCCAACCCCCCTGTGAGCAGCCCAGTATTTCCATGTCCAGGCGTACAGATGTCTCTCCATCTGTGGAGGGTCTTGTACAGTTCAGGACTGCATGTGTTAGGTTAAAGGTACCTGATACTAGCCTTTTACGGACGGAGGCTGATGGATGGAGAGCAAATTCAGTAGCTCAGTCATCCATGCACACTCGAATATCTCCTCTTTGTTGCACTAGACAGCCCAG
This sequence comes from Colistium nudipinnis, assembly GCA_016785305.1. Taxonomy (NCBI): domain Eukaryota; kingdom Metazoa; phylum Chordata; class Actinopteri; order Pleuronectiformes; family Rhombosoleidae; genus Colistium; species Colistium nudipinnis. Next base: position 1,905,605 of record JAFBJU010001433.1, read on the forward strand.
CATTGTTGTGACTTCCTTTTTTGAGATAATAAACCACAGTGGCTGAAGTATAGAGGGTTGAAAGAGGAAAAAAAAGAAACACAGATAAATTGAAAGCAACTGTCAAATATACAGATAGCTGGCTTTGGGCACTGCAATAAAAGCTTCACACACATAGACAGACAGAAGGCACCACAGGAGAGAGATGAGTTGACAGATGGTTACAGTACAGTGGAATCTACAGTGTGTCCTTGAAACATGTGTCACTGTGAAACGCAATAATTGTCTACTCTCAAACACAGAAAGTGCATCTGCGCCGGGAATTGACAACAATGATTTATTTGCACGTCTCACAGGGTCCTTTACTCTATATGGCTCTCATGTCGTGTGTCTGTGTGTCATCTGTCATGCGTCGAGATGCACACACGTGTGAGATGATTAAATGCCATTTTTAATGGGCACACAGGTATGTAACGGAAAACAAGACGACACAGCCACGTCGGCAAATGAGGGATTTGTTGTGCAGTCCGAAACCTTGTCGTGCTATAGATTGAATACAGAGTATACATAGAGTTGATAGAGATGTGATGGAACCATGCAGCCGAAAGGCACACCTATTTTTTCCCCATTTTCCTTCTTAATTCCTTTGTTGCTTGATATTCTTAAAACATTTTGTAAGTAGCAAGTAGTTGTTGAGCACGGAAAGAACAATTCACCGTTCTATTTTAGGAGACCTGATTTGGCCGAAAATGCGATGCTCGGTGGACTATGGAACTGTGATACATGCTTCTTGATGTGTACTGAAGTCTTGAGTGCACGCTTGCCCTGTTGGTTCGGGTGGACAGCAATCAGCACTTCTTATAAGGGGAGCTTATCCTGGAGGGGTAATTGCTTTTGGCGAAGGACATCCTTTGATGGGGCCAAGCTCAGCTTATCTCCAGTGTTCCTGCTAAAAAAAAAAAAAAAAGAGCAAAACAAAAAGAGAGAATCAAATAAAACTTCAAACGTGCTTGTAATGAAGCAACAACAAGCGGCTGCCAGATGTTTGGTATGCATGTCCCCATGGCAACCAGAATTGGGAATCAAAGTCCAGATAGCATGTTCAGTTACGTAAATGAGACGGGCCCGAATACAGACTCTCATGAGATTGACAGATGACAACATCTTACCTCATGCACTTTTTAGGAAGCTGGACAATGTGCAATGTGGATGACATGTAATTTAATTTAGTCAATAGAGTAAATCATTCACTGACACTTCATGTAAGCTGGCACAAAAAGTGCAGACAGTCACTGTTTGTAAATCAGATTTTATTTTTCCTTCTCCTGCTGTGATATATTGGTTTTCAGGGTCGGGTAAAAAATACATAAAAAATCACCAGTTCAACAGTTTGTAAAATGATATTTTATTTTGAAAATAGGATGAAACATCCTGCAGAGCAAATCCGATATACATACATATATACAGTGTATATATATAAATATTTGGAAAGTCCCATACATGACAGCTTTGCTTACAAACATGTGTGCTTGGTATCTCTGTGAATGTAATATTCGATTTACTGAGGCAATAGCCAGTTCATCAGTAACTGCCTTCTAGACACATTCTGCGAGTGGAGGGGAGATTAAAAAGTCCAGTTCAGCAGTGGGATTTGACTCCAATCAGAAACATCAGAAAGAAAAATCAAACGTGGGGGGTTGCTGATGTCGAAAAAGTCATTAATACAGTGATGAAATTCCAAAAGAGCCCATTTAAGCTGTGTATCTATTCATAGTCATTACATATACCCTGCAAAAAAAAAAGTCCATCGTTAGCAAGTCATTAGTCTTAGGATCAGCCTTCAGACATGATGAAGCAAGAATACTGCGTGCAAGGCATATCTGCTAAGGTTAAAGTCTTGCATAAACAAACATGTCCAATGAATGTCTGCAGAGGAAGGATGCAATTTGTCGGGCGCCACGGGTCAATCGGAGAGAGTGAGATCTGGAGAAAGATTTCCAAAAGACGCAGTCATTTTAATATGCTTCTCCGGTCACAGAGGAAAAGGATTTTATGTAAATCAGCTCGAAAAAAAAAAAAAGCCATATCAAATCAAAGTAAGGGATGTAGATGTTTTATTATTTTTTTACCAGGAGTAGAAACAAACAAAACAAAATCCACTTTCCTTTTGGTCCCAGCCCTGTAAACCTCCACCAGCCGCCGATTTGTATTCTGTGATCACATTGTCGCTCTTTCAAATGTGCCCAAACACAGTTGTGAACACTTTGCCCATTCGCCCGCCATCTCGTCCCAGACCAGAATTACACATCACATATTCTTTGCCCTTGGGTTTCCAGAGCAAAACCAGGAATAACATAAAAGATGCTTAATGTCAAATTTCACACAACGGTAAGCTGCCCTCCAAGCAGTGCCATGAATCATGTATAACTACACTTCCCCAAAAACTTTTCCTCCTGTCTTTGTCGGCCATATTTTTATACTCCGCTAAAGCAATTGACAAGCCTTGACCTCCAGTCAGTATTTTGATGTATTTTTTGTCAGATCTGTCTCTCTATAAGGTGTTTAACTCCTGTATTTTTGGCTGAAAAGAGAGACAATTAAAGATGATGGCCTACACCTTACTTGTCTATTTTTAAGGCACAATAGTTGAGTAAATGTAATATTTTTACTTTGCACAATGTCTTATGAGATCAAGTTGCACATGTTCCAGGTGATGACAAGTGTTTATTGTCATCAGTTGTGTGATTTAAAAAGTGAAACAAGAACCTGCTGTAAGTAGGTTAAGTCCCGGTGTAAAGTTTTTAAGGCTGGAACATATAACGTATACTGTATATATATATATATCTTTGTTCTCTTCATCCACACATATAATACATTTGGCAAACTTCCCACAAGATGGCCACAGAAATGGGCTGAAATAGTTTGCATGTGGTCCACTGTTAGATGCGATGTTCTTATTTCTCTTCTGTGCCCTGGTAAACTGGATTTCCCTCGGGAGCAGGCTGTTGTATTTTTTGGAAAACTGTTGAAAAAAGTAACCTAAATCCACCCAAAGGCTTTTTCTTCTCCTTTTTTTCTGGATGTCTGAATCCTTTGTTTCTTCGCAAATGTTCAGATGCACTTTATATAGAAATACCGAGCCGTGAATCGCGTCAAGTACGATTTACTGTACATTTCTGCATTCACTGACTTCAAGGGGCCTTTTGTGTTTTTATCTCCAATTCTTTCTCTCTCTCTCTCTCTCTCGCCAACTCTGTCTTTTTCTTTTTTCTCTTTTTTCTTTGCACTTTGTGAGGAGAATAATGCTGCGCACGAACAGAGCCAATTCACTCCTCAATAGCATTAATATGCACCAATGTTAATAGCTTGTGACTGGATGACCTGCCATTTAGTCAACGTTTTCCGCAAGAGGGGATGGAAATTGTGCACAGCCATTTTGGGGAGCGAGGGAGAGAGGAGTAAGAGGGGGGCGTGGATAATAGGGGGCGACGGGAAGCCACTGGCAGTGGAGGGTGTCGGGCGCGGGGTACATTGGCTACACGACACGAGACAGAAAAGAGGAAAATACAAAGGCACGTAAAGTGCATCCATTTTTCAGCACCTGACAGAGCCACACGCTATTTTTCAGGTTGGGCCTAAAAGTGGCCAGCACTTAGATCATGATTAGAGAGCAATTTTTCCCAAACCGCTTCCTAAATAGGTGCTGTGCATTTACCGCCCCTGAGCATTGGAACATCTCTTTGTCACCGGTTAAAATATTATTTATTTTCATTCTCATTTTAGTTTTTACCTATTTATGCCTGTATTTACATTATTTAAAATATTAGTTTTGGGGCCTTTGATGTATCATTTGGTTAACCTGTCATTATTATAGTATTGTTTAATCTTTTTGGTAGGAACAGTGCTGCCTGTTCTCCTGTTGTTCTGATTGGCTTAAAAGGGTTAAAAGACAAAACTCCTGCAAAAATGGACAGGCATACAATGTTACTTTTTGAGCTGAACTGCAGAGAGGCAGAAGAAAGCTAGGATAACGGATATAAAGACAAATCCTGGAGCTTCCCCATAGATTGTGATGAATGGGAAAGGTCATCGTTAACTTTGATATTAAATACTTTTTTTTTTGTTCCGAGCTGAGAAACAGTCATTAAAATGAATATATATTCCCAGAGAGTTCAGGGAGTCACCTGTTCTTTCTGGGCAAACTCTAAAATAATGTCATCATCTATTAAAATGTCAGTGTTCTGAAATCCATCTTCCACAGACAGCTGTCTGTGTTTGTAAATCCTACTGTTGAAATCCAAGATCACCGTATCGGCGCAGTGTAATACGTGTCTACATCTGTGGGTGGATTTTCTTTATTAAGAGAAGACAATTTTATACTCATGAGGCAGACGACATCTTTGCGTCTCCGTTTCAAACGAGTTTCCTAACATCGGACATACAGTATTGTGATCATTTTTTATTTTTTTTAAGGAAGGTACTGGGGGGAAAACAAACCATTAGCTCTTTGAGAAAAGAGCTTTGTTCACCAAAGCCTGTTGTGACCAGCCCACAGCGATGTCATAATCTGACAGTACAACTGCTTTTTTTTGGGGGTGATTCTTTTTTTTTTCTCTACTCTGAAATGGTTTTAGTCCTCTGGTGGAACATGAGATGGTACAATGATTGGACTGAATGGAGGGAGTGTGTGTGGCACTGTTGTTTTAATGATTAAAGAGTTTTTGGCTGATTTCTCTCACAGGGCGAGAGAAAGGAAAAAAAAAAAAAGGTCTGTCTCCATGCGGGTGTATATGTGGTCCATATACATGAAAAGTGATGAAACGGTGTTGTGTGCGCTTTATCTCTGGACCTTTTACTCCCTCTTCTCCACTTTGTAGTTGAGAGAAGCTGTGTTGCCTGGAACGCATGATGCTCAAGTGTTCTTAGCCAGGGCCTTAGAGGAGGGGATGAATGGAGAGAGTGGGATGAACATTGAGGCTACAGGATTGAAGCGGGGCCCAGACAGAAATGGATTTGGGGGGGACAGAGGTTCAGGGTAAGATTTGAAAACCTTGTTGCTGCCCATCAAGTTGTGAGCACACTGTAAAACTTTGTTTTTGATTGTTTTCCGACAATTACATTCCACTATGTCTGCTTTTTTCTCATTTATAAATTGAATTCAATTTCCATTCAACTATTTAAGAAAAGGAAAAAAACAGTATTTCATGGCCAAGTGTGATTGCAGCTTTTACATTGCCAGCAGCAGGGCATTCAGATGGCACTGCTGGCCTCAGTGAATCATTTTCTCAGCACACAACACATTATTTTGAAGACTGCAGGGCAGATTGTTTTCATGGTCCCAAGAGGACCAGATTTTCACTGAGCCTCTGACAATTATTCCCGCACCACCATCGTGCCAGCATTTCATACTCCCAGCATTTTCATTGTCTCCATCGGAGGAGGAAACTCATCACGAGTGACCACATGACACGTTTGGTCTCCCAAATGTCTTCACTTGGTAGTCTACTGTAGAATTGTCGCCTTACTGATAGATCATTTATGCTATTACGTCAACCCTGGTCCTACAACCTTTCTTTTTTTGCCAGCCTTCGCTATGATTGTGTTGTATAATCATGAACAATGACTGGCTTGTTGTCGGAGTGTGTGTGTAGCTTTTGCATTTTATGTAAACTCAATTACCTGCCCTTGTCTACAAGGTGCATCAATTCCAATGAGGGGATTCGTGACCACCGAGTTTGACAGTCCGTCGCTCCCACTCAGTAACAGAGTCATGTGGTCAGGGCACTGTAACTCCCCTGCTGTATCATAACAATCACACTCACGCACACACAGGCTGCAGCATGCAAGGATCCAAAGCCAGCAGCCCAACATTTCAAGAATAAAGAAAAATAAATGTCAAAAGGTGACAAATTTCACTTCTTGCTTAGATGCTAATGATGCCTTCAAACACACATTTGATGTATAATTCTAACATCTTTTAAAGTTCCTGTGACAGTATATTGTCAGCAGACTCAAAAGTTTGGCAAATACGACAGGCTATCTGAATATAGAGAAGATTTTTTCGGAATATGTTGAGAGTTGAAAAGCCCTGTGCTCAGGTGTAGGGATGGACCTGTCAGCTGTGAAGCGTTACCACGATGACATTTTCATTTCTGGTGTGTTTTTTCACCTCGTCAGACACTTGACTTATGGTGAGAAAAGTTTTTTTGCAATGACACTTCAGCTGCCGGAGAATTGGCTCATTAGCTTTAGTTGTGGTGGTGACATTTCTGCTTCATGAATCCAGAGAAATGTATTTATAGTGTGTTTTAACAAATGGTTCATCTCAAAGTGAAACAACAAAGTCAACAGACTACTTATGCCATCGACAGAGTAAAGTTTAGCTCCATTATATGGTACACACCATGCAAATAAGCCAGAGAAAATGATTATATATATTAAAAGGGAGCATAAGGCTTCTCTTCTCTCTCTCTCTCTCTGTATTTAAACCCTGCCACAATGCATACGTGTGTGAAAGTAGTGAATAAAGAACCCCCACTGTTTGTTTTGCATTTAAGAATGGTCTCAGTAATTGGACCCTTTTAAAAAGGCAATTTAAGCATAAATGTGGAACCATGGAGAGACTAGTCCAGTTGCTATGGAAAATCACAAAACTAAAAAATCTCAAATGCATAAAGTAGCTGGATATAAAATATGCAATTGGTTGAAACTAGTTCTTGACCTTAAAAAAAGCAGTTCTTTCTAAAAAATCTTTCCGAACACGATGATTTCCAGCTCGCAGCCCGCACGATATAATAATTATTTTTTATTAACACTCGCGCGATGAACATCACTGGTTGAACAGATGGATCTGGTGCTGGTGCCAGTGGGCTTCTTTTGATTAGCTCCAGTTTTATCTTTTAGTTAGTTGACTGTTTTCGGTTCCATTTCTGGAAGTTGTCTGTGGCTTTATGTTTGTGTTTCTCATGACTACGGGGCATCTTGCTACTTCAAGGACATCGAGCTTCGATGTCCTTCCAATGTGGACCTTCAAAAGGAAATAACTGTCGATTTGGAAGGAGTAGATTGTACCCATCCGACATTATTTTTTGCCTAGATTTTTATTTTGGAGGTTTTTAAATTGAGTTAGCATGTTAGTGAGTGTGGATTTTCTCTGGGAACTTTAGCCCAAAGATGTGCACGTCAGTGGGACTGACTCCAGCTCCTCCTGCAGTGTAGGATAAGCAGTATGGATGATGGATGGATGGAAGTAGTTTTGTAAAAATATTTAAAATAAATCCTCAAAGTTTTACTGAAGAGCAATAAGCATTTTTTTTTTACTAAATGGAGTGCAACTTCTGAGTTAATTAAAGTAATTTGTTTTTTATATTTTCCGTCTGAGCTAGACAAATGCGCTGTGTATAATGAAACCCCATTTTTGTCTCTAGACTCGCATAAAGCCAAAATTTCGGCGACTCTAGTTCTCATTAGCAAAGTTGCCCTCCAAACTTTCGAACAATTTAGTCCAGAGGCCATCGTGCTGAAATATCTTTGCATGAGAGAGGACCAAAAATTGCCACGGCAGAATGTCTCCCTATCTCTTTCTCGTTACGACCGCTCATATCAATTCATTACTTTGGAGATAATTAAAAAGTTGCCAAAATAACAGTGTTCAAATCTGTGGGCCAGAGCCACTAAAACATTTTCTCCCTCTCCCTCTCTCTCTCCCTCTCCCTCTCCCTCTCCCTCTC
>JAFBJU010001433.1:1913386-2064429 GCA_016785305.1 Colistium nudipinnis
TCCCTCTCTCTCTCTCTCTCTCTCTCTCCCTCTCCCTCTCCCTCTCTCTCTCCCTCTCCCTCCACCCCGGTGCAGCTGCCAAGCGAGGTGACACTCTAAAATGGCCAGCTGTTATCAGCGCACGCCACACCAGTTGGTCTCAATGCTTTAGAGAATTTGTTTAATAAGATTTTTTATTTATTTTTTTCCCCCTACACCAGCCATTTCCTCCCCTTTACCCGTGCCAAATTTGCAAGCCCGTGGAGAGAGGCACCAAGAACTACCAAAATGCCGAAAAAAAACCCTCCGTCTAATGAGTTGTCAATGCTGGCAGGATGAGGGCAGTGCAGAGATTTGTTGCTTGAACTTTGTGTATTTAGGATGGAGCAGCCTGCTGTCTATATGTATCAAGTGGAGGGTGTGTACAGAAGAACATAATTGGGCCAGGCGGCACCAAACGAGATCCAAGGGCATATTTTCTTTGAACTGCTTTAACCGTTTCGAGTTTGAAATGAATGTTAAAATGCAATAATTGCTCGGGAAACCCTTGAGGTTAGATTAAGTCAAAATACAGTAAGGACAAAATGTAGAACCATAGTGAGAAGACATTTGTCTAAGCTCTTCACACATTTCACGGAGAAACTGCAATTTTTGCATGACTTTAGACATTTAATGGGTCCTTAGCAGATTTGGGACTGCACTGAAATAGAGTTGACCCAATCAGCTGCGGTTCAGAGTGAACGAAATGGTAGAAAAAAAAAAAAAAAAACTCTCCCCGCGTCCGGGCTCGCTAATTAAAGACGTCCATCAGTGGGGTTGGTCCTGCCAGCACGCTCACTGTGGCTGACTGTAGCTGAGTGGCACCAAAAGTGTGCTGCTTTTATTATATTCCAGAAGAGACACAGTTAAAGTGTAATTAGGAATGTAAGCGCGGACGAGACACACACACACACACACGAGTGATTGGCAGAGGTTTTCTCTCCACACTCGTGTCAGGCTTTAATTACTTTCCAGGGAGAAAAACAAACAAATGCACAAATCAGGCAAGCAAATCCCCACTCCCTTTACATGATTCCAGTTCCCCCACTGCTACTCCGCCTGCGGCTAGAGCTGGCTCCTTTGTTAACTAAATCCATCGCGATAAAAGTGTGCTCACCCCCCCCCCCCCCCACCAAAAACCCCCAAATCCCCCCACCCACCAACCCCCCCCCCCAAAAAAAAAGACCCGGTAAACCCGGTATCGTGATGCACAGACATAGAATTACATTTGTGAAGTCTTGGAGTTTTGACCTGACAAACGGAGATAAAGTAATCTCACCTGAGCACCCAGCAGATAATGGCATCTCAAGGTTTATCCACTTCGAGTTTTAACTTCCTTGCTGGTTCTGTCCCTGGAAGCCTTCAGTGTTTGTTTTTTTCATGTTTCCTCCATGTGGCGTGGGCTCCAGTGCACATGTTTTTGGACTTCCTTTTGTTTTCCAGCTCGATTGGATCAAGGGTCAAAGTGGCCAAAACCGAATAATCACAGTATGTCGTAAGCGGTAAAATAATCGACAATCCAATCATTTGTAATGCATATGTTGGCATATTTCTCTTTAGACAACAATGAAGAATTTATTATTCAGATTAGAATCGGGCAACATGGTAGTTCTTTTTTATAGAAAAGTTCTCATGCCCTACACATCCATTCGCCATCTCCCCTTGCAGATTGGCAGATGAATCCGATTTCTTTGAGGGGATAAATATAGCAGAGGTATCTATGGAAACTCTCTGCCATCCATCAGCTCTCCTCACAATGAAATCAACTCGAGGATGAGATATTATCATTTTTTTTCCCACAACCAAAAGGCAATTATTCATCTTAATAAATGTAAATATCTGGGCAACCGCAAGCACTGAGTTCATGTGGCAACTGTAGGATTCCAAATCATGACTCCGTACAGCTGAGTTATTGCCGACAACTGATCCAACGGATGACCAGAGATCACAACATTGCTGTCTGCGTAGACATATTGAAATGGCAGCCTTAACTGTAAATGAAATGGCTCTTGAAAGGATTTGATCCAATGAATGCATGTATCAAACACGCGTCGACTAAGCGGCGGTGATGTACACGGATGTATAGAAATAGCTAAAAGAGGAGCCGTCATTAATTGTCGAGTGTGCACTCTGCAAATTATGATCCAAATCATATCAAAGGCTTATTCCCTCCTGAGGATACATTCTTAAAATTGCAAATGCAAAAACAGCAAACTATTATGCTGATGTAATTGAACCATACAGAGGGAAGCAGATAATGAGCAAAATTCCATGCAAATGTCTCCACATCCTGCATGCGCCTTAATTCCCTCGCATATGTCATGAAAGATACTTTACACTAACTGGAATTAATTGTCTGTGGTGCATGGCTGGCAGTCCAATGAGACGCAGCATTTCACCGAGTGTAGTGATGGTGCAGTTAAGGCTGGATAAAGGGTCAGGAGTGGTATAAGCATGTGCTTTAAATGCATGAAACTGTGGGAAATCAAGATTGCTGTTTTTCTTTATTGCCCGCAATCTGTGATTTTAATGCGACTGCCATTGTAACCCAGCCACCTCTGGGACGTTTAGTTTTTCTTTTATTGTCTAAATGTTCGAACGCACTTTGACTTAATCACAGACACAGTGGCACTTATCTCTCACACACGACAGTGCTCCAAATTTCTCCTCTGCAACTCAAACCACAATTGTATTAGGATTATGTTTGCCGATACAGCAGTTTGTTTTAGGCAGAACTTGTTTTTTTTTTATTAAAAACATAAAAAAAGACATCAGGAAGGTAAAGTAATATTCAGAAATATGCTAAGTCACTTATTTACACCATGCTGTTTTATTTTATGTTAACACTCGACGTCTGACAAGTTGTAAAGATTTAACAGGCTTTAAGCCAATCTGAAAGGCATTTGCGCTGCACCACAGTATTTCCACTACATGTAAGCGTTTTTAAAATGTGGCACTTCTGTGAATATCTGGCACTCAAATAACTCTCTGGTCAACATTAAAAGCCCCATCAATGTTTTCATTCTGTGCATGAGTCCAGAAGACATCTGGCTCCTTCTCCTCTCCGCAGAAAAACTCTGGACGACTTTAACTGCGAGATACTAATCTGTGCTGTGACGTGATATTTATGGATTTTTTTTTTAGTTCTACTTAACATGCATGCATAAAATTAATTTCGTTGTTTTTTTGGGGAATCTCTTGACAGTAATTGGGTAGATCGTAATATAAATATGGGCCACACTTTTACATTGACATTGATGCATTGACAGTATATTGAAACTTTAATCACTATTATGAACAACTGATGGCGAACTTCATTTTAATCTGTCTTCCCCTGAATAACATCCATCACTTTGATGTGAGATGTTTTTTTTGTTTTTTTTATGCACTTAATTTCGTTTCGGAACCTGTAATTTTTGTTTGGATTGCATATTAGTGTCAGTTAAAGTATCAGGAATGCAATTACACTGACATTTTTCTTGCACATCCTTAAAGAAAAGTCAATTTTATTTGTAAATGTCATCCCTCTACCTCTTGGAATTCTTTTATTAGTATTAGTATTAGTAGTATTAGTAAATGAGGCAGAAAGATGTTTTGTTATCAAAGTCTGAAGACCATTCCAGATTGAAACATGCATGCGCCAAATTAGCAGCCAGCGACTGGAGAACCTCTAACGATGCATTCTTGGTGGCTCAGATAGCTCAGAGCAGAGTTATCGGCCCTGATAAACAAAGCCCATACATTGATCAGGTCCACTGAACGCTGTCCCACGAAATGGCCATGCATAACCCGCGACGTTGTGTAGGTGTGTGAGCGTGTACGTTTGATGGAACCACTCAGGTGTTCTCCCCCAGGTTTCCCAGATCATCAGTCATTATCCTCGTCATTCATCAAACAGTGCAGGTGCACGTCAGACCCCCCCCCCCACACGCACACGCGTCACTCGCCTCCCGGGAGTCCGGGCAGCATGCAAATTTGCCGCATCCTACAGGAGCACGCTGATGTTCTGAGTAAAGGAAAAGAAAGGGGGGAAATAAAGGGGAAAAGGGATTACAGCAGATAATATTTCTATCCCGCCCCTCAGTGCTTTGTCGAACCGGCAAAAATCCACCCTGAATTAACCTGTGTGAGCCCACTGGAACTTTGTGTGACTCTGTTTATCGCGTCCTCATAGAGGGGTGTTTTCTCTCTTTCCTCTCATGACTTCAAGTCACACATCATCTGACAGTTTAGACAACATTTTGAATCCCCAGACGATACAAAAGGAAGTTCCAACATAAATGTTTGTTCAAGGTTCTGAACCTTGAAATGATTCAACGTTTTGCTCAGGCCTTCGTGGCTGCACACGCGTGTGCCTTTCTCGCTTCCATAACAGCACCTCTTCCATTCATCAGACCGCAAGTGTTTATTCATTGGCTGTAACCATTCCCCGGTTCCAGTTGTGGAGTTTCTGTGCTATAGTTCAGCCCCATGTGTAAACGTGTTTATATACAGCCCCCACACCTCTCATCTGCTTTTCTGCAATCAGTGCATCACAGTTGTTACAGAGACATTTTTCGACCAATTTTCGAAACCAACATCATGATTTCCGTTTATTGTGTGTTTTTTATTTTTCCCTGGCGTATTTGTTTCTGCAGCAATCTAAAGGCAGATAGCAAAACTATGCAAAACAACTGCACACAGCTCGCACACCCCACAGTGTGCCGGAGCGAGCCTTGCATTTAGATCACCCTGTTTACATTTTGTTGTTTTGCAGCCCTGGTGCCGTGTCGTCCTCTCCCCAACACACAACACGGTGTTGTCCCCCAGACAGACTTGGCTCCGTCCCAGTCTGAACATTGCCCAGTGGCTGATTGCAAAGCCTTAAATGGGGTTGGAATGATACGTGCCAAAGACAAGCGCCTCCTCTGCTCCTCCGTCCCCAGCACTTCCTCTCGCCTCCAAACTTTGACTGCCAGAGCCACGATGGTAGGATTGCGCGTCTGGCGCAGCAAACGGGTAAACACCAGCCTGGAACAGAGGGGAGCCATTGGTGCAGGCACCGACTGTGATGATTTGAAAGTGGGCGCAGTGCATTGTGGGTTAGCAGCCTTCTCTATCACCCACAAAATGAGTTTCCTAAACCTGATATTATGTCGCGCATCTGTTGTCCTCGAACCCCTTTTTTTTTTTTTGTCGCCCAGTGTTTGAAGTGGTGTTTGTGTTGTTAATGGGACACTTCCATTCAGCCCTCTTTAAATGTTTAGTATTTAGACATCTGCATTCTTTCGATATGACTTTATTTATTTATTTCGTTAATTTTCATACACAGCCCATCACATATGCCATTAACATTAAATGAATACATCCCTATTTAGTTTTTTTACCCAAATGCGCAGATGGTGACCAATGGAATTGTTCCTCCAAAACAAATTAAGGACAAGAGCAAACGTACAGATGGAGGGTTGAAATTAATTTCTTGCAAATTACATTTCATATGTAGATTGCCGCCACATTAATGGTCTGGTTAATGCCTCTGCAAACGGGGAATAAGAGGAGCGAGCCCAGAAGGGAGACGGCAAAGAGGAAATGAGAGAGGGAGACGGGGGAAATGAAACGGACGAGAGAGCCGGAGAATGAGTGGGAGGAAAAAAAAAGAGAGGGAGAAATGCTTTGCTGAGTACTGGGGGGACAGCGATATGAATTCAGCATCCTGGCCTTATCCTGGTGATTCCCACTTTGTTATATGAGAGCTCGGATCTGAACGCTGCACGTTCCCATTTAAACCACAGCATCACATTTTCAGCCTCTCAACTCAAAGATGCGTTCATTGCACAAGGGCTGAGATCTGCAGTGAGGTAATGGTGCCAAGCGAGGAGGTGCAGTGGGGTGGGGGGGGGGGGGGGGGGTAAAGTAAGGCATGCTGACAGAGCTATCTCTCCTTCTACACGTACATAGACGGCGGTGGGATAATCTTGAGACGATGCACAGTGACTTTTTTTGCCCATTCGATTGGTCGTGATTTTTGCCGAGGCATTTCACCATTGGCGGCCAAAATAAAAAGTCCTGCTTCTTTTTTCACAGCTGGGGGCAGTGCAGCTCTCGGTTGAAACTCTCCCAGTCATGTGATCAGGGCAAATGATTAAAAAGTAAGCGCCTTAGAAAAGATGTGTTTTTTTTTGGCATCAGGCTTAAAATATATGTATTAAAGCTATAGATTATACATCCCCTCTACTGTGCTTTATTGAGAGCTATCCGTGCCATGTGAATCTCATGATGAAAGAAAATGTGAAAAAACATAGATTTATTTGAGCTCATTACTTGAGCTCTTTTCTTTTGTTGAGAACGATTTGCATTCCCCCTGGTTCTTAATCTGAGCCTATCAAATGAGCCCTGTTATTATACAGATGGATGTAAATGAGCTAATTAATTCTCTCATCTACGGGCCTCACACCATGTCATGATATCCAACCTTGAAGTAAGAGAGCATTAGAAGCCTCGCTACTCACTACAATTTGTTGTCTCGGTTCTTTCCTTGTGAAGCAAAAAAACAACAACAAAGAGATCATGAAAATATAAAACAAAGACACACAAAACTACTGGAAAAACTCACCCCACGACAACAACCACTCCAAAGAGATGGGGATGCGTCTAACGAGCCAAAAACCACCAAAAATGTGCGCAGAAGGACCACAAACGCGCAAGTGCATGGTTTGTGAACATTTTGAGGCTCTTTTTCGGCCGTACGAGGAGACTTGTAAGAAATTCTGGCCAGTCAGCCGTCCTTGTAGAGATGTAGGTTATTTTATATAAAGATTATGGCCTATCAATTTTAATTCAACCCCTTAAGTGGCAGGTGTCAGGCTGATGTTTAGGACTCTATGTCTTTTTCTTCTTTTTTTTCCTACTTTCTGTATTTCCTGGCCCTGTTGAGGGTTTTTGATAATGTTCTTTTTCAAGCTGCACAAGAACAAGAGGGCTGTGCAGTTATCAACTTCTCTAATGGTGTATCTCTCACATAAGGTGGGTGGAATGGGTGGAGTGCTCATTCCATTCCATTTAGTAGCTTGAGCAGACCTCTCTGTCATACCATGTGATCTTCGGATGGCGCATACCCGGTTGCCATGGTACGAGTTAGGTGGTACTATTTTTGCCGGAGCAATCTCAGGACACGTATTGATTTCTTTCAGACGGATGCATGAGTGTGCACGCAGCAAATATTCATGACCCGCTTGCACTGTGGATAGATAGGGTGGACATTTGAAAGTTTAGTCTGGCAGTGTTGCCAGAGCAAAGGTCACAGGGTCACCAACATCACCCTTTCCCACAACAAATGTTTTATCAGAAAGATGTAAGGAGAGTGACAGTGGAAGTTTTGGCCTCATACCACCTGAGAAAAGATCCTTGGGTCACTAAAATCTATGCATCTATAGCCATCTCTGTAGCACTAATGTCTGGTATCTAGAAATGTCGGTCACAATCCGACGGAGTTGTCTACACAAACCATTTGCGCAGGTAAATAGTGCTTTTATTTGTTTTTATTTGTGGAGACTCTAAAAAAAAGAAAGAAGAAAGGATTGATATATTTTTAGAAGTTTTTTTTTTTTTTTCTTTCGCAATACAATAAACATTTGTCAAGGATAATTACTATGTTCCGCTACACAATTCAGCAAATGTTTGAGAACAATATATATTTTTTTTTTATTGAAGGTGAAGGTAGAAGTAAAAACTGCTGAATAAAAACAAAAGAATGATATAAATGTAATAGACAACTCACTTTATCATTGAATACAACTCGGTGTCCTCTATTGCAACAATGGAGGAAAGTGAATCCTTGAAAGTTGTTGACTTGATGATGCAGGACAAACATTCTTCATATTCAATTTTCTTTTTTTTTGTTGGTACTTCAACTGTCAACAGGTGCGGCATTTTCAGCTCAGGCATTTAGTTGCGTGGGCTAAGGTTAATGAATTTGGTGGCGAGTGTCCTTCCAGCTGTAGACAGCCAATGGTTTGTGAGTGAGTTCAGCAATGTTGCGTGACAGCGCAACAGGCACACATGATAGGCACAAAGAAACGGTACAGCGATACACATAGTCTTTCCAAAGTACACACACTCGGGTCTGCAACAAAGGGATGAAATGACCCAAGAGGGATGCTCCTTGACAGCCTGATACTACCTGCACACACACACACACACACACACACACGGACCTCGTCTGTGAAGCAGGACATACATTCATACCACCCCGTTAAATCCCTGCGACGGCAGCTCCACACACATAACAGCTAAATGATAGATCCTAACATGACGTTGTGTACGACGCACAACGTTAAAAGGCAGCTGTTGTTTGAAGGACTCGGGTGGATTGGCGCGGCGAGTCGGCTCACATTTATTGTAGCACTGTGGCGTGTACACAACCTGTCCTGCACTGTTGAAGCAAGGCACACTGTGTACATGCTACTTCTGCAAAGTGGAACGTCACTGGACCACTGTCAACACGTGAACGGATGGTGTCAGCGTTGAACTTTGGGGATACTATTACGTGCTTTTACTGCCCCTGCCGCGTTAAGCCTCTATGCATGGACTAGGTGTAGTTGCTCACATTGAACATTCAGTTCGACCGAATGAACGAACGAGCAGGCCAAACATTCAGTCTGTTGCTGGGTTGAAATATAGGCTTCCGCTCCATATAAATCTATTTAAGCTCTGTCGGGGAGAGACGTGCTGATGTGCAACGTAATTAAAATCACAGCATGGTCAATGTTTCTGTTTTCGCACTCCTTCAGTGAGAACAATTAGTGTTTTATTTGTTAAGTTAGCATTTGAATAGGAGAGAAACACACAGTGCTTTCAGTCACAATCCAAAAAAGCACTTGTGGTTGAGCTTTAGAAGTCTATGTTGAAGATTAGTTCATATTACTGCTGAGATCAATGGGCAGCCGCTAACTGGCGTCTGTGTAGCCCTCTGGTTCTCCTCAAAGGCTTGTCAGTAGCGTGCAACCACATTGTCGAACACAGTGCATGTACTGCTTTTTCCTATCAGCTTATAGAGTAATAACATTCAGACACTTAGAATCAGTGTTTACACACACGCGCTCGGCACACAACTACTCTGCGCGCAATATTTGCCTCCAATAAGATGGCCAGAATTAGGGCAGAGAGAGACGCGTCCACACGTCATCCTGTTGACAACCCAACAAGCTATTATTGAGTTTTTAATGAGATGAAAGGGAGCAAAATCCAATCAAAATGGTATTTTAAGCCACAATGCCCCTTTCGATCGCTCTCCTCTGTAATAATTAGCATTACGCTCAAGCCCCGGCAGATGAGGACCTTGTAATGAGGCTAGTGAAGTAATGATATCCCATTATGGCATGCGGATCCCTCGCTGCACGCGCTGCCAGAGCTGCACTCGGCGGTTACTCCCTCTGAATACACTCAGGCGGCGGCCGCGGAGTCCTTCATCCTCCTGCAGCTCAATTTAAGAATGTCACTATGACCAAGGGCACGGGCAAACACGGCTGGTAATTGTCGCAGTAATCGTATCCCGCTCGGGGCCAGGTGAAGCTCGTTGCTGTGTATTGAAATTGTTTTTTTTTTTCTTTTGGATCCGCGGGGATGATGCCCCATTTATGAAGAGAAAACTAGAATAGGTGGTCAGCGCCGGAGGTCATGAGCGGTCATCGGTTTAACTTGATTTACATCAATACCGCGTATATTCTGAATATAGGGGAAGAAATCTTTGATGGGGGGGGTAAGCTTGAAACACCTGCACGAGACAGGTGTGACCTTCTGCTGGGAGCCCCAATGCACATGGCTTGTCTCAAAGCAAGGCTGCACAGAAGGGGGGGGGGGGTCTTACAGGGGGCGACAGAAGGGGGGGGGGGTCTTACAGGGGGCGAAAAAAAATCCCAAGGACTTCGAATGTCCTTTAGCACACGGTGATTCAAGTCTCCAACTGAAGACTTTGGCCTTGTAAAGTAAATGTGGCTAATGACATAAACAATTAGCTGAGGGAGTGATGAGTTACAGCTGTGACATAACTGGTCCATAAAGACAACATGACTCACTGTGGTTCAGGTGATCAAAAAAAAAAAGACAGATGCAGCCATCAAAAATAGATTAACGTCAATTCTCTGTGTCGCAGTAAGTGTGGTTATTATTTTACGGTGGACACTTTTGAGCCATCTGTTGATGATGTACCGGGAGTAAAAAAAAAAGAAAAAAGAATGCCTCCGTGATTGGCAGATATGATTAGGGTCCTCAGCTCCTGTACAGTGTGTTATTGTGCAACGCTATTTACTGCCAGGTCAAGACGTGGAACTTTTTGAGCTTCTTCTCATGCTTTTTAATGAGTGGCGGTAATTAGCCGTGTCTGCCGGAGAGCACTGGTGTGATGGTCATAAACAGCATTCTGAGGAGGGAAAAAGAGATGACTATCTTTTGATTGACACAGAACGGAGGCGTAAACACTCGGGGAGGAATGTAGGTTGAATTCAGGAGCTTGGTCATTTGTTGTGTTTTTTTAGCTGAGAATAAATTGAGTTGGGTGTGCACACTTCCATGCGTTTATAGTCCCAAGTTCCCAGACAGAAACATGTCACAAAAGGCAGGCATTAAAAGTAGAAGTGGCTGCTTTCTTTGAATTCACCCTCTTGTGCTGTTCAACATTTCCTGAGTGTTCAAATAAATCCCAATATTTTCATCTGTGGGAGTTTTGACCAAGCCCAAGCCTCTCCTCTCTCTCTCTCTCTCTCTCTCTCTCTGCTTATCCTTTCACAACATGCTTTTCCAGGCTTTCACCATGCATGCCGCCGCTGATAGTCTTCTGTCGGGTTTTATGTTGCGTGCCTTATCGGGTCAGTGGATTCCACTGAGGAATTGCGGCATTGTCGCCGCTGACCTCCCTAAAAGTCATACAAAAAAAAAGGGGAACCAAATAGAGCGGTGTCACATGGAAAAGCTCCAAGGAGAACCCATTTGCAATTCAAAGGCTCATTAGCAAATCCAACACTTTGTCATTGCCAAAGGAAATTGATGTTAAAACATTGAGTGACAAGTGTTAAATATTGAAAACTTACATTGATCAACACATCATCAGTTAAAAAAGTAATGGCACTTGAGTGGAGGCAACATTATGACCTTGGAGGGCCTTTTGAATGCCGCTTTTAAGGTCATCACTGTCATATTCAATCTGGGAAGTGACTAGTCAGGATAAATCAAATTACAAAGATATCAATGACAACCGCCCTTGTACTAAGTCAACGTTTTCATCCATAAGTTCTCCGCAGTAATCAGAGTTGCATAAAATATGAGGTGAATTTTAAGATGCCAGACATACCTACCATACATAACACCATCATTATGCATCAGTCACACACAGCCCTCTCATTCAACACACATACAAATACAGTCTCCATCCAAAGTCGGAGGACGAAAAGTAGAAGGAGAAAGTGTCGATAGTTAGGCCAGCTACACTGTGTGCCTGAAGTGAAGCACGGTTGTATCTTGAGCCAATTTTGTTATTTATTTTTTGGGTCAGCGTAACACCAGTCTTGCAGTAACATCGATTACATACTAATGTGTAATAGTTTAGTAGCGAGATTTTTCAAATGTGTTGCACGCCTCCCCAGAGGAGTGCAGGGGAATGGTGGGTCAGAGGTGTGATGAAATGTTATTGTATTTTAACCCCCTGAGGTGAGGAAAGAGTTTGAAGTACATTGATCTTTTTGCTCCTATTATTAGCCTTTATTTTACTTGAAAGATTTCTGTATTACTTTGATATTGAAGGGAACAGGGAAAGCATACACAGTTCTGCTGGTGTGAGGAACAATAGTACACCTTACTGCCTGATTTGTGCTGAATGTTGTAAGGCTCCATTATAGTTATTATATGGAAAGCATACTGGGTTAATGTTGGCCATCTCGCCCACATCCCCCTTACAGCGGAAACTTTCATGTTGTTTCAAAGAAATTGCCTGCAATAAATGTCAGGTTGTGACCTCTACAGGTTTTAAAAGCCAGAGAGGAAAGGTTCAGACCTTTCATCCTGCTTCCACTAAGTGTATAGAGAGAGGAAAAGCTGTAAGAGAGAGTGCACTCGTTATTGACGGTGGCAAAGCAGATATGCCCCCTCCCATCCTCCAATTCAATTGGTCCGGCTCCCCCTTCAGTACCTGAATTCCCAAGCCCCCCGGTATGCTTGGCTCAAGCGGCAAAGTTTTTGCACTTTATTTAGCATGCCGCTATTTGAGTTTTATAACTTATTGTATTATAGAAAGAAACTTTCAAAACTTTTTCTAAAACCTGAAATAGATTTAAATGGTCAGGAATTTCCACTGAAAATATTTTAAAACTGTTTTGTCTCCAGAACATAAAAATAATAATAATAATAATAATAATAATAATAATAATAATAATAATAATAATAATAATAATAATAATAATAATAACAATAACATTGAATTAACTGTGGGTTTGTACATACAAGTTAACACTTTTGAAAGAGCACTAATCGCATTGTAATTGCAGACATTGTGCACACAGCATGAGAATACACAGCAGAATGCATCATCTCTCCGTTGCATGGCAACAGCTGGGCCCAGGTAGCAGGTGTGAACATTATTTTATTCAGGAAGTGTGTGTTGCCCCGTGCTGGCATCCATAATGGAGCCAATCCTTCAGGGCTGCATGTGGATCTCCGAGCAGCTTGAGCCCTGAACGCTGAGTTGCGTTTGTTAACACAGGGGTTTCATTAACCCCAGAGTAAGCCAACAGTTATAAAGTTGGCATCTGCCAGATGGGAACTGGGACGTAGGATGGTTCATGTCATCACATAATGCGGCAGGTGTTGCGCAGGGGGAAAATCCTGAGTGTGTTATGCTATTGTTGTAAGTGGGGCGCTGTCAAGAGGATAAAGAGGAAGGTGCCAAAGCAGAGGATGAAATTATTCTGGAAACTCAAAGTTTTTCTGCAAGTGGAGATCAATATTACGGACTGATCTGACAATGCTTATCAGATAAGGGTTCATTAGTCATCGCTCTGTCCTGGGTTGTCGTTGCGGCTTCATTCATCACACAGGTGCAGAAATGGCTGTACACAAAGATTCTTTCATCGTAACTAACAAAGTTTCATCAAGAGCTGCTATTTCAGGCACGTCGGACCAAAGACAGCTGCTGCATGTCATCAATCAGAGCCTGTCCGCAATATGTTTTGTCTTCACACCTCAATAAGTGTCTTTTTTCTTTTACAATATTCATTAAAAACGACACAAATTATTGGAGCATCTTCAACCATTTCCTCAGATGCTTTGGTAGTGGAGCCTGTGTCTGACAATGGAGAGCTCCACTTGATGAAGTTCCAGTACATGCTCAGACTATAACTACACCATGAGTTGAACAGGCAGACAGAGTTCAAATTGCCTAGCAACTAGCGGCAAACCAATGCAGAGTCACTTCTAGACAACTAGACCCTTCTCTCTCCCCTTTCTAAAAATCCCATGTTTTCCTTTATATTTGCAAAATTCTTACTCTTGGACAGAGGAATTCACAAAAGGCCAACGTGTCATCCTGACAGTGATATTTAGGTTCACAAAACCACCACAGCAAAATCTGTGAAGCTTCAGATGGTAGGCTGGGCCTGCGGGAGCTTTGACCATGCTGTGCTCATGGTGGGATGAAGTCAGAGTTTTCCTCGTTTGCTGACTTGTAGACTTCCTCCCCAAAAAAAGATTAATCTTTGGCAAAGGTCCAGGAAACGGCCCCCGGGATGTTCTCTGGTGATAGCAGACATCCTGACATAAGTGGAGGATGCATGGCTAAAAAAGATGGAGGTAAGGCCTGGCTGGCACCAGCAGACCCCCTGATAAAGCCCAGCAGTCTGTGCGTGCCAAAGGAGTCTTTGAAAGCCAAACGTGGTGTGCTGCATTCCAAGGCAGCCGGAGCGTGATTTGTGTGAATCTGTCATCGCAGTTGGATTGGCTCTGCACGCATATTTTGTATTTATTTTTTTTACATCCAGGGGGGATGAATGCTCAAAACTGCGTGAAATAATCACAATTCCATGAAATAAAAGTCACCATTAAACCACTGTTACCTCTTGCACTTACATTTCCTCTGTGCTTTTTCTCAGAGACTCTCCAGCCGAGTTATCTCGGAGCCGACCGGATCCATTTCAGTTCAGCTATGGATGCTAAAAATACCAGCCGCACTGAGAACATAAGCCTCTGTGCAGACATCATTTAGCTGTTGCATGTACAAGCTAGTTACGGCCACTTCATTCTCCCCCCGACTGTCAATATTTACACTGTAGACGGTGGTCAGTGTTCATCCCAGAGCCCACAGAGATTCATTTCCCTGAGGAAATTAGCCCGTGATGCGCTGCAGTGTATATTTCCCAAGGATGGTGAATTGAATTACCGAGCCTCCATATGTATTTACAGAGAAACACATATTTTATGGCTGTGCCAATTATAATACATTTTGAATTATAGGGGAGATGGGAGGGCTGCATACAGTTTATTGCCTGACCTGCCATTACATTGAGAAATGGGCATGACATTTGCATTTCCCAGCACATTTTGAAATTTTTTTTTATTCTGTTTGAATAGAAGCAGATAGGGACTGCGGAGCTTTATGGACGGGGCGAGCTGCTGTAATATGGATTCTATGGACAATATGATGCTAAAGCTCAGCTCACGTCTTTAGTCTTAATGATATCGACTCAGGGCATCTGACTCTGCTTGTTTATTGGACAACTAAATTAAAGCACTGTGCCTGTTGGTACGAGAACCCTATGACCACGTCCACAGAAATGTTGTGTTTGGGTTGAACCCATATAGAACCTATACCACTCGTTCCAATATAAATATTAATTTATTGCCTTCATACGTGTTGCTACCAAAGCGTCAGGGACAGAAAACGTCTATGAAGCAATTTTGACATAGTGGCTGCACTTGGATGAACATCTCTGGCCCAAAAAGAAAAAACATTTTTACATCCTCAATCAAAGATAGAGGAGTAGCTGTAAAAATGGTCAATTCCATTTTGCAAAATGTCTCATTTTAGTAGGATGAGTCGTTAGATGAAATGACCTTATCTTACTTTATCACGTTTATGTTTGCGGGGTGCCAACAGCGCTGAGCGGTGTCTATCTCTGCACAAAATGATGTGCTCCGGACCATGGCACTAGAAAGTATTCCCGGGACTTTAACATTCCTAACTTCATCTGAGCGATCGTATGTGTTCGCCTCAAACATATAAATGGTAATTCATAATAATGGTTCGAATAGTACCCCGCTGTAAGTTGTCTAGATGATGTCGTTGTAGATATCTGCTGCAGTTAAAGCCCTGACAGCAATGATCAACCCTCGGTGAATTTTTTTCATCACTTCTCCAAGTTCCAATTTGTCTCCGGTTCCCAATGTGCATCCCGAACAGCTTTTTGCACATATTTGCTGATTCCTCTTGTGAATGAGACGTTGCAGACATATCAAAGGATTTGCTTTTTTTTTTCCCCACAATCCTCCCGCCATCTGCTTCCCACCCTCCACCGTGATGCCTTCGCTGGCTCGCCGTTGAATCTCCGTGGCCGTCCACACTGACAGATTTTTTCATGAATGTGCAGAGAAATGTAATAAGAGTACACTCATGTACAAATGTATATAGATGATGAATGGAAAACACAACATTCCTCTTCCTTTTTTTATTTTTTATTTTTTTTAAGACGCTGCAGGAACCACTGTTGTTATCCAATCACGCTGTGAGACGGTCTTTGATCAAGCAGAAGGTGACGGTGACAGTTCCGTCCTTTCGCACCTTTATTCCGTTGAAAAGGAAGTCATTTCTTTGGAGAGACAACTGCCGACGACCAGGCTCAATATTGCACAGGTTTTTTTGTGCTATCTGTCTCTCTTAGACAGATAACTGTTAATGAGATGAACCAAAAAAAATTGGATGCACATTACAAGTTTGACAGTTAGAAACGTGTGCAAATGCTTTAATAATTGGTTCTTCTCCCATCCGTGCTACTCTCCTACGGTGCCAAGATTTAGAGATACAGCCCACAAACAAAAACACTATATCTCAGTGACACAAATCACACGGAACCTTTTGGGGAAGCTTGTTCCACAGTGGTAAATTGTCATCTGACACCTACTGTATATCTGACAGTGTGTAACCTTGTGTGATGGATCATAAAAAAATGCCTTAAAGAGGCGTGGGTGGGAGCGCTTCAATTAGAAGCGTTGGCGTGGGTAATATGGCACATTAATAATTGGTCTGTTGCCGTGATGGAGACGTTAACCCCTTGACCTTTTGCCCCACATCCGCTTGACACTGTAAAACTGGACTTTAAATTTGAACAGTGGCGTACGGCTTCTCCACTTTCACAGTTTTCAAACCGTTTCTGAATGAACGATGGAATGGACCTATTGTAACTGAGTTATAGTGATGGCACACTTCAGTAGAACACCACCACGAAATCGAATGTGGAAAACCAGCCGTGTACGAGAGTCGGTGGCCTTCTGTGTGCTTGTAGCCAATATTGGAGATCAATATTGAAATGGCATTTCCATCATGTCTTCTGGGAAGAAAACATTAGGCCAACTTGACCTGAGTTGTGGGGAACACTTATTGAAATGCTCAGCACATAGTAAGCATCCTCATTTATTTGGAATTACTATGAGACTGCCGCAGCTTTTTACACTTTAACAATTCATCCAATTTTATAGTAATGCTTTTATCAGCGTGAAAATTCAGCAGAAAGTATTGTGGTGAGTAAAATAGGCCTGCAAGATACTGCACGAGCACTGTCATGCACTGTAAGGACTTGCATCTTAACGGATTGAGGATAAATAATATTGTCTACAATACACTTAATCTGGTGTGATTTTCTTTTGACCTTCACCTGGGCATTTTTCACTCAAAGAATTCACATCAAGGTGGGGTTTGTTTCTTCAACACTGCAGGAGCTCCAGGCGCCTTTAACAGCTGAGTGCAGGTGTAATGAGTCGCTGTATATGCAGAGTCCTTGTGGGTGGGCGGGGCCCGGGCGCTGTGTACCCGTCAGCTTATGTAAATGTGTGTCTTTATTAATGGCAGGTCACTGGCTGCGCACCAATGGCTGTCAATGTGTCGATGGGGGCCGGACCACCCCGGTGACAGTCCTGATTAGTGGTAGGGCGTGGGGGTCGTTTCAGCAACTCTGCTGCTGCTGTTGCGGGGGGGCGTGCTGCGTTCAACGACAGCATGCAAAAAACCTGAGGAAAGAAGGGGTAGGTTTAAAGGAGATGAGAAGTGAGGATAAAACTTCTTTTTATTAGATGATAAAGTGTCCGAAATATTACATTTCTCTTACGGTGTGCAACTGCGTGTTGTATCTTGGACATTTCTGAGGTTGGCATATTTTTTATGGTAATATTTTAAGCCAATTCATCTGCATCTTTTTATCGGAATCCTGAAAAATGGACATTGGCATTATGGCATTTTCCTTTTTGGTTCTAAAGTGACACCTCCAAATGTTCCTAGACAATGGACAGCAGCTCTGAAAGTGTGTGACCATTCGCAGCTTTGATTGGATGGCCAATGGAATAATCAAGTCTTTCAACTTCCTATCTGAAAACATTATCTGTCATTTCCACATTCATTTGATGATGGCAAATGAATGATTTTTCTTTTCTTCCGGCTTGTATTGAGTCTGGAGGCTTTTCATAGAAGATAAATCCATGGACTCCAGGACAATTTTGGATAATTCAGTCTGGCTGTGTTTTTTTTTTTTTTTGTATTCTGCTTTCATGGCTGACCTAAAGAAGAAAAACTATCTTGATGAATGCATCCGTAAATCTTAATGTGAACATTTAAGAAGTTAAGCATAAGCCAAATCCAAAGCATTCAGAGAAAGGAAAAAAAAACAAAACACTGTGAAATGTTCCAGCTTTGTTTATTTCAAAAGCTTTCCTCTCTCCCTGGTGGGGATTTCTGAATGTGATGTTAATCTCTTTATTATCTTTGAAGGCATTTCACCTATAGGACCTGTGAATAAGCCTAATCTGAGAAAAAATAGCAAAAATATTGAGTTCTGGCTGTGGCTGATAAAACATTCATTTTTTTTGCTCCCCTTTCTTCTTTTTGAGGACAAACGGGCTCCTTTTTTAAACATCCAAAGAGCGAAAACCCCTTAATCATAAAGCAAGGTGACCGCACATTCTGGTTATCAGGCTCGGCCAGTTTGCTCAGACAAACACGCATACACTCAGGCCTGTACGCGACTGCGCACGCACGCCTACTGTGGACGTCCACAGATACGTACAAAGACCCGCCGCATGTGTGATCTACGATAGCATCCTCCACACGCACACATAGAAACGCAACTCATGCATTGCTTTGTGTTTGTGTGTCATACCCTGTGCATCTTTGTTATATAACACCCCCCCCCCCTTTCCGCCCTCCTCCCCCCCCCCATCAAACACGCAGGGACCCACCGTATGATAATGTATTTCTTCCTCCGCATTGAAATTCTGTAGATGTTCCCTTTCCCTCGTACTCGCAGCATTTCAAAAGATTGTCCCCAACTTCAGGAAGGCAAGGAAATTGCTTTTAAGGAGAGATTTAGGGCTGAACATAAACATAGTGATGACTCTGATTTGGGGCCACGCTTGCATTTTTTTCTTTTTCTTTTCTGCACGTTCGACATATTTCATTGAGAAAGTGCATACCCTCGTTTGGTCGTAAACCGATTTGGCCAATATACCATCCATTTGAGAGTAACAAAAAAAAAATAAGCCGGTGCAATGTTGTTCAAACTTTTTACTGTTTCGATGAAATATGGGGGAAGGCTGCGAAAGGACTGAGCCAATCAGGAGGGTAGGCTCAAGGCTTGATTTTTCAATCAGAGGTGCTGATCCAACAGATCGGGGGACCAGAAAAACAGCAGCGTCAGGAGCACGTAACAAAACACGGCTCTCCACAAATAAAGGCGTCATAAACAGTGTCGTGCGACCACATCCAACGTGTTCATCGGGTCTGGAGTACGCACGCAAAGATCTCAGCTCTGGGACATGCAGCTTCCTCCCTGGGCTCCGTTCTGTTTATTGCCTGCTCTGTCGTTTGACTTTGCCGTCTGATCTCCAGTATGGTGCTGTTATTAAAACCCTCACGTTGATCCAGGGAAGTGTGTTTGCTGAGCTTAGACCAACTCACACCGCAAAGTGTGCGAAGGAGGCGTTTCGGCCATTGTGCGTTTTATTTATAATCGATGCGGGAATCATCCCGGCTCATGCGTCCCACTCCCTCCGTGCATGTGAATGAAACTCACATATTTACTCTTTCGTTTTACTTATGCAATTGCATAGATTGAGTACGGCATTCTGAGTGCTGCTGAAAACGGCGTGTGCAGGCTGCTTATATGAATAAATCCATATAAGCAGACACCGTTTCACCGTGGGCTCTGAAAACACTGCTCTGCGTGTTGCTCTGGCATTGCAAATGTTGTTCGGCAGGAAAGCGTAACTGTAAAAATGGAAGAGCTGAAGTTTCTGACCATTTTCTGGGCACTACAGTGTGGCAGCCTGCTGAGAGGTCAGCCGGGTCAGGACTGTGTGCAACCGTTACATCGGGGTTGTCACACTTTTTGAGTGTTAAAGGTCAGGAAAAGTCGTTCTTGTCCGACTCAAATCTTTCATGCGGATCATTTGCTGCCAGAAGCGAATCCTCGCCTGCAAAATACACTTCATGTCCGTTTCGATTTTTAGAGCACCAAATCGTAACGTGCATTAACTCGGAGCAGTCCCCTTCACCAGTGAGCATGCGGTGGAGGTGGAAAGAAACTTCCTTTACAACTGGACTGAGGTTGAGCTGCCATCTTCCTGCCTTCCTCTAGAAATGATGGATGTTTGTGTGATTTGTTGGACTGCTGCTTCTGTTTTACACTGTTTTACATAAATATGGTTCATTCTCTCTAGATCTGGTGATTTGCATTTCTATCTTATTTCTTTGTATTTCATAGAAGTTCAAAAACACTCCTCTCGCCTCCCCTCTATCTTTTTAACCTTTCGTGGAAGCCAAGCAGATGTGTGACAGCTGCGCGACTGCACTCCGAGCGAGTGACGAACCGCAACTCCCACCACGCCCTGTCCCTTCAGAGGGTGGCGCATAATTGTGACCTCCTCCATACCTGGATTGTTTCTGTTCCACCGGACCAGTGGTACACCCACCTCCATATGGCTTCTCGGCTCAGAGCCGTTCCCCCAGGGGAGCCAAAATGGCTCTCGCATTGCTATTTCCAGACTAGAAAATCACGCCGGTGTGCGCGTGCGAGGCGAATCGGCCGTCGGAAAGTTTCTCGGTAAAGAGAATGTCGGTTTCAAAAAAAAAATCAAAAATAAGGTTTGGCAGCAGACCAAATAGAAACGCTTGCCTGTGAGGAGCTTGGAGGGATTAGGTGGTCAGGGGTGAGACAGAAGATGCTGTGGAGTGAGGCTGAAGGATTCCTCCCGCCTTTACGATATTACTTGTATGGAATGTATCATTTATCACAAGATTTATCTCAAGGTTGTTGAAAATAGCTCTTTCTCGTACAATGGTTTTGTTAAAAGCCTTTCCTTCCATGGCACTGAGTCACGTGTTTTTAAACAACACCCTCTATTTGCATTTCTTCATCTATCTGTGTCTATTCACACATAGAAAATTGGATTTATTCAATATGTGAAATGCTGTACAGCCCATAAATGCACCAGGAGGCTGCATCGGCTGATCACAATACAACCGGCGGCATAATTACAAGACGGGGGACTTCTTCTTTGCGCAGTGTTAAGCTCACGCCGCCGTAAATGTTTCCCAAGCTTTTCCAAGGAAGCCACATTCTCACAGATGCCAGTGTGCTTCCCATACAGTGTGCCTGCACCGGTTAGAGGCTCTCATCCTTTTCGCGATCACTTGTGGCGTAGAAAGACCATAGCATTATTTCCCCTCGCTCCTCTGTACCATTCGCAGTGCTCGTGCACACATTTGCATACGAGCTAATCCCAGAGGTGTAATCAATGTGGAAACACTTGGCATCAGCAGTATGACGGCAGGCTGCGGCAGCGCCAGCATAGCAATGAGCATCCAACAAATCAAGGAATGGGAACCGTATTAAATGAAAGCGGCAAAGGGGTCAATACCAGATATTGACGAGTCCGTGAAGCCTGTTCTTCAAAGGCTCCTGCGCCTCTTTGGTTTTTCTACCCGCCCAGCAGGGGGACCAGTCTGCCCTGTCTGTGTCAAAGTGGTATCCTTGCGCTCTAGGTCCTTGGACGGTGACTTTGTTGTGCTCTTGAGGGGATTTTTTTTTTCCTGTGTGCGATTTTCTCGCCGTTCTTTTTTTTTTTTTTTTCTGGTTCTGATATGACAACTGAAGAACGGATTAATCCAAAGGGAGAATGAGGATAAGCCAAAGGAACCGGATGGGTTTGAGCCTACCAGTCTGCCCTGTCTGTGTCAAAGTGGTATCCTTGCGCTCTAGGTCCTTGGACGGTGACTTTGTTGTGCTCTTGAGGGGATTTTTTTTTTTCCTGTGTGCGATTTTCTCGCCGTTCTTTTTTTTTTTTTTTTTTTTTTTCTGATATGACAACTGAAGAACGGATTAATCCAAAGGGAGAATGAGGATAAGCCAAAGGAACCGGATGGGTTTGAGCCTTTAAAACTTCTTAATATTAGTCTAGTGCTATCAGAGTTGGAGCCGAATGAACTCCAGCGTGTTCAGATAATGTTCAACAGTAATCCAGAATGAAAAGCCAGACTTAACACTGAGGGCTGGACATAGGGAACCTCAATGTAGGAACTTTTCCATGTTTTCCATGTACAGTAGTTTTTGTTCCCAGTAAGAACATAGAATATACGCATATTTACTGGTTGCAGACCACCACCGTGAGGAAAATACTAAACACGTGCCGAGTAGCGTCTCTTTTAAAGGACGCGACTACATTTCACCTCCGTCCCACTGCCGATTTCCAACACTTTTCTCTGACGCGACGCACTTTGTGGCCCGACGAGGCGGCCACCGTGCCCTGTTGCTGTCCTCCAACTTTTCACATGAATGTTATTGACCCCAGGCGTCTGAAGGGGTAGGTACGCTAGGCTGCTAAATCCAGATGTGCCACAATCCCAGCAGATTGATGTGGCTCCGGAGTGAGTAACTCCATTGATTTCATTTCACAGGGCATTCGATTCAGAAGATCATAACACCTACAACAAGATTGGGTTGGCATGGATTTTCCCCATCAGGTCAAAGAGGCTTGGACCATAATTGTTTTTTATTACTTTTTGGCCCTAAAAACACAGCCATGTATCATATTTCTGAGTACTGCTCGATACCGCGCGCACGCCGCCGACATAAGTCAATTTCTCTTTGCCATTCCTTGACTGCTGTCTTATAGTGAGAAACTCTATTCACTTATCCATGGCACCTTAATGTATATATGTGCCATGTAGGTGAAACGTTTGTTTTTTTGGCCTTTTTGTTAATCGTAGGCAAACATCAGATGTCATTTCACGGCACTCAATGCAGTGGGGCTTACCATACCAGACCGCCTCTGACTGCATGAGGCCAACATCACTCATTCAGCTCACGATTCTTTCACCTTTTTGCCTCCCTTCATCCTGCAGTGTAAAGTCAGGAAAAAATAAGGTGCACTCACATGACTCCACCTAAGCAGTTGGATGTTTTCCCCATCCAAACTTTGTGGAAATGCTTAAGTTGTGAGCACAAGTGTAGAGTTTGTGGTTAGGATTTAGAGTTTGGGTTGATATTCAATACGGACTTCAGTTCCCGCTTTTGTTGCCAGGTCTTGTCTCATGTGAAGCACCTAATCACCTCAGTTAATGAAAAGGGGGCAATGGGAGGAATAGATTCAGATAAATGAAGCCATTATTGTTTTCCACTTAACCAAAGCAGGTTTCATTTTACACCAGTATTTGTTGTAATTGCATTTTCTCCCTCTAAATGTAATTGAAGACATGCTGACGTGGGGTTTTGCGGTTTTTCTAACACCAGTGCCTCCACAATCCATAGGCCACGTCTTCCAGGAGCTGTGGCTCTGCCTCCGCTGCCAATTATCACCAAAGCCGAGGGCTAATTAAAGTTTGATTAAGTTCACAGTGTCTTATGCAAGGATATGCAGAAAGGGGGCTCGGGAGGGGTCCTGCCCCAAAGATCACACGGTGTTTGTCAGAGGCAGGCGCTGTGAAATTGGATTGTTGGCCGTTATCCACCTTTGACCTCTGGTTCAATGCCGCTCGGGAATTCAGCAGCTGGGGGAAAGAAAAAAAAAACTCCCTTCAGGGAGAGCTCAATGCTTGTATGTCCGTTGTGGGCAAGAAAATAGTGAGATGCTCTGTGACTAAAGAGGCATTCACTAATGAGGTCTAGGTGGGATTGGATGTACAGACGGAGATATATAGATATATATTATATATATCATTTTTCTGCACCGAGTAATGTAAGCGAGGAGATGAAAAATGCAGAACTCGTACAGTCCACATTTGTCCCGACGACAGTGAGAGCTGGGAAACTTCTATTTGTGAATTCTCCACAGCTTTGCTGTGGGAGAAGAATTGTGCTGTGTGGGACAGTGTGCCTCCCTGTGGGAGCTGAGTTGCAGCTATGGAACCCGGGACGTGTTGGACCCAAGAGAGGGTCGGCTGGGAGGTACGTCTCAACAACCTGGACGCGTCCTCCTTTTGCTACGTGCTCACTGAACTTGACATATACCGCACAACCAACAAGGGCTGTATCACTAATTCATGACATGCACTTGCATATTAATAGCACACCTTTTTTTCCCGTGGCAAGTGAGCATATGCAAGAGGCGGCTTCGGGGGTTGTGTTTTTTTTTTTAAACAGGAAGAAGGTGAGGGCAGTCAGGTGGAAGAGCGGAAGACGAAGGGTGATGACGACGACGACGAGGCATGGGAAAAAAAAAAAAAACACTAATGGCTGGCAGAGAGGATTCTGTGGGACTTTTTTTTTCAGTTTCCACTCAGTGGCTTCTGTGAGTTAGAAAAGGTAATTATGATAATGGACATTAATGGCTTTATAAGTTAGCACTAATGGCCGTGGACACAGAGCATGTACACGGCGCGACCTTCATATTCCTCAGAGAATAGAATCGGACTCGAGGCCAGGCAGCCCAAATTAGAGGTTTGAAATTGTCGTTGCGTGGCGTACTGTGTTGAGATTCTCTGGCCTGAATCTTTTAAAGCTTTGCCTCGCAGGCTCGGGAGCTGGAGCGCGGCGCGAAAACACATTGTCTCCACGCCGCATTTCCACCTGCTCTCGTCTGACTCTTTTCACGCCGTCTTTACAAGATTAGCTCTTGTGCTTTTGTTCTCCCCAGAACTCCGCCCTTTTCTTTTTTTTCTGCTTTCTTTATTTCTCTCATCTTGACACTCCACTTTTGTGACTGAGGGGGGACGGAATGAAGGGGCTGTCATCAACATCAAACTGAGAGCTGGAGGTTCTGCCTTCTCTCTTGGATCTTTTTTATTCCGCTTTCTTTTACAGTGCGTAAAACAGGAGTCATCGCCAGAAGGTTTTTGGCCTCCTAAAATTTCCCAACTTGAGACTCATGTCTCCTTAGCTGAGTTTTCCTCTCGTGCCGGTACCTTCATTCATCAGTGTCAATCACCTGTTTAAAAAAAAACTCAACAGGCCAGCACTCATCGATTACCTCGGAACGAAGAATAAGGCGGGATGCAAATTTTAGATGAAGGTCGATAACGGAATAGTAAGTGAAAACCGTGACCTCTTAATGAAGGTGTTGATATTGCCCCCCGGTTCCCTCGAGTTTGACGATGCATTGTTAAATTCTCACATTTTGTAAATCAAAGTTCATCTGTCAAAGTCTGCGGTTGTCATCGTACGGGAACAAAAGAAAAATCAAAGCTGAGTCAATATATATATGAGGTACCAAAAGATTTCCAGCTCTATGAAAAATGCAAACCCATACATCAAAAGCGGCAAGTTGAAATAATTCATTGTTAACCCAGTTACTAATAGAGCCAGACTGTCAGACCATGAAGTCTGAATTCATCAGGAGGAGGAGGAGGAAGAGGAGGAGGAGGAGGAGGAGAGGGAGGCCTGTGACGCTGTCAATCATACAGAGCACCTAACGGGAGAATTTAGAAGAAAAAGAGCTCCATGTTCACTTTTACCGTTCTCCATTTTGATTATGCCATCATCCTTTTCAGAAAAAAAAGTCATTTTGGACACAGGCTAGATTTTAAAAAAAACATGAAAAAAAAATTCCAATTTAACTGATACCCATTTTTCTTTTTTTTCTCCCCGAAAACAGAAGCTATTATGGCAGGAAGGCTGTCAAGCAGAAAATAAGCGTGTCTATGTAATTATACGCATAAGCCCCACCTCGCTAAAAAACCACAACCGTCCACGAGCCACAAAAAAAACAAAAAGATTCAAGTTTCACCACCTGATGTGGTCACAGAGAATGGTCTCTGCTCCAAAGTTTGGGTCCGATATTTTGACAGGGATATTTTCTTCTGTACTTTACCCAGTGGGACTTGAGCGCGGTTACATCAGGGCTGCAATTTTATTATGTGATGCAACCAGCGTTCGTTACGAAAAATACAGTCACAACAGGCAGCAGATGAACCATTAGCTGTCCATTTACTGCCTCCGATCTTCAAAAGAAGCCAGTGTGCCGTTCAGGAAATGTGAGCCACTGGAATCCTGCAAATATGTGACTGGGTTTTTATTTTATTTTCCAATTCCGAGTAAAGCAGGAGTTTAATGTTCACTCTCCCAGCTCTGAACAAGGGCACATTATGTGAGTGGGTTTTTATATTGCATGAGTTTATATAAAGCCATAATTGTCCAGGAGGGGTCAAGCAGGGTCTTATAAAAGGCCTGGATGTTTTGTTGTTGCTTTTTTTCCCCCCCTGTTTAGTGAGCGCAACGAGCGAGAAATTGGTCATCTGGTCCATTTGTCCCTAACCAGTGTAGAAAAGGCTGCTCTTATGTGATCTGCGATACATTTTCTGCACAATTTTCCCCTCCTGTCAGTGGTTTCATCTGCCTTTGTCTCTCTTGCGCATTTTGCGCCCCATAAGTGGGCGTCATTTGCTTTTGATTCCTCCGCGAGCTCGATGGCGAATTGCTCGCTCCATGGGCAGTTTGGAGACCGGGCTACACGCAGGCTACGGTGTGAGGAGAAAATAAGAGCGGAGAGAAGAGGGTGAGGGGTTTGCAAGCGTTGTCGCGTTACACATGAAGAAGCACACAGAGAGAGAGTGAGAGGGGCAGGAGAAAGCTCATACAATGGAGGCTTCTTTAAGACTAGGGGCGGATATGAAAAGAAGGGGTAAGGGTTTATGAAAGAGACGGTGGGAGACAGATATGGCCCCAGCTGCCTCAGTCTGCTGGGAGCAGGTAGTGAATTTGGGTCAGCACATTGCATCATCAGCATTTCTTCCAACCTGCCGGAGCAAATGGAGGCAAGGCTGGACCTGCTCGACGAGCTGCATTATTAAGAGTCTGGCTCGGCACTCGGGTGCACTACGGGGTGTACACACACGCAGGCTTACTGTAAGTGTACTCGCAAAAGTCTCGGGCTCGGATCAATACAATCTTCTCTCTTCCAATAGAAAGAAGGAACTCATTTCAACCCGAAAATCACAAGATGATGAACTTCCTTTACATCAAATCGCTTATTATGTATATCACTATGAAATACATTTGTATCCAGTAGTAGCAGTAGTACACAAAATGATGACTTTATCACAGTATTTGGGCACAATCATTTTTTCAAACTTTTTTCTCTACTTCTCCACCTGGCTGATTAATTGTCGTGCTAATTGTGTGTAATACTTTTAATTTGTTTGCTATTGAAGTAAAACCCTGTAATGCTGAGACAGAGGCACAACATTGAGCCCCCATCCCCCTCCTGCGGAAACAAGTTTTAAAGCAGCTCTATTTTTACTGGGTGTGCCGCATTGATGATTTTGCAGGTCTGAGTGCAATGCCTGCTTTTTAATTGCATATTTGTGGCATTGGGGAATAAATGCAATTAACTCAATGCGGGTGGACTTCAATCACAAAGATGCACTGTAGTGAGAAAAAGGTTGTTTGAAGGTAATTATGACTTTGTGATTATTCATTATACAGCATCCAGCGTGTGCATGTGGATCTGTGCCAGCCAGCGCGTTCTGTGCGGCGGGCGGTATTTTGTATTTCACTATCAAAGAGGGAATGTGTAGGAATGGGCGTCTTTTTCTGTTAACCAGGGTTTTTTTTTATTTTTTCTTGAAAACTATGCATTTTTCGTTTTCTTCCTTTTTCACCCCCATGATTAACCATCAAGAGAACAGCATGCTTACTGTTACAGATTTCAGTGGAAAAAGCCGAAAGGAGAAAGTGGAGAAGTTAAGGAATTCAAATGAATAGATTTTTTTATCCATGAAAAATAGATCTAAAAGCATAAATATACTATTTCTTTCATTATTCAGATTTGAATTTTAAAAACAGAGCATTAAAGTCTTAAATCAGGAGGCGTCTACTTTTCCTTCACTGAACTCCTTATTTTTGTCACATGGTTTAATTCCCCTTTTATCATAATATTTAAAGAAGAGATTCTTCACTTCAGGAACGCCACCTTAATTGCAATCGCTATTACTCACTATATTGACACTGTATTTTTTACCTCTTTGCCCTTTCCACTCATAAATATACTCACTTAAACTCTCTTAAGCACAGAGCCGATCTCCATGACCCGCATGGTCATCGGGGAGGTACCCCGGCACCCTTTACACATGGCTCCACCTCATCACTCACCATCACGCACGCACCACTCCAAACGAGGGAGGCCCATTCGGAGCCTGGTCCCGGGGTGGATCCATCACCCCTCCTGTGTAGGATGAGGAATGGACTGCTGTGCATCACCCTAATAGTCCCAGCCGTCAGGAGTGGGATGAGCCAGGTCTTCCCACGCCTCACGGGCTAAGTGCTCGGGGAGGTGATGGAATGCGTGACATGGTTAATGCTCCGCAGCGCGTCGCAGAGCGGCCATCGGTCTCTGCCTGGCTGACAGACGGACAGACGGACAGGTGGAGGTGGTGAAGAGTTGTTTTGGGAAAATCTGCGGCCTTGTCTGTAACTTGCCTATTGGACTTTAAAGTGATGGATACGACTTTTCCAGTTCACACCAGGCGAATCGTACGAGAGTCCTCCATGTTTGGGAATGGGAACATTTCTTTGAAGAATTCATTGTCTTCATGTCAGAAATTGTTGCATGTTCACATGATGAAATACACGGCGTTCTCCTGCTGGATGTATTATTCAAAAGTGTGGCTATTTAAATATTGAAGAGATTTTTGAGACAGCTCGTCCTGATGGCTCTGAAAATAATACGTCACGACCTGGAAATTCTCTTTTAAGTCAAAACACGCAGGTGTTAGATTATCATTTTTTTTCTGCCGTCAGCGACGGCTTTCACTTTGCTCTGGTGTTCGGCTCAAATCAAATTCCGCCCCGACTGTCACAATGTATTCCAGCCATCTGGGCACATTTCCATCTTAATCTGATTTCCCACTTTCCCAATTGGCCGTAATATTTGCACAGCGTGTGAGCTTGAATCGTCGTCCCATTTTTTTTCTATTCTAAACATCGGGGATTTAGTGCTTAGAGTGCGCTCGTGTGCGTGCCCCGCTGTCCTGTCATCACCCTGCCGACACGCCGGGCTGATAGCCGCTGTGACCACTTGATGCGACACTGGCCCTTTAATGTGGCTCGTCGCACATACCCGCCTCAAAGCCCCCTGGGTATATTTATCAGGCAGATATCGCAGACGGCCGGCTGTGAACTGCGAGGGTCCTCATTGTTATGGAATCGCAGCAAGCTCTGGTGTGACACGTGTCAAAGTGGTAGAAAATGAAGATCTGATTCACTCAACTACCTCTCTGGCCTCCATTCGTCCCTTCACACCCCCCCCCCCCTATCTCTCTGCCTGAAATCAATCTATTACTCAATCTGTCCTTTTTTTTTTTTTTTTTACCAAGGTGCACTGGGGCACTGGCTCTGCGAAAGCGGAGACTGATGGATCTCGAGACAAGGCTGCAATTTGACAATGTAATTCTGACTTTGTGAAATTGAAAGATGGCTCTCGGGGGGCGTGGGACTGAACCGCCGTGTCAGAGTGACAAGCGCACTAATTTAATTTAAAGCTAAACGCCAGGCTTTTTGCATGAGGAGGTGGAGGCCAGTAAAAAAACACTCCGCTGCCCTGCTCTCTCCCTGCACTCGCACATTATGCCAATAACATTGCGCATTACACCTGTCAGGATGAAAAATAGCCTCTATTCCGTGTGGACAAACAGTAAACTCACAGTTAGAGTGTCTTCATTGCTGCATTAATACGCCTTTCTATAAGGGACCCTTTAGGTTTCTCACTTTAGTGCTCCAGTTTCACGGGACGCTGTGGTATGTTCTATTTGCACCTGGCCCAACCTGATCCAACCGTCTGTTTCCGGACTGCTATTAGTCTGTATATTCATGGGCCTTGGAAAAAGAGAGAAAAAAAAAGCCTACCTGTTTGGATAAATTATTACCAGAGCTGGGTGAAGTCTGCCGAAGTCTCCTCTGCTGCACAAACTATTCTACCTTTGCCACCCTCTGTTTCCCTCACACAGACAAAAAAACGGCTAAAGCTCAAGGCTCTCTGGAGTGTATTCTTTAATCTATTTCTTTTGTGTGGTTTATCAGATGTAACGCAGTCCCAATTTTCTGAGCTGCCAGGTAGACTTTTGTCGTCACAACATACACTCAACTAGCTTGAACCCACAACCACACATTCATACAGACCCTTTATATCACACCTCAGTCACTTCAGGTCCGTTTTGTGGACCATTGGCTCTGTCTCTAATCATGGACGTCAAGATTGTAGATGAGGACCCACATCTTCTCAGTTTTAAACAGCAGATCCTTTAAAAATATGTTCTCAATCTGAAAACGTGTAGCAGCTACTCCTGGCCATTTATGATCGGCCGCACAGTTTCTGCGAATTAGTTTTCCGGAAGACAGGCTTTATTTTCAAAGGGAACCAGCCTATCTAGGGTAGGAAAATGAAATCAAAGATGAGTTAGAGTCTGCAATGTTTTCCCCTGGCGTCGTCCCCGTCCTTTGACAAAAGTGCGTCTGTCGTGAGCTCGTGGCCCACCAGCACTTATAACGTCGAGGGAAATTAAAGCTCACCAAACAGATTAGATGTCACTGTGCCGAAAACGCAATTTTTCATCTTTACCCACCACGAATCTCAAAGGGGCCGAAGAAGGGATCTTTAAAGAAGAGGAAAAAAAAAAAAAAAGCGTGTGAGGGGCGGGTAGTGGAGCAGGGAATGTGTGTCAGCAGAGTATTAGGTGGGCTCTGGAACAAAAACTACAGTTGTTTTCCCAATTGAGCGACTGGCTGTCATGGTTGCCATTAGGGGACAGAGGCAGGCCCCGCAGCTTATAGCCTGGATGTGACATACTGTATAGGTCCTGTGTGTGTGTGTGTGTGGGGGGGGGTGAGGCTTTTCAGGAGGGAGGGATAACACACGGTGTCCAGCCAGATCTGGGGGGAGGCAGAGGAAATATGGCTCACCTCAGATAAGCCTCACTGTCACTTGGCTTTGACGACTATTAGAGCCGGCGTCCTGGTTGGCTCCTGCCGTGTCACCGCGCCGTGGCGGAGGAGCGGGGCTCTGTCCGGCCTCGGAGAAAAGAACGGATGCATACTGACTTTTTCCTCTTTTTATACACGGTGGCCCTAATAGAGGCCGTTCCTCTGACGTGCAAACATTGGGGCACTGCGGCATGTAGAGAAAGAAAAACAAATCTCAGCAAAGTGGCATCAAGTAAATTCCAGTCGTGGTTTTTGTGCGCCGAAAGAGGCTAAGCGGAGAGGACGTGTTTGTGATTTGTAAAATGTAACCTGCATGATTTAACACACTGTTTATGCAATTTGTTGCTTTGTCAAGCACTTAGTGGTGTGTTGTGTTGAAAGGTTCTATAAATAAGATTGACCTTGCCTGTGCCTGCGTTTTTTTTTCCATCGGTTCCACCCTGTTGCGGTCCTCCATTACGTTCCGTGATGAATTTATGCCGGCGCCAGGTTCCACTCGCCTTGGAATCGTTTATGCATCCTGGATGGCAATAACGCGTGGTTGACCTTCGTGTCAGATATGCTTGGGCGGATCATCCGGGCTACACAAACGGCAGAGCAACCAAACAAGTGTAACACCTGTTTTGGAGATGGAACAAATAGCCGGGCCCACTTTGGTGAACTCCTTCATGGCGGCGGCGGCGGCGGCCACTGAAGCGCAGGCCAGCCAGCCCATTAATCAGTCAAGAGACTGCATCCATCTGTCGCATGGGCACGGGCGCGCTACATGCAGGAGCCGCGAGCTGTTGGCACGGACTCCGCCTCTGTTGTCTCCCATTACTTCTGCCCATTTTCACTGTGCTACCTATCAGGAGGGCTGGTGAGGGGGGGGCCACAAACTCGGAGGCCTGTTGGCTTTGGTTGTCAGCAGCTTTTCGAGCTCTCAGGCCTGATGATAAAAGGAGTGATTGATGCGTGCCCGTTGTTGTGGCCCACAAACCCAATTCTCACATATGTACATATTTGTGTGATTCGGTAGTATTCATGTAGCTCTACGGAGCGAACATTTTACAAGTTCCTCAATATACATACATATTTGCGCAACTGAAAATACAAGTCAAGGACAAAAGAAGGGAGGATAGTGGCTCATCCTGGTCTTAAATGTTTCCAGTTGGTCTGCTTTGCACATGAAATGCCACAAACCACAGAGATGGCTTGAAATGCAAAATTATTCATGGCGTTTGATGCAAAACATGTTCATTTCAAAGTCAGTGTCATTCCTTCCCCACAGCCATTGCCGTAACAGATTTGACAAGCACCAACTCGAGAGCGACCGGTCTCAAAGCGACTGAATACGTAAATATGGACTCCGCCTGCATTTCCTGAGGCTGAACGCCTTTTGAGCTGATTTGTTGCGTACCTCTGTAGTAGTTGTCCGTACTTTTTTTTTTTTTCAAAACTCTTACCGTAGTACAACAAGCTAACTTTGGTTCCCGCTCTCTAACAGTAGCAGGTGTGTTACCTGAGTGGCGTGCGGTGTGTTCACCCTGAACAGTCGACTTTGTTACTCACTTAATGAATGTACAAATGTCAATTAGATGTTAATCTGCATGGAAAATAAAAATGCATGTGCACACACGGAGACACAACAGGACTCACAGAGCAGTTAATCCATGGAGCTCTGTTAAACAACAACAACAACAACAACATGGGAAAAAAAGGTCACAGAAAAACTTGTAGGAATTATAATAGGAATAATAATTGTAAATGTAATAACTGTGTCTGTAGAAACAATATTTGTCTTTTGTCTGCTCCATGTTTTAAGAAGGGTTTTATTGTTTGGATCTATTTTTTAAACTAAGTTGAATTCTTTCACAGAGCAGCGAGGTGTTGTCTTGTTTTCTAAGGCCTGTCTTACTTTTGGATGACACAGTGCTCAGAGTAAGGTCAGAAAAACATTCTTATTTGTGTTACAGGACACGGCTCCCTTTTCTCTTCTGCAATAACTATGGAATCCAAAATTGAGCTCAGAAGCCAAAGAGATAGCGTCTGGAGAAGGGTACAAAATATTTCAGCAATGTTCTCGCAGTATAAAAAAAAAGTACAGATTTTAAACCACCATCCTAGATACAGCACAGCAATGTCAGTGTAGGCACACGCACAGACACACACACACACACACACACGCACGCACAATATACAGCCTACATCAGGCACTTTCCACCAAGTGAGATAAAACATACAGACAGTATGGTGCTTTATCATCATTATTAAAAGTGCAAAACCAGGAGAGAAAAAGTAGAAGCAGTTAAATTACTGCTGTGTAACCATCTGCACCAGAACATGGACTAACACAACATCTCCTCTGGTCCTTTTACAGCCCCACCACAGTTCACAGCTTTATTGGACACCTCCGACTTCCACTTACTGTTACTAATATAGACTAAATCTTAACATATTTATGTGTGTGTGTATGTGTTTTCCCCTTTAATATTCAATATACACAAATATACAATAACCTAAATGGCAAGAGGATGGATTGATGATAAATAGAGCAGCTACATTCACACATAAAAAAAAACAACAACCTGGAACATGATCTGACTCTAAGTAACCTGCTGTATCGGCTGTTAAAGATCACATACTGTATTACACACTGTTCCTCTCTGGTATGAACATAAGCCCGCGTTTGATTAACAGCTAGTTTGTGAAGTAAGTGCTTATTTCATTTTGCATCGAACGTGCAGCAACATAAATCACACAACCGCCGTGGTATTTTCTCCACGCAAATTAACATCCCTCCCTCCGGGGGCTGCGGCGACACACTTCCATTAGGCTGAAATCCTGCTGAATATAAATAATTCTGTTTTTCTATTTGCACCTTGCTGCAAATGGAATTTGGGGCGACAGAGGTGCTGTGGCTGCTTTTATTGGATGAGTGCACCTCTCAGGGCGAGTGCATATCCCCGGCTGTGTGCGTTCACCTGGTAGCACTGGGGGGGGAAAAAAAAAATCCAAAAATCTTCACTTTTCAATTGTGTCACAAGCCGCTCTAACCCCATAGTTTACACTCACACTCCACACGTACAGTATTAGTGCGTTTACTTGTGTGTGTGTGTGTGCGCGTGCGTGCGTGCGGGGGGGTGCCCCTTCTACTATCACAAATACTTGGCTTGGATTCGCTACACACTTAGAATTTCTCATAGCCTCACTGTGGACAACATAATCAATACCTTTCCAATGACTTGATTGTGAAGTATGTAAAAGTCATGGAAAGGCGCCCTGTGAGGAAAAGGCTTTGGCTTGGCTCTATCTCCAGCTTGTTTGTTCTCCCCAGACTCTGAATGTCATAAAAAAATATATATATTTGGGGGGGGGGGGTGTTGTTTAATTAGGGAATGCTTCTCATAGACGCATGGCACGCTAGTGAGGGGGTGACAACACCCCAGTGTTGCAAAATTAATTACATGACTAATGTGGACCCTGTGCATGTGAAATAGCTGAACTCTCCCCAAATAGCTCATTAATCTTCACGCAGCCACTCCTGGGCTAGGTGAAATGGTCTTGAATTTCAATCCCCACCCTTGCTGGTGTAACCTTTCCCTCTGGCTCCGAGCAGCCGAAGGGGAGCGGGAGCA
Organism: Colistium nudipinnis; assembly: GCA_016785305.1. Classification (NCBI taxonomy): domain Eukaryota; kingdom Metazoa; phylum Chordata; class Actinopteri; order Pleuronectiformes; family Rhombosoleidae; genus Colistium; species Colistium nudipinnis. The sequence continues at coordinate 1,947,651 of JAFBJU010001433.1, forward strand.
CGGGAGAGAGAATAATATTGTGCGCAGCGCTCGCTCGACCACTTTTCATTTCCGTGTCACATAATTATACACACCCACAATTTTGGGCCTAAATACGCACACCCTGTACAAATTGAAATATACCTGAGAAGTGCTGATGTACCCTGTGTTTATTAAAGAGAAAATAAACAGATCGCTCCATATCAAATTCAGCCATGTAATAAAAAAAAAAAAAAAAAAAGTAATTTGACAACATTATTAGCGGTCACACATGCAGGAAGTCGAGCTTTCATTCTGTTCTTTAGCAGCTGCCTATAATATATGGGTCACTGAAAGGGAATTATTAAAGTAGAATAATCAGCCAGGAACCTGAAGATCTGCATGATCTCAATTCCATTTCAGGTCCTAAACGAAGGCTCCCATGAGCTTAATAACATTGGCTCCTTTTCAAATATACCTGCATTTTGCAGATATAGAATGTGACCAGTTGCCTTTCTGCACACCGGCAGAATTCAACACAGTATTTCTATTAAAATGGTGTCTCCAGGCCTCAGCTGAAATGACCCATTTTTTATTTTTTTATTTGACAGGCAGAGGGGATTTTCATTAAATATTTAACCCACAAACCAGCAGTTGACTAAACATTTTCAAACCCTGGGTGATTTATTGATCTGTTTGGGACAACCTCTGTCCATGGTGCTGATCCTGCCTGTGATTGCGTATTTCGTCTTCTTTCCTTCCAATATTCACGCATTTCTATGAGGAGCTGCAGTTTTGTCGTTAACCTGCTGCATTTAAAAAAAAGGTCAGTTGTGTACCTATTGTTTTCTGCGTCTTTGTGGTCATTTTTTAAGCCCTACTTAAAATAAGTATAGCAGGTTTGTCTGGTGTGTGTTTGTGTGACAGTGTTTGAGTTCAGTTGGAAGAGTGTTCACTTTCTTTTGCTTCACTCCCACTGACGTAGTTATTGAAACACTAAGAACCACTATGCGTCACCATGTTTTCTTTGAGCACGGGTTCCATTGTGTGTTTGAATGTCAGCTCCTTAAATTGCTTAGCATCTACTGAGCCAAATAAAGTGTGTTTTTCGACAGGACGTTTGCCTGTCACCCACGAGGCATTATGGCCCAAAAAACAAACAAACCCACCAACTAAATAGATCAGGGTGAGGTCTTATGTCTATTTAATCAAAGCAGACACATTATCCATGCTTGAGTTGTAGGTGAGAGCGGCATGTCTTTAACCTTGGCTTTGTAATCCAGCTGTCCTTACTTCCATCGCAGGTGGAGTCAGATAAAAGTGTGATATCCGTCTCCTCAGCAGTCACAACACAATTTCGTTTTTTTAACTAAATGAATCATTCTGTCTTGTTTACCCATTAGCAGCTTCTTTTTTTTATCACCGTCTTCCTCCGTGAAAAGACACGGATTGAATAGTTAGCCGAGCTCACTCTCAGTCATCCCAATTATGATTTCTCCTTCACTGTGGTGTGTGTGTGTGCGGTTGTGCGTTTGCATGCTCCTCGTCGTAGATGATACGTGTGTGTGACTAGATGGGTGCTCCATGGGAGCGAGAGAACACGAGTTTTAACTTTACACTCTGCCTCCGTTCTTGTTATGGGATTGTTCCCCCTCCTGATGCTGTTGTAATGTTCATCTCACCGTGCAGGTTCTTATTAATAATGAGAATAACTTTGCACAAAGTGAGCTCCTGATCAGCGGAGAGAACAAAAAAAAACACTTTAAGCCAGACGGTGAATCGGAGGAAAACCTCTTTTGCCATCATTACTTTCTACCAGGGTAGTGTCTTTTCAAGGCAAATTGGATCGGAGTGATCTGAAAAACCCGGAGGGAGAAAAATGTTCTCTAATTGGTTCTAAGGGTCTGCGTGGTGGACCCGCCGGATGAACCGCGTCTCCTCTCTCTCTCAGAAAACAAGCTTAGTTGATGAATCCAAGAGTAATTTGTGAAGGGGTTTATAATTACGCACGTAAAGCCTGACATCCAGATGTCTGGGCAAATAGGTCATTTATTGTAGCATAGCGTCTATGGTTATGCGTGTGTGTGCGTGTGCCTACTTCATGCATATATTTTTTCACCCGAGTCCATATTTGATATTTTTTGCTTCCCTTGAACTTCACAAGAGGGAAGGTGTTGATTTGTGGCCCCCATGATTCGTACGTATGGACAGTGTGTATTTCCGTGGAAGGACTCGCATATAGATCGTACTTTTAGCTCTATTCTGGAAACAACTCGACACCCTTCAAATGCGTCGAATCCCTCCACGCCTGGCTCATATCTTTCCGTGGTAACCAATCAGCGATGGCATGTTGCCACCTGCTATAAAAATAACACTCGGAGCGAGATTAAGTCAGCGAGACGGAGCCTGCAGCTCCACCACCTCCACCTTCATTTTAATACAGCGGGCCGAGGTTTGCTCGGAAGAGCCCCGGCGCAGAGCAACATGACAAACACCGCCCCGGCCGAATCCCTCTGCTTTATGGGTATTCACCATTTCCTGCGCACAACGCAACCTGATGTCTCCTACCTCTGCTGCACTATTTTTACCTGCTCCTGGATACCGTCTCCCTGCCTGTGACGTCAAGGAAGAGACGAGGAGGGGAGCGCTGTCATAATTCATCTGCAGCGTGGGTTGGCCGGCTCTTTGCCGTCATCCTCCACGACAGTAATCAGCGCGGTACAGCGGAGACACATGCGTGCTGGAACCTGACTCATTATGAACTTGACTCATTCCGAAATGGGAGTGATGGTTTGTGTAATTGTTGCGCAACTGAACCTAACTTCACAAACTGTATATGTGCACATCTTAGTGTTTGGTGCATTTTTGTGTTGTACCATTTGCATACACAGTAGTTCCTTTGCATTTCTGTGCCGGCATGAGAGCAGTTTAATGGATGAGCACTGGTTGGTCCATTATTTGAACAAAGACGTGCTTCACTAATAATTCCTACCTCAGACCTGATCCGCGAGGCCCAGTAAGTGGTTCCGTCGATGAGCAGTTGTCTGTGTGTTGGCCTTTATCTAACATCTTACTCGTCTTCTCTCTATTACTATTCTTGTAAAAAAAAAAAAAAAGAAAAGAAAAAGCACAGTGTGTGTGCACATGAGGGAGTTTTGTCTTTCTACGTGCTTGTCCACCCCCCCCCCCCCCCCCCCCCCCCCCCGACTGGAAATCGCGTGAGTCTTTGTCTTTGTGCAGGTGTGTGTGTGTGTGTGTGTGTGTGTGTTTTACCTCTGCCCAGTGCTCCCTGCCGCATTAATGCTCAACCTTGTCCAAGGTTAATCTGTCACTCTTGCTGTATATTTGCATTCATTCTTATCTGCACCTCACCACTCAGCGGACTGTCTATCTGCCCCAGCCGCTGCTCAAACTTAATTGTCTTTGTACATTATAGATGAGCCTCCAACAAAGCAGACGCACACACACACACATGGACAGATCCCCCTTCCTTTTACTGAACCTCAGATTTCCTTCACAAACCACCTCCTCACCACACCCACACTACATATTCCCAGATTGACAATATTTGCTTGATATTTAAGGTGTCAGCCAGCCATTAAGCGCACTGCTTCTCAAAAGCATCCTATTTATTAGTGAGCAGGGGCCAGTGTTGGATCTAAGTGTTTCTCTCTCCGGGCGGCACTAACTTGCTTGTGCTTGCTCAGGAGCTGCACAGGAGGCCAATGAGATAAGCGTGGCGCTTTCACTTTTACCTGAGGAAACCCAGGACTGGCTCTTAATGAGTCGCACAGACTTGTTCCATCAGTTGGAGAAATGGGCACAGCCAATGCACAGGCAAAAGTTATTGTGATATAAGATATCTTGTAATGAGGTAGCAAAACTGTGTGATGGGGGAAAAAAAAGGTTATGTCTCGTCGCTGAATGTCTGTGGCGTCACTAGAGATAAAGAGTGTGAATGATGCGATTAGCTTTTTTTTTTTTTTTTTTTTTGTCAAATTTGTATTTAAGCAGTAAACCAGTTTACAGTTGAAACCCTAACGGAGTTCCTTCACCCAAAATCTAGCATGGACCTGCGGCACTTAAATATAGCAGTCGCATTTCACCAGGCCGCCACCTCCCCATTCTGATGATACATTGGTATTAGGGACAATGCATTAAACAGATAACCACATGTCATTCTGTGGACTCTACTCTGTTTGTGCACTACAGGCCCAAGTTGTTTTTCCTAAGCCACCCTCCTCATTCCTATTCATTTGAGGTAGGATGTTATCTCCCAGGAATACAGTCTTGGGTAATCCTAGGAGGGAACTTTATCGTGCTGTGTACACACAAGTACACACATTCACTGTACATCCAAGGTTAAAGCAGCAGCCCTTAAAGCACTGATGTAATTTGACATCTTACCTTTTTCACATGGTGCCCTTGAAAAGCTGTTCCGGAGCTTATTCTGCAACATGACTACAGCTGTCTGGGGAATCAGCTGTTACCACCCAACCCCCAGGTGGCAACATCAACACTGATAAATAGAAACAAGTTTTTATTTTTGATATTGTTAGATCCAGAATTCACACATAGGCAGCAGTCAGATATTACCTCCGACCAATACAAATAATATTTGTGTCAAATCTCAATTTACTTCATCATTTGATATCCTAAGGTCAAGACATTGCAATATGATAGAAAAAAGTAGAGACCAGAAATAGAGTGAGAAATAACTTTTTTTTGAACAAAGCTGGTTCCACGGGAGAGGAGCCTGGTATTCTACTCTCAGAGACATTTTCAGAGGGAAGTAATAAATCGGGGATAATACAGTACTGTGAGCTCTTTAAGAAATGACGAAGCATGGTCATTAAGGACTTTGTAAGAAGAAGGATGTTGAATTTCTATTCTGGATCTTCCACAGGGTCAATGTGGAGTAGTTCATCTGGGAGAAATGTATATTTTTTTCTACTTCCTGTCAATGCGACAGTTTCAATAAACTGGAAGCTTCACACAGGACTTGAACAGGACTTCCTGGTAATAAAGAAGGACAGGGGGATGTTTTAGTTTTCACAATAGCTGACAAATAACTCTTTCTGGATTGTGAGGGTAGAACTGTAGGCCCGGGCTAATGCCTTCCACAGTCACGTATGAGTGTGAAGTGGAGAGCTGCCAGTGGGCTGTTGTGCACCTGGCTGAGATGTGTAGAGACGTCTGTGGGGCTATAAAGGGCAGAAGTTGAGTCCTTCAAGTGGACATTGACTGATTGACTGAGTGGCAGGCTTTGTCTGTGTGCATGTGTGTGTGCGCTTGCACAATTGGGCACACCGGTATTGACTGTTGGGTGTCATCTCTCTCTCTCTCTCTCTCCATCCTGACATCACCCCTCCTCCCTCCCTCCCTCGCCCCCTTCCTCTGTGTCCGGAGCTGGTGACATCTTGACAGATTAAAATGCTGTGTGCTCCAGCCCTGGGTTGGCCGCACTTCTGAACCGCAGGGACACTGTGACACTGTGAATCAGGACACGCCGGGAACACATTCATTACATGCACCGACTCCAATGTGGCACATGCACGCACACAGAGAAAATAACAACACGCAAGTGCTAAACATAAGTTAGTGAATCACCAGAAAAGGGCAGAAGTGTTTGTGCAATTAAAGATGCCATCGTACTTTTTATATGAAGAAGAAATTAAGTGGAGAATGGAAATGTGAAAGACGGATGCGGAGAGCAAAATCCCCAGATTCCTTCTCTCAGAGGATAATTTTACCATCTTTCAGCTCGTTGTTTTAATTTTCCAGTCCTCAACCTTTTTTTTTTTTTTTTTTGCTTGTAATCAGCTTGCAGCTGGAAGTTGTTTTATGTATTTTTATAGAATATTTTGGAAAAAAAAAAAAAATGGGCTTTGACACAGTCTCTACACAGTAGGGCCTAATGCTATTGGAAAGACTTTATTTATTATTCTTATTATCTCTCTGAGAATTGTTGGCATCAAACTTCATCTAAACTCTAACCTGCACACGAGGAGGTGAACGTTTATGCGTTTCACTCATTAGCATAATCAATGCTCCTGATCTTTTTGGGGGAAAGTCTTGCAATTTCCTTAAAAACAATTCACACACTGAGTGGATTCATGTCCTGCTGTCAGAAATCGGCAACATGGAAACCGAAAGCATCAGAGTCAGCCGCGGCTTGTTTTGTGTGTACATTAAACACAAACTGAGATTTTGACAACTCCTGGTTATTTATATATCGTGTGTAGCCGTCAAACAATGATGTGTACCTGTGCAAGCTCCAAAGGATGCCCCTGACTGTTGTGTCTTTATTGATTCTGCCAGGGTGCCTGGATGTGATTAAGGGGAATTAAAGTGAAGCCTGCTGACGCAAAGCATGGCCGGAGGTAATATAATGTCCAGATGAAGTGGTGAGATCCATCCCAGTGGGAAGGTGGCCCTCGCTGACCCTGCGTGGGCTCAGGCAATTAGCATTGGCAAAGTGCAACTCAATAACAAAATCTCCAAAATGGAGGAAGTGCTTGCAGGGCTAATCCCCTCTGCCTCGGAGAGGCCCGAGCCCTTTATGGGCTGTTTTTTTTTTTTAAACACGTGGCCATTTAGGATGCAGGTCAGGGACGTGGAGGAAGCCGAGCCAAGCTGCCATCCGTCTAGAGCTGGAGATGGCTGGACAGCCGCCAAGTGGAGAATTATGTTAATGTTTGTTCTATTAATAAAATCTAGTTGAATACATTAATATGTCAATAGATATTTTTTTCACCATATGCTGTTTTGGAAGGGCAGAGGGGCCGTACGGTCTCTGAAGTTAGTCTGTGCTTTTCGCCCCACACACCGGTTTCGACCTGGTTTGCATGTCGTGGTTTTGTTGCTCATGTGTCCTTGACTTGATTTGGTGTGTGTGTGTGTGTGTGTGTGTGTATTAGGCTCCAGATACTTATCGGGCTATTTGTGAAAAGGTAGATGCACACAGTGCCGCCTGTGCTTCAGTGCAATGCATATACACAAAACATACACACACACGTGGTGCGGGCTTTCATGTATTGACATAGTGTGTCCACCTCATTAGTCTGTTGCTGCTGTTTGATGTGGAAAACGCCCCGACCATGTGTCGGGACTTGTAATAATGAATGTTTCATGCAGGTTGGGCCCAAATGATTCATCAATTCGGATTAGATTGTAATTACCAGCGTAGAAACATATTTAAATGAGCTGATTATCAGTCAGATCAGGGGCACACCGAGCCAGTCGGAAACCGTCGGTGATTATGCCGCAATTTAAAGACAAACCTGGTGTGTTTGGATGTCTCATTATATATCTTTTTTCGGTTGCTTATCTTTACCATGCGGCTGTTTGGGAATCTAGAATTCTATATGGACCTGACAGGTAAGGCCAGGTATTTTCTGCGGGCCCTGCACAGTTTGGCGTCTTAGGCAGATTTCCCTCTCTGCCACACCAGTGGTTTCCGTTTCTCCGGGTCACCGCTGAATGACTGCAAATGACATTGGCTACTCTCTGATGTCTACAGGGACGAGGCCATCAGGCTGAAATGACATGGGCTGGTGACAGGCGGACCCCTCGCCGACAACCAACGACATGACTCCCATTCATGGCCGCTGGCCGCGTGACACTAATCTGATTCTAGTCTGGCCCACCGGTCGCTACTAAGAAGGGAAATAACCATCAGGCTAGGCCATTCCAGACACACTTACAGGTTTTTCTAAAAAAAAAAAAAAAAAAAAAAAGACGACACAAATATAGTGTGTTGCAGTTTGTTTTCTCTCACTAAATACATCTCTTACCTTGATTCAGAGTTTTTTAATAAGCATGCTTATTATTTTAAGCAATTTCGTGAGTACTGAGGTGTTCAAAGACCTTTAGGGGGGAAAAAATAGATGAGATTTTCACGGCAGGTTTTTTGAATTCAAAGACTTCACAGGTTCCTTTGTATGCTGAGGCAGGCTCAGATTAATCTGTGAAATGTATGTCGGTGGTGTTGTTGTTGTCGTTGTTGTTTGGTGGGGGAACTTTCCTTCCTCCAAAATTGGCTTTCCTGTAAAACCCAAGGTTTTCATTGAAAAGCTCCTGCTCCACTCAGCCACATTTCTTGCCCCCCCCCCCATCCCCATTTCAGGACCGTCCTCATCATCACCATGACTTTGCTAGGGCTGACATGTTTTGACTGGCTAATAGCGTAAACCATCAGGGAACACCAGGCGTCCTTTTGAAAAGCGACTCGCCCTCTGACCAGGTAGCTGCGGGGCAGGCAAGGTGAGGACGAATTGGGTCGACCCGACTTGTTTTTCAGACGAGAGACAGGCCCCTAATTGGATATCATCTCACTTTCTTTCCCTAATTGGTGCTGCATTGCTTTATGAACTGATATTAAGATGCGGGAGAAATAGTAATTAGCTAAAGGTTATTACCAGCCAGGGGCACGCGGACATGAAGCATGCTGGGCCACGTAATGACCGCACACGGGTTTGTTTGTTTTGGCTTATGGGTTACAGGTACAGCTCTTCCACAACAGATGCTGATTACTTTAGATTCACCGTGTTAGGTTGTAATATCATTATATTAATTATATCTCCGATGTTAGAATGGCCTAAGCCAGGGGTGGAGGAAGCACCAGGATCCTTTAGTGAAGAAAAAAATCAGCTCTGGCCAGACCAGAGCACGCTCTGTTGTAAACTGCTTGCAAGTTAAAATGCATAAAACAAGTTAAAGAGTAGATCATCGATCATCTTATATTCAATTACGAATGAAGAGATTAATTTTTCCATTCACTCCTAGAAACCTTCATTCCTGCATAAAAAAAAATATACAAAATGATATATGTACGAGGGTATTTGGAATGGGAGTGAATGGGACCTGTGGCAAAAAGCGCCCTGAGTGGTCATAGATAGAAAATAAGGGCTATATGTTGAAGTGCATCTAAGCATGGAGCTTGAGTAGGGCACGGTGCATGGTATGAGGGGAGCGTGCTGCTCCTCTCCTGGTCAAACAGTTAAAGACTCAGATGTGTCTGCAGCAGCAGCAGCCATTTATCATGCTGCCACGGCACATGGCCGGTGGCTGTGATGCACGGTGGAGACTACGCCCCGATAGGAAGCCGTGATCACCACTGACAGTGATTATCAATTGGACACTCCCATGCTGGACTGCGAACATCCCGAGGTCACGCACACACACACACATAGACATAAGCACCAAAAAAAACAAAACAGGATGAGGCGTAGACGGCAGAGCCATCGACACCCTGGAACCGTCTGTTATTGTTACACATACCGGAGACAGTCACAGGGTTGAAATCCAGGCTGCAGAAACCCATCTGTTTAGTGCTGACTGTAGACAAACAATTCTGTTTATATCCCGTGTTTGTGTGTGTGTGTGTGTGTGTGCGAGAGAGAAAAGTGCACTCTGAAAAATGGATTCGACGTCGATCATCCGAGTCAAACAAACACGCTGACGTGGCATTGCGGTTCATCTGTGCACACGTTCTCGGGAATCTATAGAGAGCAAGAAATGTTCTCTGCCCGTCTCTCAATCGCTCCGGCCCGCCATCTTTGCCCCTTCCCTCCTTTTTCAAAATCTGAGGGCTGTATCGCTCAGCTCGGAGAGCGTCCAGTTTTCCAATCAGCCAAAAGAGGGCAGTGTGGAACACTCTGTCATCTCCCGGGAGAAGGAGGCAGTAATAACAACAAGCACAAGTTAGATTTTGTGTCATGATTAGACTTACCTTGAGGTATTTCCTTGAAAAAGACAGAATTATGACTGAGGGGACCTGTTTTTTTTTTTTTCTTATAAAAAAGAGAATGAAATGCACCAGCTCCCACCAGGCTTTATTCTCTGCCTGCTCCTTTTACTCTTAAGTCTTTGCAGACAGACGGCGCGGGGCGGTGAGACATTATTACAATAGCGTGCCTCTCTCTCTCTCTGCCCTGCATATTCAGCAGGCGGAAAATCACTAGGAGGTGGAGGTGCAGAGAGCAGAGGATAGAGGAGAGGAGAAGGCGGTTGACGGCTAAAGACAAAGTGAGAGAGAGAGAGAGAGAGAGAGAGGGTAGAATACGATGCCGGGGCGTCGGAGGAAGCCAAACAGACAGCTGCGTGAGGCTCACAGGAAGCGGCAGCAGCCAGGGGAGAGATGTTGCATGCTGGGGGACGTGAGCCGTTCTGACACGTGGGTAGCAGAGCGGACAGGGCCGACACAATGGAGGCAGGCAGGGAGCCCTGGGAGGCATCCTGATTTACAGTAGAGCTGCAGCCACTTCAGGTTTGGCCCCGTCTCCCAGAAGCTCAGAGGGGAGGATCTCTCGTTCAGCTGAACGGAGCCCTCCTACTCCCCCGGGAGGTGTTGTCATTGTTCCCCCGTGGATGCAGGGGTGTATGGCAAAAGGTCTTTTTATTCAAAGTGGCCAGGGCGGAAGGAACGTAAGTGATGCTGCTGCCGCTGAAGAGCCCCTCGATGATGGGCTTTTTTTTGGACCTCTGTATTCAAGCTTTGGGACCTTTCGGCCAAGATATTGCTCAAGACCAGACGTCTTGTGCATCTTCAAAATAAAAGAATCCTTTCCTTTGATAAACATGATAAAAACGCTGTCAAACCCATATCATGTTTCAAAGTAATGTGTAGAGACTGGTTGGCTTTGTTAGGCTGGCAGTCATTTGCCTTTCATTTTTAATGTGATTACAGTAGGATCTGTCACATTACTCTCATGAGAAATCACAGCGAAAACTGGTGCAGTCTACACCCCCCCCCACCCCCCCCTCCCTTCTTCTTGCAGTACGGCCCCACTTTTGACACACAGATCACACAAACCCCCACGCACACGCTCTGCACTCGCGCGTAATTTCACATTCTTCGCAGGAAATGGGATCACTGAACATTGGTGCACGCATGGCGAGACAAACCCGACAAACATACATAGCAAGTAAATTGGTAGCCTGCCAGGGCCCTCAAGTCGGAGATTAGTGGCGATATAGCCCGTACTTTGAATATCACCGGTGTTCTTGGCAGGCCAGTCGTGTGTTCATAATGCAGCGTCATGCTGTTATCGCTGCCCTTTCAGAGACTAATCAAGCAATTAAACAGACATCTTATGCAAACGCTACTGTGGCCATGGCAACGGCAGCCCCTGCGGCCCTGCCTGGGATGGACCTCGTAGTCCTCCGAGAAATCAACGTGTCTGTAGTCAGAGGTTTCCGATAGAGGCCTCCCGCGCTCTGCCTGCCGTATTGAATTACCGGTCCCCGTTAATTACGGGGCGTGTGACCTGGAGCTCCGGAGCCAGCCACTCCAGGATCTCCAGTTGGTTTTTGAACGGGCAACGAAGATGTAATCCTGCAGTTAATCGTGCTCCTAATCTGTGAGCGAGTGAAATTTGACTTTGACAGCATCTGCCTCCAAATGGCAGAACTGACGTAATCAATTTGCATCTATTATATGACAGAGAATGGAACCGGTGCACAAAAGGCTGTGTGAAAAGGTGTGCACCGGTTGCTAGTATTAACAAAGTGGAGCGAGGTGAATGCGGGATGCATGACACATGAATGAATGAGATGAAAATGGTTCACAGCGAGAGAATAAGAATGGTGCAGTCGTGTACAAAAGGACAAATGATACAGTCTCGGCCAATGAAATCATTTCAAATCATAAAATATATATTTCTATATATACAACCTTGAAAACATAATTGCCTAGAGGTTTTGTGGATTCACTGCATACTTCTTATAACTGAGGATTACTTTTTCTCAGCACAAGGTTGAGGACTTATGAAAACGATTGAAAGGATCGGAAGGATATCGGTAACACCCTGTCTGTTATCTGAAAATGGAAAAATTGAATTTTCCTCAATGGAACTACTTGAATTTCGTGGTTGTTGTTTTTTTTCCCCCCGCCACGTCAGTGATTGTTCATCCCAGCCAGCCGCATCAATCAGCAGCACAACACAATTTGTCAATATTTCTGTCCCCTGAACACAATCTCTTTCTGGGTCCGTGATTTATTTTATTTTTTTCGTCCTCTTCTTCCGAGTCCTAATGAAAGAGAGAAATTGCCCTCGTCCCCACATGACCTCCAACCGTTATCTCATCTGCATCCTCAGATCATATCTGCGTCCTTTAAGCACCGTCTGCTCAGAGTAAATAACACCTGACCGTTGAGTGAGCCCGTGCATTAGGTGCCGTGCTTGAACTGCAAAGACGGCAATAGGCCGATCCGGAGGAAATGAGATGTTTACGGTAAATGGAGCTCTTAGCAGCACCCGCGGTGTTCAGTATTGATTAAATGAATCGGATGTGTAAATATGAGGAGCAGCATCAGCTTCCCGCTCTGCAAAATACAGAATCTACTGCCACAAAAAGGAGCAGCTGGAATGTGAGCGAATCGCGAGATTGTAAGCTCTTTTTGTGTGTGTGTGCGCCTGTGTGCGTGTGTGTGTGTGTGCGCTGACAAAACGCAGTCATCAGTTTTTATTCCAGCGTCATGACTGTGTTTTGTCAGAAGCTATCTTGGAACTCTCTGTGCTGCACAAACATCAATTCAAATAAATCCTGGAGTGTTTCACATCCAAACAGCCAATGAAGTTGGAGATATGTGCTCCGCCTGGTGGGTAATCCAGTCTGGAGTCTGGAGCAACGCCATGCCAGTGCTTCACTTGCTCTCTAAATCAATCATGGGTGTGTTTTGGGCCCAGCATGCAATACACCAATCACAGTGTCAGCCCCCATGGCCTTTAAAAGCCAGCTGGGATTGCACCTTGTTGTCAGATTGCTGTTTTCATTTTCGAAATGTTTCTGCGCAGAGGAAACGCTCTCCCCCGTCCCTGTGTAACGAGCACTGTATGCGACTTTAAAATCAGAGTGAAGCCCTCATGCAGTCTGCAAATCCGTTTGGTAATTAGGCGGCCGAAGCTCCAAGAAAGCCTGGCACAGCAAACTGTCTGTTGGGTGAATAGAATCTGACAGGGTCTCCGATATGACGGGATTTGTGGGAATTGTGAGGAGCGGCCTGCTTTTTTTTCGATGGCGGGCGCCCCTCCGCCTTGATCATCGCACACTGAACTCTTGCGCTGCAGGTGAGGAAGATAACACTCACCACTCAGACTCATTGGCTTTGAAATATGGCGGCCTCAGAGTTAATGCCTTCCTTTTCCAGCCCCTTCATTTCTCTGCATGCAAAAAAAAAAAAAAAGGGGGGCCGCTATGATCCGATTTTCCATTTTTAATTAGCGGCCTTTTGTAAATCTAAAAAGACGTAAATTCAGACCAACATTATCCTTCCCATTTTTAATTACCACCTGCCTCTTGGTTTCTTGCAGCATAACTCTGCCTGGCAGTGTGTGTCTGCATGTGTTGCCAGTGTCAATGTGTGTGTTTTTTCAAGTGCAAAGTGCAGAAATGTGCACATTTTAATGCCCCGCACGCTGTGTGTCAGGAAAGTTTAGAAGGTGTCAGCTCAGGGACTCAGGAGGAGACCATTATCCAGGCGTGCGGTGGATTGGAAGGATACTTTGATTTTTAGTGGTTTTCTGCTCGGTTAGATTCTGTCAGGCCCACCGCGGAGGTAAAGAGAATATATATCACAGGATTAAGCCATAATCTGAATCTCGCCGCTTTACATTTACCACTCTGGATATTTTCTGATGTGCCAAGCTGAATGCACCGGCCAAGATGGGTCCGTTTTCTTTATTGGCCACACAAGTTAATGACAGTACCTGGAGTTAAAATAAAACAGGTTGGCCAGTTAGCTTGGAACAACAAAAAAAAGGAAAGTCGTTCTTCCCATGGTTTAAATATTTATTTGAAGTTAATGTCACCTGGGTGGAGCACATCAATTAGCACATGTTGCACACCAGCTGTTTGTGCGGAACGCGCATGTGGCTGAAAATAGTCGTGTTCACAGGCGTCGTTGCTACCTGCCAAAGAAATCTGATGGATATAGAAATGTGTTACATTTTCTTTTGTCTATACATGCTGACAGCTGTTCTCGCCGATATGTGAGAGATCAAGTCAGTAAGTGGCGCCTCGACTCCCTGCTAAGAAAGAATAATATATTGGGAGCAGCAGCAGCAGTTGCATCGTCGTACCTTGGCTGAGATATTGTCACTTAATGAGGGAACGGTCTGTACGCAGGAAAGATGGTTGGAAAAGACATTTTAGGCTTTGACGTGTCATCGTGGGGATATTATGGGGAAATATAACAGGAGTACCAGAGTATGCCAGACATCATTTAATGGTCAATAATACATGTATTAAATATAGCATATTGCTTTTTTTTCCAATCTGTCCATACCCAAAGTCTGAAACTAACAAGGAGACATGACAATCCGTCTCCGTACCATGCGTTTGAAGGGTAGATTAATAGATGTGTGCGACTGATGTCATTGGTTGCCAAGACGCCTGGCACCACGCTATTCTAGTTTCAGGGCCCGAAGAAGAAAATGTTTTTCAATCCATCAACAACACTTGCCTGTCCAAAAAATGGCTTTTGTTTGTACTTATTGCTGCTTGTACGCGCGACTTTCAAGTGTGGTGGGGTCAAATAAATATGGAAATAAGAAAAGCAGAAGCGGCTTAGTATCGCTGTTAGGAGGCCAGCCAACTCTTTGAAGGCCGGTCCAGGTTGGCCTTGACTAAAAAGGGGCCGGCCTGTGTGCTGGACTTGTTCAGTCACATTCCTCTAACCTTATAATCCCCCCATCTCTCCCATGCAGCTGTGCTCTCTCTCCCACAAAACATTTAAATGTATTCAATTAATCTGTTATCATAAGCCTGTGGCTGCGTTTTCACCCGCTGCCAAACGTGGACCTGTTTAGGTCCTCCCTTGGATCCGGGCGGCTGCATTGTCCTCCCATTTGGAGCCTGCTTTGCTTATGGCCGGTGCCAGGCGCACACACGAGGGTATAGGCTGTGCGCCCGTGTGTGTACTCCAGAGGAATTAGCGTCCTTTTTGTCCGTGACTGTCTGCTTGATGCTGCGAAGACTGATCCGGTGTGCGGTGAAGCCACGGTTAGAGGTGTGTGGTGCGGATGGATTTGAAAGACTGTCCCAGTGCTGAATTTTGTCCTACTCGGAGCTTGACATTCATTTCAAATTTGAGTCCAGTCATTTCCAAACCTGCATGAATCAGTTTTATCCAGCATATATTTACCAGAAATGGCGTAAATGGCAATTTGATTGTTTATATATGTCTAATCTCACCCTATGAGGACCTATCTTGCGACATACTTCCCTTTTCAGCGCTTCCTTCCTTTAAACCACTTACTCTGAACTCATATTTTATACTGCCTGTCTTCACAGTGTCTCCGGGCTAAACCTTTCAACTCCAGCCACGGCCTGCATGACGTTCATGCCATGCGAAGGCTGTGGTAGGATGGGGCTCAGGAGCATGTGTGTGTGTGTGTGTGTGGGGGGGTAGGGTTATAGCTCTGTGCGCTCCCAGCATTCACCCTTGTTAGCCTTTACCAGTTTGACGAAGCCCTGATGCAACATGACAGGACAACCTTTCATAGCCATGTTGGGACTAACGCTTTAAAATGCTCACAACTGCACTGTTTTGTAGCTCTTGCAGGGAAAGAGAATTTTAAATGGCCGCACACACACACACACACGGATGTTTTGTCCGCCAGTGGTGCTGTAATATGAAAAACGCCACCTAGAGACACCGTGCCAGCCAAAGAGTTGAGGGAAGCAACAATGACAAACGTTCTCTTTTTGAAGTGAAAAGCCAGAGATCTCAGAGAATATTTAATACGCTGTATATTGAATTATTTCTGAACGCAAACAAATCCCAGAAGGCCCGGGTGTGTGATTCCTACAGCTGCTCTATTTACACACATCTGAGGAAGGCCTCCGTTCCCCCGTTGTGTTGTTGTAATTCTAACCCATGAAAAGCAAATATGACCTTTGCTAATTCGTGGCAGTTGACTCCAGCACATCCAGATTCAGATGATGTGAAAGCCCAGGCTGGTTTTTGTCTCCTCGAAAGGTATTTGTCTCCTTTGTGACGACCAGGCACCGATGGCAAGCTCACAGGCTCACCTGTGTGTGTGTGTGTGTGTGTGTTGGGCCATGTTGGTAGCTGTGCAGCTGATGGATATCAGTAGTGAACCCCAGGCTGAAAGGTCCCCCAGCAGCAGATGAAAGGCAGGATTAACAGAAGCGCACCGGGAGTGCATCAGGGGAGATGAGATGAGGAAATAATAGAGATGGGTCCCTGGCCCCTCAGAGAGGAGCGGGGCTTATGAGATGCACGAGGGGTTGTGGGGGATTGAACGATCAGTTCCAGAGAGTTGGCAGCTCTCCCAGCAAAGTTCCCAATCACCCGAGAACGAGGGGAAAGCAGACCTGATGGCAAAGAGAGATATTGGAACGAGAGAAATGGAAGCTGCAGGCTCAGCGACACACAATCTACTATTTATTTTGCACTGCTATCAATCATTACATGTCATTTACAGGTCCACAAAATATAGAAATATGTTTTTTTTGTTTTTTTTGTACTCATGTGCATGTTTGTTACTTTGTTGTGGCTGTATAATCCCAAGCGGAGTGATTTGGAGGCCCAGCGTGATTTAACGCAGACCATAAAAAGAGGCTACGACCGGTGCATGCGGTCCAGATGTAAAAAAAAAAAAAAATCCCCATCATGCAGTTTGATGATGAGGCAGAGCACGCTATTGATCCACTCTGGCACCGTCCCCCCTCCCACGGCAGGGACCACACACAGCCACCAAAGTGAGCCGCTGCACGTCTGAATGCTTCACCGGGGAAAGGCTCGCCGCCGAGAGATTCGCTTTGTCGATGCTGCGTCTCTCATTCCGTCCCAAGTTATCTTGTATCTCACACAATTATTGCTCTCCTCTTCACAAATAATGTCCATGGAGCAGTATTGTGCAGTCCGGTGTGCATAAGATCATGAGTGTGATCATTGTTGACAGTTAAAACATAAACGATTTTGAGATTTAATTCATCTGGTTTATTTATAGCCACTTTATTCGACATGTCATGTTGTTTTTTTTTCCTAAAATGGTAACTGAGATGAAAGAAAGGCCAAAGCGCGAGTCTCAATATGCAATATATTCACAAATCTTAACTTCAGTTCAGTGGTGTTTTACAGAACATTTCCTTGTATTTAATGTTTCCCCGAGAAAGGCGAAGAAAAAGGAGGAGAAGATGACAGAACCCACTACACTGCACCGCTAATTGGCTGCACGAAACGTTCAAACAGTCACTACTTCCTGACAAACAGGCAAAATATTAACCACGGCACCTTGTTATTCAAATGAGTCGGCGCTGACTCCTGTAGAAGGAAAAAAAAAAAAAAACATGCCATTAATGATATAATAGAAGAAATTCTGCGTTATAGGCCCAGCTGCAGTCCCAGACAAATGCACCACACTGTTTTTCAATTATGATACGGAAGTGGAAATGCCCTATAGCGCTTGTTTTTTTGTTATCCCATTTGGATGATCGTGATGATACAAGTCAGGAGAATGTGATTGTTTGCAAACTGGCAGTGGCTGTACGGGGAGCGGCTGGATACTGCTCATATGGGAAATACAAGTGCAGAGAGAGATTGTGTTGTTTTTTTTTGCCATATTGTGCTCCTGTGGATTCATTTAATAGTCAGAGGGTTTTTTTTTTTTTTTCCACCGAAACTTATAAGGCTGTATATCTGCGCCTGTAGCTGCAGTAAATTCCAAATAAGTGTGTGTTTACTCTATTGGTTTAGCTTCCTCAGGTGCACATTAGGATTGTTCATCTTGGAAAAACAAAACACAAAAAAAAACCCTGGGGAGGGGGGGGTGACAAACTTTGCCACTGACTAATTTGCACAGATTTGCCCCCTCGTACTGTTGTTCTCCATCAAAGGTGTTTCACAGTCCATGTGAACGTTGGTGTGAATCAGGTTTATTCTCGATTTTCTTACACTGCATACATTCCAATGCTTATCAACCCATTGAATGAAAAACCTATAGACCCGGGCAACACTCCAGTCAGAACATGTCGCTTGGCTTATACGCTCCTGCCTCTGAAATAGAACGTGGCTCATTTTGGGGGGCACATAACCAATTTCCTGCCAATTCCCCTTTTTTCTCATTCACGCTGGTGAAGATTTGTCTTATTTCCCCACTCCCTCCCCTGAAGGAGAGAAACGCCTGGTGCCCTGACAGCGGCGTTGTGGGTCAGGCTGATGTTTGTGCGACGGCTGATAGAAGAGAGTGTTTTGACAGATTGCTGTGCCACTGTGACGGCCTGTGAGAAATCTCCGGGTCAAATGGCAGACATCTCCTTCCTGATAGCATCAGACATGTGAGCTCCAGGAATCCTCTGATCCCAAGCCTGTGCCGCGGCATAAATGGAGAGGATGTGCGGTGCGACTCAACGAATGACTCCGGAGAAAGCGAGTGGCGGAATATACAGTCATGCATATCTCATATCCAGACTATAGGGATATTTGAGTAAGACTCCTCATTAAAAAAAAAAAAGCACACTTCCTTGTTTCTTAACTAAACAAGCCACACTTTTTTTTTCATTTCTAATTTGCTAATTAATAAATGGACCGTTGTGAATCACATCTTGGGAAATCGGTTGTCCTATGGTAGTACTGTGGGTATTAATTGGCACATTTACACATATACCCTGCTCTATTGGATAGTTATTGGGTAATTTATTTAAAACTAAAATATAAAAGGGCAAATCTTAACTGTAGCAAAGGCAAACAAGAGCCTGGGTAACTGAGGAGCAAAAGTCCTGTGCATGAGCAGCAATCATGGACTCCAAAGGATTTGGGAACACATATTAAATATGGTGACTTTTGTTTGACATGGTCGGAATATGTCCAATTATTATTAAACCCCCTGGAGCATTTTGTGACAGACATATCGCCCCCACGCAGCTCATTCTAGATCGATGTAAATCCACTCGAATCAAAGCTGAGTCTTGACACTTTAATGCCGTATCCATTTTGTGCCCTCAAATCCAGTGTAATAAATCGATCAAAGAAAAAAAAAAAGAAGTCACAGTTCAAATATATCGCCAGAGCCCCGCAAAACCAGTGCCCTAACTTAATGAAATCTTCAACTTGGTGTGAGTTCTACGAGCGTTGGAACATTCGTCTCCCGCGCCAGAGGAGAAAACATCGCCCGCCGCCACAGGAAAGAACTCCAATTAAGTAACAATCTGTTTCCTTGTAATTATATGTAGCAGCTTGCTTAAATTAGGCTGAAACCATTTACAGAATTAGAACTGGAAAGTGGGTCAAGAGGGGTGTCACATTCCTTGCACTCCAGCCGTGCGGGGAGGGGGGCTAATGGCTGCAGTGTGATGGCCGGCGCTCAGGAGGTGTGGAGATGGCCCGGCCTGACTGGAGGAGAGCAAGGCCCCCCCGGAGCGACTGGTGCATCCTCTACTACCACCCCGCTCGAGTTTCCTCAGACCACAAATGCTTTGTTTTCCACTCATTAGTGCGCTCTGGTGAGAGAGATGGGGCTGCGAGGAATGGCACGTCAACTCCGGTTACACATTCTGCTTCTTCATTTCTTCAGGGACTATGGGGGTGTCAACAAAAAAAAAAACACCTAGGGGGAGAAATAGCAGCATGTTTAGTGTTTTGAGGGGTTGTGTGTGCGTGGGTCTGAGACGTGGAGTGAGGAGATTTTGACGGGGCATCACTTTTTTCAAAGAGCTGCTTTGGGCTCGAGCTTTGGATTTAAAGTAAGTTTTATTGTTATTTGGAGATTTTGGCTAACCCTCGCCAGTCCAGGGCCCTTTTTTCCTCGATGATGATTTTTGCCAGTGTTGATTTTTTTTCTTCAGCACATCTTGGATATTATCAATGAAGTTCTCTAGCCAGCGCGAACGGGGCTTAATGATAATGAAATAATTGTGCCTCCTTATTGATGACATCCTCCAGGATTTTGTGACGCTGGCAGCTTTATATTGAACTGTACAGGCAAAGTGCACGAGCGCATTCCCCCACCAAATGTCAAACTGTAGTTTGAAAGGAAATTCACTGGGGTTAATAATCAACCAATCAAGCACAGCCTTTCTAATAAATGGCTTCCACTGCTCCTGTAATAATTAGGCCAAGAGATATGACCAATTAAACCATAATGAGTTCTCGCTGCTGTTCTGTTTTGAAGTGGCCCGTTGGCGTTTAAAGGCCAGAAGCCTCTGCAGTCCGCCTTGGCCCTGTGTCCGGGCCTCCAGCCTTCCTCCTCAGTTTTTCATCAGGTTTCTATTTCCAATTAGGTGCTACCCTCGGTGGACAAAAGTGAGGACAAACAAACAATACATTATGCAAAGGTGCAGCCAATATATCTGCCTAGACATGCTTTGGTGAATCACACAGCTTAGTGCCAACACCATTTTCTTCTTGTCAGTGTCTTCCCCCCCCCCCCCCCCAGGCCCCCCCCCCTCAAGGCAGTGAGACACAGCCCAGAGATAACGCTGCCAATTATGTACGTATCTCTCCGTGCCCCTTCTAACTCAAACTACTAAAACAGTGCACAGTACAACAGTCCCACAATATATTCTGTCTTTAAGCTGTCGCTTTTCCTCACATTTAAGGCTGACTGGCTTCAGTAGATAAACACGTACACACACACACACACACACATACGGCTAATTATTAGTTTGCAAACACATATTGCAGCATTCTGGGCTTATAATTGGAAATTATTACCTGATTTTCTGCTTATCAATGCGACCAGCTGCTCCTCGGCCCCGTTGTCTCATGACAAGGCCCTAATTGCTTCCCACATGTGGTTAATGTAAGTTCATACGGTCACTAATGAGAACTGTCATATAGTCGAGTCATTTTTCAATTTTTTTATTCTTTTTTTGCTCGAAACCTCAGGATACAATTCGACAGGTTTACCCATTGGGCATAATGCACCAACAATAGTTAATTGGAATTGGAGTGCTCTCGTTTTAATTTGGCTCAGTTGTTTATACAGAGGGAAAATAGCTTGACTTTGTGTGCCAGGGAATTGTGCAGCACCTTATTTTAGATAAATAATAAAAAAAACAAAAACATCCACTTAGTGTTTGAGCAGCAGTTTTCTGCATTGTCCTTTCAAATGCAAACTATTTCCACAGTTGCATGTGAAGTTTTAATTGTACGAAAAGTGTATGTGTGTGCAAGTTTGACTGTGTGTGTGCAAGTTTGACTGTGTGTGTGTGTGTGTGTGTGTGTGTGTGTGTGTGTGAATGAGACATTGGATGCATAACATCAGCAATCGTAAATCAGACAATTGTATTCTATTTCCAGAAACTGCTGTGTTTCCCGATGTAGTCACATTTGTGATTAATTCTTTACACACGTTATTGCTTGCCGTCTCTCTCCTGCCGGTGTTTGCTTTACATTGGGTTTGTCATCCAATTATTATCGCCGTAGGGTAAATGAGTGTGAGTCAGTGTGAGGACGTGCCTCTGTTCCTCTGAGTGTGTTGACGCACCCGGCGGAAGCGTCAACAAAGTGTGTGGGGGTAGATTTACACACCAGTAATGGTCAATGACAAAAAGAGGAGATGACAAACTGTGTTGTCAACATAGCTGTCAATGTTGTGCCTTTTTTTTTTTTTCGTTTTCTTTGTGACGATGGCAACATCTCCAAATACAATGTGTACTTTCCCATAGACGGGGGATTCATTTATTGGATCGGTGCCATTTTACAAGATTAAAATACAAAAAACACTTTCCTGGACATTTTCAGGGAAGCACACAATGTAGCCTTGTCGTGTCGGCCCATGTTTTTCGTTCAACTTAGACATCAATGTGAACCGTACTTTCACCAAACTGGGAAAAATCACAGTAAATCTGAGTGGTTTCACCAAGAGTCAAAACTGCACGTACTGTTTTCCCATCACGTAACACATACTCCCTCCATCTTAAGCGCTGAGACAAACAAAAGGCCTCAGTTTTCTTAGAAAGGACAAACGTTTGATGTTTTAGCACTCACCAAAGGCTTGTCAAGTCTTTTTGTGGATTTTAATATCAAAATCTGTTCAAATGGGTCTTGGAAGGGACGAGGGTGAACTGATAGTTGGAGACATGGTTGCTGGGAATGTGAAAAAAGGCCAGGATGCTATTTATCAGAGGATCTGAGGGGTGTGGAGGTGGAGAAGGGATTTAGGAGATTGGAGGTGCCAGGCCATGCAGAGCTTTACAGAGCAGTGAAAGAATCTGAGGACACATCCTATATTGACTGGGAACCAATAAAAGGAAGCCAGTACTGGGAAGATAGGGAATCTCCTCTTAAAACCAGTGAGCAGCCTTCCTGCAAATGGAATTGACAGAGATGACTGATGTACAAAAAAAAAGGCATTGGGAAGTACAAATATTACAGGCTCCACTGAAGAGAGAGGTCATATGTTCAACGTTTGCAGAAGGTATGGACATTTAATAAAAAATAGTGCTGTGTTTGGATAGCCTTTCATATCAAAGATGTTATATTTGGATATTTTTCTTCAAACACTAAAACAGGAACGCTTGTACTGTGGTGGATTGTTTTCAGTGTGCACCACGTGTGTGAGCTCTGACCGGAGCGGTCCAGGTTGGGTCACAGCCCGCACGGCTGTGCGCAGCGCTGTGTCTTTGAAGGTGTCACTTTTATTTTCGCGGCAATGTAGATTTTGCAGTTTGGTGCAGCTGAGCTTGTCACGCTCAATATCGGAGAATCCTGGGGATTCAGCAGCAGCAGCAGCATCTCCTTCCATTTAGGAAAGTTGACTTCCTGCTCCTGTCTTTCACTAACTTCACATCTTCTTGTTCCTCGCCGTTTCCCATAGCTGGGAAGCGGTGTGCGATACGGCCTTACCAGGGGCTTTCATTCCAACAGCATATCCTCCTCACACTTTCTGGTTTATGCATTGGATTTCAAAAAAATAAAACATTTGATCTGTTCCAGTCGCTTCCCTCATCAGCGCTGAGCAGAAGAGATCCGACCCCTCGCCGGCCTTTCAGCCATGCCTTAAGAGACACGTTTCAGCACAGAAGCGTCTAATCACGGTTCACGCCCTTTCAGTTTTAAAGCGCAGCCAAAGGTTCGGCCTCTGGCCTGCTGAACCGCACTGCATTGACTATATGATAAACATATCCAGTATTGTCTTTTTTTTCTTCTCTCTCTCTCTCTCTTTGGCCTTAGAACTTTTCCTCTGGCGATTTTTTTTTTTGCTGTATGTCCTTCAGCCGCTCTGCCATCGGTGCCGTGATTAGGATTCTGAACAACACCCAGAAATGTTGTCCAATATTGAATCCTGCACCCTCACTTTGGTCCCGGGTTTGTTTATGGTGATAGGGGCCTGTCGGGGGAGCCTTATGGAAAGCGCCAGTGTAAATACCTGTCCTCTCCCCTTCAGGGGGGGAAACTAAGGTGAACGCCTTTGATCACAGTGACATAAGTGAAAGAAATGAGGAGGAAATGGAGAGGTGGCGATTGGGATAAATTGTCTGCAAAATTGAACATGACAAGCCCTCTGATTGTAATCTCTCCGTGGACTTTTGGGGGACAGAGTGTCTGTGATGACGGGGAGTGGGGGGAAATATGAATAAATATGAAACTCATTTTAAAGCAGAAATTTGGCAGGAAAATGACCCAAAGGTGTACATTTCAATATATGTGATATACATAGAGTTACACGGGTATCCATGTCTTATTTCCATAGCTCTGACCATCTTTCCTGATATACACATTATCATGATGACGCATCTCTCCTTTAGATGGTTTATTGACAACTTTTCGGCTGTACTCTTGCGGCTTAATGATCATTTCTCCTTATTTTCTCCAGATCGCAAGACAGATAATGGGGTAATGGCTATCTGATCATTTATTTTAATTCTGAGCCGCTCTGTTCGTTTAACGAGGCTCTCCTCCCGGCTGTGTCCGTGGGCAGGGACAGAAAGTGTATGGCGAGGTGGAGGAGAATGGGCCGCTTCCGTTTTATTGTTGTCCTTGGGTCCAATTCATGGTGACGAGATCAATCACTTATGCGGAGCCCCCAAATTGCCAAGCCAGGCCCATTGCTGTCCAGCGCCGCGGTGAAATATGAGTGTATCATGCGCAAATGCCGACTATACGAGCGTGCTCAGAGCGGTTCCCAGCCGCAATGGGTGTGTGTGTGCGTCTGTGTATGCATGTTAAGATTGCATTTTTTTTTACCCCATGTTGATAAGGAGGCCGGCTGCTGTTTGGCTGCTACCGGCTGAAGATGAAAGCGCGCAGTTGTGCATGAGAAACAGAAACACCCCCACACTCGCCCTCACAATACACACAGAGTTTACACTAACCATCACTTTCCTTTCAAATAAATAAATAAAGGACACATTTGTACACTGTGAGCATCTAAATGAGACCTTGTGCTTCTATTCGGATATAACCACCTCAAATGCATCCAGTCAAACACACAGATTTTTTCCTGCCTCTGTGGAGACTTTGTTCCTCGTCCCCCACCCCATCCCGTCTCTTGATAAACTAGACAGACAGTTTTTGAAGTTTAAAGACATGTGCTGTTCAATGGCTAATTTCCCAAAATACAAATAAGCGGATTTCAAACAATGATTTCAAAGACTAAAAAGACAAAAGTTAACTTTTCTTGCTTTGTTCCGATAAAGCCTGCAGAGGATGTTTTTTTTTTCTTCTCTCTCTTGAATGACGCCATTGTCTCCCTTACTTGTTTTCTCTTTCAATTATATTTCCATTTTTGTCCGGCTTACTTTCCCCCGTAGCAGGGCACATAACCGTGTCGGCTTTCAATCGCGGTAGCCAGGAGCTGCTCTAACCTGCCACTTCCCATTAAATGGTATCCAGAGCATGCCGTGGAGTATGTCCTGCACCTGTGTTGCAAGGTGTACAGTATAATGACAATTAATGACCCTGTCTGCAGAAGGCCGTGGAAAGAAAAGACCTGCAACTCTGCAGGATGCATTGACGTATTCGGGACCTGCTGGGCCGGGTTTTGGTCCCGGTATCGCGCCCGTAGCACATGGCTGAGCCTTAACTGGGGAAAATCCGAGTGTAGGCCATGCACCAGGCAGAAATCACCCCAGACGAGCACCTGAACAGAGGGCCAAGAACACAACGGGGAGTGTATAATAAAAGCATTACAAAGATGACTCATCCTGGGGTGGGGGGGGAGCATCCCTCGAACAAGATGATTGAATGTATTTGTTCTTTCTCTTGCTTTATTTCTCCCTCTCTCTGTGCGAGGGACGGCGGAGGAGCGCGCCTGTAATAACT
Source organism: Colistium nudipinnis (assembly GCA_016785305.1). Classification (NCBI taxonomy): domain Eukaryota; kingdom Metazoa; phylum Chordata; class Actinopteri; order Pleuronectiformes; family Rhombosoleidae; genus Colistium; species Colistium nudipinnis. The sequence goes on from JAFBJU010001433.1 coordinate 1,972,846, forward strand.
GCCATTAACGCGCCACTTCTCCGGTGTTAATATGCAGTTTCTCTGCGGTGGCATTTTGCACCGTGTTATTACTGCTGTCCAGATGTCACTGGAAGGGCCGGCCGCTCTCCCTGTACATGTGTGAGTTGGTTTTTTTTCTTCTTTTTTCTACCTCTTCACTTTGTCTCCCAGGCCCCCTCGCTGCCCCTCTCCCTGCCCACCTCCACCATCCAAGCCTAGCATTTATATTATCGTTCAGTGCGGCGAAAACTATTTCTAAGAATATGCCTATAATTTCTGCTAATTTCACACAATTTTGCCACTGCCGTTTATTCCTTTTTTTACTCCCTCCATTGTGTGCTCATCCAGGCATGAATCCTGGTTTTAAAGACACGCTTCCTTTGTGCCTCACAAACATTCACCTCTTTGTGTACAAATGCATTTTAATGTAGACTTTTTCCATGGTCGGTAATCAATAGGGCACGTATTTCCTCCGTAGTTCCATCGCATCAGATCTATTTTTCCATACCTCTTTGTCATGCTCACTGTCTGCCGCTCACATGTTGGCCTATTAGCGGATATTGTATTGTTCTCTGTGTTTGAGCTAATCTGTTCCCTAATTACCTGGACAGACAGACAGAGGGCCAGGCTCCGTTTGGCCCGGCCATTTTACACGCTGCCGTTTCCCCGTCATTTAGCAGGTAAAGCACATTACACATCTGCTGAGATGAGCCGAGGCTGTGAGATCAGCCAGTAGTGGCGCTTTGACATTGTCTGGGAAATGATCGTTCCGCGCCACAAGGTCAGAAGGTCATTCAACCGGTAACTTTTTTACGAGTCACAGTCAAATAACCCTTATTTCCATTTTCTTTATAAAACAATAACGGGCAAAGGAATTTGTAGCACTATGGATCATTGTTTTTATGTGTAAGTCCCCGTGCTACTCATGCAAGTGTTTGTTTGGCCTCAATAACACACACAGGCTTTTTGTGTTATGGTAAGAAGCACAAGCTAAATAGAAAGTTTTATTGGATACCATAAACTCCACGGGGCATCTTTAAGGTCGGCTTTGTGCATATGGCATCATCTTTTAAACTGTTTTCGGAGAAAAAAAAAATCTCATTAGCATTTTTTATTTGACACTTGTGCTTTGAAACGGAAAGTGTTATAACTTGTGGAGCGCAGACTCGCGGGTCATAGTCATGAATTTAGTTTTCTGTATTGCAGAAAGCGGAAAAAAAAACGGGACTCGTGTAGACGGTGTTATGCATTGCGTTTTTTTAAAGAAGTTTGTATAGCATAAGCAAGCTTTTGTGTGTGTGTGTGTGTGTGTGTGTGTGTGTGTGTGTGTGTGTGTGTGTGTGTGTGCGTGTGTGTGTGCGTGCAGGGCCTCAGACATAGCCCCGGGGCATTCGAGCATCTCATTCATCTTTGCCTGTGTGTGTGTGTGTGTGTGTGTGTGTGTGTGTGTGTGTGTGTGTGTTTGTGCGTTTGACTGATGGGGAGGATGTCGGGGAAACATTCAGCTGCAGAGTACAGATTCACCCCGGAGCTTGTGTTTGGCCTTCTCTCTGAGGTGGCTGAGGATACCCAATAACTCTGTGTAACTCCCATTCCCCTGGCACTCGGAGCAACCACTGTATTTAGTGTGGAGGCACTTGTATGGAGAACAAAATGAGGCAGAAAATGGGGCGAGTTTGGCCGGTGACGTGGGAAATAAATAAAAAAACGGCACAGTGAGATGCCAGCTAATCTCCATACCAGACCCACACGGAGCACAAAAGCTCATCTCAACCTTGGTTGGCATCCAGGTCGTGGCTCCCTGTCCTCTCTGACTCTCTATCGGCGCGTCAGGCCTGATGTGAAAGGAAATATGGCAGAGGGCAGAGGCAGCACGAAACAATGAGAGATACACTACCTCCCCTAATTTAATCTTAACAGCAGATGGGGAAAATGTAACCCGTGGCCCTGACAGATTGCTGTTTTGGTAAAGCCTTCCAGCTCCGAGAGCAGCAGACGGATGAGGTTGAGAGAAGCTGAGGCGGTGGAGACGGAATACAAAGTTGGTGCAGACCAAAATCGGAGCCGAAAAAGTTGAAGAGCATAGAAGCGAGAGGTGGTGAAGTGAAGCCACGAGCGTAACCTGACAGATTCGCAGCAGATCAACAGTCTGAAGCTCTCTGGGTCAAACGGGGAATGAGCAGGAGAGGCTCATGAGAGAGACGTCAAAAACCCAGGCAAGGCCAATTATGAGCAGGAATGGCGATGAGACGCGAGATGAGACGAGGAGCCGCACAACAACTCAAGGCTGGTGGATAATTACGACGAGCCAGATCCTCAGATCGCTTGTCGCGTGTGATGCGGATGACAGGGGAAGTTGAATGAGTTTTTAATTAGGCGTGCTATTCAGGAGGCTGACCCTCCCTCGCCCTGCACGGCTGCTTTGTTTGGATAAATAACCTGATCCACTTCTCACTGTATGCAGAGCGAGCGACGCGACCACCCAAATAAGATAAACCAGGAGGAAAACTTGAAAACAGAACACAATCACAAGCGATGGCTTTGAAATGAGCTTTATAGAATAATGAACCCAATTCATTATTACGAGGAAACATTCCAATCGTAGATTGTTCTCAACTCAGCCATTTGTCCTTTTTGGACACCTCGAAAACACCTTTAAATATAACCATCATGACCATCGCCAACTTTAATGTCCAACCCAGACAATATGGAAAAAATGTAAATCTAAAAAAACAATAATATAAAAGACCATGAGAGCCGTCGTCAGCGTGACAATCGCAGATAAAGCCGTCCACATTATTCATGCCATTTTGTATTCAGCACCAAAAGCCTGGTTTACCTCCATGTTTTATCAAATGCCGACCTGAGAAAAGTGTCTCCATAATGTGACGGTGTACGGTGTGAGCGCTCGGCTGAATAGGTCCCATCTCGTGTCCTGTGTCTACGTCTGTGTAATAAAAGGAGACACAGGCCAATGGAGCTGGTGCTAATTTCGTGAGGGGCTTCAATCTGCTTCTCCAGGGTCTCACATCAGGACCCACCGGAGTGTGTTTAGCAGGTTGGCCCTCAACACCTGCCCCCCCCACCAGGTGTTGTGTTGTCCTTGTTGATTCATGTTGTTATCTCCGTGGGGGAGGCAGGGGGTGCTTCAGGAGACCCCGGCAGACTGAGAGTCAGCAAGAGCCGTTCTGAATGATAACCAAGCAGTAATTTCTATAATAAACTAACACATGCTCTTTGCTAATTGAGTTCCAAATTGCTGTAAGGGAAACTGAAAAGGTTAAATTGTCTTTGCCAAACTGCAACTCACACACAGGAGTAACATTCAAGATGTGCTGCTGTGCGTGTGAGTGTGTGTCTGTGTGTGTGTGTGGTTTTTTTTTGCTCTTTTTGTCGGAGCCTGTGGCTGATACCGATTTGAATCTCGTAAATTAATCAATGTATCAGCCCGTTCGTCATTTGAAGCCTCAAACAATTTAACATCTCCTCCACAAAGGTTTAATTTTTTTTTATTAAATGAACACGTCTTTCCATTTGACTTTGATAACTTAATTACAACTTAATTGGAATTGATATATTTTAAGGAGACATACCAGAAAGAAATAAAGCTATTAATATTCTCGTGTGCAAGTTTCTGTCCCAATTAAGGAGCTGCGGAAGAAACTGTTTTATTGCTAATAGGAGGTACTTAGGGTTCAGTCTGTAAGGAATAATGTTTTTATTTTCCTTTTTTATTCTTCCATTTGCCATCACCGTTTAGATTTAATTGGATTTTTAAATAGCTCAAACAGAATGTAATTACCTCAATTGTGACTGTAGATACTGTCATCTGCACAACCTCTTTGAACATATGACGTGTGGAATCGGCTGGAGGATGTATTTTGGCCATATATTTGGGGGCACCCTCACCTCCACTCGGAATAGCAACCAGGACTCAGAAGCTGCTGGTCTGTATCTAGTATAGATACCGAAAAAAAAGTCTAGCCTTCTAACTGAATTACTTTGGGGCTGAAGCACATGTGGAGCCTGCTCCCTATGCTTGTCGTCGTGATACACCAATTCCAGTGCAAACAAAACAAAACAACACAAAAGACAGTTTTGTAAATGTATTCATTCATTAAGGAGCAAAGAGACAAAACACAACCCAGGCCGTAGCATAACATTTCCAGCATCTAATTTGGGAAATGGCTTTTTCTCTCCGAGGATATTGATCTCTGGTCGCGAGCAGGTGCGGAGGGGCCCATCCTGTGTTTATACGCCGGATCATTCAGGGAATGTTTATGAGTGATTGCTGTAGCCCTGATCAATATGGCACCCACACATTCCATTAGGCTAGTGATTAGCTGTACCAATGCAAAAGTAATGCATTACTTTTTAAAGGGTGATTTAGCAGAATCCAAAAGTACATAAATCATATTCTTTGCGGGGTCAATTTCCAGCTTGTGCAGTGCAGATGTGATCAATTCTCCCTCAGCATTTAACAAATGGGGAGAAAAATATTGCAAAAGAGGAACGTTGGGCAGAAAGTTAGTACAGCGTCCATCATCCTGACCATGAGGTGTGAGCAGGCCCACTTCTCTGTCATCTTTCCTCTCCTCTTTCCTGAGGGTAGCCTTCTGATTGTAACTTAAATGACCCAGATAATAGCTCGGAGATTTTTGTCAGAAATAGCTTCATCTGGATGGAACTGATTCATTTCAAATATAATGGCAGGATTTAAAGGACATGATGTTAGAGAGATGACGTCCATGAGGCATTTAGGCCTGTTCAACATAAAGCAGGTCAATATATTCATTCTATAATGTAACCGAAAGGCTTCCTATTACTAATGGAAAGCATTATTTAATAGAAAAAAGCTTTTCACTCAGCTTTTGTTTTTCAATCTTCCTCCAGCTGTTTACTTTTTTTTCTCTGGGAGTATATCTCAGAGGAGGCTAAAGCGACACGTGGCCACCAAACGTGTGGGTGGCGACACGGCAGCCCCTCTTTTCTTTCTGCCCCGCTAATATCCTGTGAAATCCAGCAAACTTAATTTGAGGGAAAGGAGCTGAACCTGAACTAAGCGGATTGAATTAATACATGTATTTTTCCATTTAACGGTTTTGATTTCTCCAAAGCCTGTTTACAGCCGCCGAGTGATCTGCCTTTAAGTGAGGCGCACGCCCAAATCTGCTTACAGTTGCCTAAATCTATTATCTGCGCTCCACCTTATGGCGAGTCACTGACTCCGTGTCTAATGCGTGCGTGTCTGTCGGTGTGAATGTGTGCGGTGACGTGACGCACCAGTGTTGCGAGTGTTCTGCAGAGATATTTCCGCAATGACTGAATAGATGGAATGGAATCATTTGAAAGCAAACGGCTTTTCCAGAAAGCACAAATATCCTAAACCGACTCACAATCGTGGGTTCATTCAGTCAAAACATTTGCAGCGACTGGGGGGGGACAACCTCCAGGTCATGTTGGTTTGAATTTAATATCGCAGCTCTGTATGCATGGCTATCAGAATAGAAAATACCTCTGCACTCCACCTCATTTTGCTGTTCAGCTTGTCAAAGGGGAAACTTTCTCATCTCTTTGAGCTTGTGAAATATTTTCCAAACCAATTGGACTCACTGAATGGATGGGCATGTTTTTACTTTATTTCCCTGAATAGACGATCTGGTGGCGGAAGAGAGTCTGGCTTTCCCTTATCTGTTTAATACAGGAGATGTTATCTGCACAGTTGTCGCCATTCACTCACCCAACCTTGTATATTTGTCGTATGCTATAGGCACCTCATAATGTCAACTCCTGCTTCGCTGTGGCCACGAGCCATTTCACATACATTGTACAGAAGGTGATTGACAATATTTATTTTAGGTGAGCGTCCCTATGTATAATGGATGAATGCAGGACTTGTTGTGTTGCCAGATTGTCCTTGCTTTTATGGCACATGGCTTTAAACGGTGCACGTGTACCTAATGAATTGGGCAATAATATTTGAATTTACAATTCATAATCATAAGTCTACGTTGTCCAGTGTTATGTGCAATTTCGACTTTCTCTTGGCTTTGAGGTCACTGATCTGGAAAATTCTCACAAACCAGTTTTTATCAGGTCAGCACATTTTTGGGGACAATTGGGGACAAAGCTAATTAAAAGTATTAATTAAGTTGACAAATATCTGAAGGGAAGGCCAAAATAGTCGATGTGCACACATTTTAAAGGTCTTTACCTTTTCTCTTTTGGCTCTATGGAAGAAAATCAATTGGAAAACTTTTCAGCATTTTGATTCTCTTAGGTAATTGCAACTGCATGGTCCAGAGCCTCTTTTAATATTAATCAAAGGTGCTCGGGATGCTGTAACCCACACACACACAAGAATAGCTCATTGGACACAGTGCTTCAATTGGTCTCCACTAATATCTCCATGGTGAACGGGAACAAGAGATGGAGGCCATGAGTACATGAAATCATCCACTTTGCTTGAACCTGTTAGGTCACATGATGAGTGTAATTACCTTCCTGCCCCTCCCATCCATCAGTCAAGGAAAAGGGCACAAAGTAGAATGTTATTTTATGTTATGAGTCGGTGTCGACCTAAAGGGAACTGAGATGACTATTATATAGAGCTTGAATATACGTACTCGTTTTGCAATTGAAGTAAAAGTATAGTTTGGAGTTCCCGGATTTTATACCCCATTGTTTCTCCCGCAGCAAGCTGCAAATCTGTCAGCGATGGGTCGTGTGAACTTGCAGAAAAAGTCTTATTTCACGAGAAAGCTGTGGAAGGGAATGAGCAGCGTTTAACCACTGACAGTCCAATTCACCGGTGAAGCTGTCGTCAAAAAAAAAACTAAAAAAACGCAGCACAATCTATCCAGGTTCAATCCTGACCTATCCCTGACATTTTCCATTTCACTCTCAGCCGGGGTTTTGCAGACGTCGACTTCATGCGGGTTATTTGTCATCAAAATGGGCTCTACGTCAGCTGGGGGGAGGGTAGGCGGGGTGGGGGGCGTAAAAACGATGTATGAGATTGCTGTGGAACAAATGTGTTTGTTTGGGACCATTAAATGTCAACAATATATTGCTTAAGCAGAGTTGCACGTCAAGCCGACGGCCCGCTGAATGTTTTATTGTTCTTGTAACAATGAATCAGAGGAGATTTAACGTGGCTTCTCTGACGCTGATCAACAGAGAGAACTACCTCTTTAATGTCAACATGGAAACAGATCTGTGTGTGTGTGCGTGTGCGTGCGTGTGTATGCGCGGGACGACTGCATGTGGCGTAAAGTGACAGTGAGGGAAATGCAACAATCCTTCACTGAGCTTTTATACAGGATTGGCTGGTTAATAAAACAGGGGCAGCGAGACAGTTTGCTAATAAAAGGATTAAGAGCTCGGGTTGTCCGTTTTAGGTTAGATGCGGATTCAACGGAGAGGGATCGGTAAATGCAGCTTTTATGAACTTATCCGTTCAGCAACAGGATGACAATTAGTGGTGGTGTAAAAGAAATGTGCTAAAATCTTCTTTTCTTCTCTCTGTGAACTGCATCATCGCCAAAAGAAAAATATATGTAGCTGACAACTCCAACCGATGGCAGGTGATGAGCATTTTGATTATTTCCGAGCACCCTTTAGAATGTATGATGGAATAATGGAAACTGGTAAAAAAAAACAAAATGTCATTTCTTGGACGCGAGCTGCTTCGCCACCTGGCTTTGAATCTCCGTGACGTCCCTCATTTTTCAGCTGTCTTTTGATAGTCATATAAATAACTACTCATTGTTGCACCACTCCACCGAGTCCAACAAAAGAGGCTCTGAGTAAAACATCCACTACTCGTTTTCCTGCCACTTTATGAAAAATGTTGTGGCTTTCATCCGGGGCCTCTCCCGATTGTCACTTTGCCCATCATATGTGTGGAGACGCTTTATTTTACCATGAATAATAGCTGCCTTGGGCTTGAGGGTATTTGGTTAATGCAGAGCACCAGATCGATGTATACGACTGGCCATTTTAGGCAATTGACAAGAAAGGTTCCATCTACTATCAATCCATCGTTACGAAGTTCACCTATTTAATGAGTCTGCTAATTAACTGGGATGATAGCATACACCGCATTGTGGCTGCACTATGTTTTGCCCAGCCGTGCAGACCTTCCTAGTTATTTATTTGGCGGTGCACATTTTTCCTCCCAGGAGAGACGTGAGACCTTTGCTGGATCTCTATCTCTTGCCTGTCCCACAGGAGCAGGCACGCCTTCTCATGTTTTATCTAATTAGCAAAATGAATCTCAGTCTTTGTTTTTTTCTGGGGGGGTTGAGGAATTTGATACATTTTGACGATGTAATAATAAAAGGGCAATGGGCAGGATGGCTTTTCCTCACCCAGAGAGACATCAGTCTGGCCGGGTGGTGATGGAGGTCAAAAGGTTAGCCGGAGGGCAGGAGCAGGTCAATGGGAGGGGGGCTAAAGGCCCCCCCTCTGTCTCCCATAGCCGCCGGATTGCCTTCTGTCTGTGAGCTCTATTAAATCTTGAAACCCGTAATCCTGCCAAGTGACTGGAACCCTTCAATCACCGCGTATCTCGACCGTCTCTCTCTCTCTCTCTCTCTCCGCGGCCTGATGATAGGAGTCGGCTCGCAGGGATTTCTGTTCTGCAGGAAGCCCATTATTTGTGTTGAGCCGCAAATTTTCATTTCGGTGCGTTTGGGTAAAAGAGCGGCAGTATTGAGAACATAATCTCCCCGCCGCATTGTCCATTAATTGTACACTGCGTTTTTTGTATTCCCTCCTGACACTCGGTCGACAAAATACAAGAGTGGACAATTAACGCATATTTTGTTGACGCATCGCCGCACGCTCGCAAGCCCGCGTGTAGGTGTGTGCGAAAGTTTTCATTTCCCCAGTGAGTCGAAACTCAACAGTTCTTCTTTACTTTAGTCAGGAAAATAAAAAGGGAAATGTTCTGCAGATGACAATTAGTCAAACGCTGCAGCACTTTTCTGATGCAAGAGGCCAATGCTCAGAGACGGCGCGCACAGTGATGACCATTTCTTGTTTAATTGTGCGTGCATGATAGATAAGGAGCACACTTTTGTAAGGAAATGGTCCCTCTAATATCCTCCCCTGGCCATTTCTTGAGAGGGAGAAGTGTGTGCACGTGTGTGCAGAGTGCGCCTGCCGCAAGGTACGAGACTAATTGCGTCCTCCCTTTGGTGGAGAGCTCATCGTGGAGTGGTAATGCGGCGGGCGGATGGAATTACTGTAAATGGAGCTTTTAGAGAGTTTTAGGAGTGTTTCCACGAAACGGCCCCTAACTGACACTGATGAATACCCGGCTGTACCTCCTTTTAATAAAAATGACAGTTCCAGCACGGAGCGGTCATTCCCTCTGACAAATCATCTGATTTATCCTCGGCTACACCCCATTCCCTTTGCCAATTTGCCACCTTAAATGCAAATCTGGCTTGTGTTTGTCGCATTTCGCAGTGGAAATGCCGGAGTGATTCTTCTGACTGCTCAGTCGAGGGTTTGTGCAGCCAGCTTTAAAAAGAAATTGACCATTATTGAGCAGAATAGTGTGCATTTCCAACTCTGATGATACGCTTCTCAACCGGCCGCGTGCACCACAGCTTATACCAATCACGCCCAACCAGGGGTCCTTCTGCCGTGGCCCCAGGGTAAATGGGAAAAATTGCCGAGTAGATCCGGGGCTCTGTAGGCTAGAAGCAAATTCATAAATAGATGAGGAAAAATAAAACACACAGTTATGGGAGCCAGCGGCACAAACATTTTGTGTTTATCTTCTATTTATATTGTACATTTACTCATTTGCCATTTTGATGTTGTTATTGAACCAGTAAACTACCAGCCATGATAGAGTATCTGCTAAGTACTCACCGCCCAGTTGATGCAATTGCATGAAGCTGTAATTTTAACACCACATGTGTCGAAGCATAATTGAGTGTGTGTGAACATCAGTCAGCAAAGCACTTTAAATATACTTTGGTTAAAAGAAAAACGTCTCACATAAACACATGTGGTGGTGTTGATGAACCTGGTTTCGGGTGGGGCTCAGAGGTGTGCCAAAAAATAAAAAATAAATAGGACACCTTTGGATTTGGCTCTACAAATAACCATTTTTATTCGGCAACCTAGGCACGACAACGACAGAGTATGTATTATGCAAATATCCAGTATGTGGCGCCACAGAAATGGGATTGTTAAGCGAGTTGGACCTCTGGTAATGGACAGTGCAGTAACTCTGCATTAAAGTTTCATCTTATGAAAATATGGATAGGCCCAGAGGATTACACCGTGATCATCAATCAAGTTCAAGAGGCAGGACGCTAATCTGGAGTGTTGCTCGTGAATTAAATGTCGGAAAGCAAACATTACTCTCGGCTGGCTCTAAAGATTCACAGCAACACACGATGCAGATGCTCAGGAACAGTTGTGCTGAGAAATGCTCGTAATTCCCTGTTACGGTTTTCTCCGGCCTGTAGTTTCTGACGTTTCACGGCCAACTTGCTGCTCACGTCACGAAGCCCTAAATAATCCTCCCTGATAGCGACGCTCGGCACGCTAACGAGCACAACATCTGCACAAAGTTGGCGTTGTGCACGCGCACCTGAGCTCTGGGTTGTTGTCATGCAAAGCCAGCAGCACCGCATGTTAATATGAAGGAAGTCACCTCTGCTCTTCATTCTTATGGGCAACGCGGTCAGCTGCTTTGAAATGCACGGCCATGCGGGATCCTAATTCGTTCACTGAGGATCTTCATAAAGAGCTATTGATCCTCCTCCTATATTGCAGTCTTTTTGCCCCCCCACACACACATAGGTCAAACATATCTTTTTTTCACACTCCCTCACATGCATAGCTAGATGAGATATATGAATATTCCCCCACTGCACCCATACGTCCCCAGCATAGTTACATGGTGTGTGTGTGGTGTGTGCGATCCCCTTCTGTAATGTTGTGCGAATGCAGCCTCAGCACGATTCAAACAAGTCTCTCTCTCTCTCTCTCTCTCTCTCTCTCTCTCTCTCTCTCTCTCTCTCTCTCTCTCTCTCTTCTCCCCTCTCTCTCTCTCTCTCTCCCCCCCCCCCTCTCTCTCTCTTTATTGTTTGTTTATGTGCTTTCTGGGTTGTTATCGCTCCCGCTCCCGTTGAAATACTCCTCTCCCCCTTCATGCACCTCTGTCCGTCTCATCTGATTGCAGTTTCCCCGCCGTGCAGGAAGTGAGTGCGCGAGAATCAAACAACAACAACAACAAAAGAAAGGAGCCGCCAGATCTCAGACCTTAATCTCTCCGTCCACCCACTCCTCCCTCCCTCCTCAGTGCTGTTTCTTCTTCTTCTTCTTCTTTTTTTCCCCGCCCTAGGTGGAAATATTTGTGGTCGTTAAAGATAGATGACTTGATGGATGATGCTGCTGTTCCTCAGCGCTGTCCTTGATACATTGTCAGGGACTATTATTAGCGCTTTCATTACGTGTCCCTCTGAAACAGAGGTTTTCAAAGCATGACTCTGTGGACAGAAGACGGAGAACCCCTCTAGGCTTCGACTTTGTTGCGTGAACTTATTTACATTTTGCCAATTCCTGGACCGCTGAACATATTTTATTCAAGTGATAAAATGATGGCATTTTAAAACGTCTATTTGTGGGTTTATTTGTGATGGACATAGGAGCCGATTTATCTTTGAGCGGTGTAATTCACACAGAATCGTTTAATTGCGTGCTGTCATGTAGACGTGTTCTGATTTTTCCCCGAGTTACGCCTCTGAGAGTGTCATTTCTACTGCAGCAATGGTGTGCTGAGAGTTTTTGAAAGTCCTTTTCACTCCTCCATTGTGGCTGTACCGGCGCTCTAAGTGCTGACTGTGTCGAGAGTGGGACAAATATAACTGAACTCGCCGTTGTTTTCAGACCACCTGCGCGCACCTGTTCCTTTTACCTCCCTCCGTATCCTAGTTTTACTTCCTCTCCAGGTCGCCTGTACCTCCTCGGAGAGAAACACCTCACAGTTATAATATTTGCTCTATAACGGCATTTCCATAACGCCATGAGAAATGGGGAGGAAACCTGGCATATGGCGGAGATCTGCAGTGTGAAAAAAAGAAAAGATCCCGCTGGAGAGCAACATAAACAAAAATAATGTGAATACATGGCCACTGGAGATGTGGAGTGCCAACTCAGCGCTGCATGTTTAATTACTGTTCACCTGGGCCAAAGGCCTAATGGAAGACTTGGCTGCGGGCCCGGGCAAACAACATTCCACTTGGCTTCAGCCAGCAGAAAAAAAACATCTGACTCATGCGTGCTTGTTGGTTGTTGTCCGTCCACAAACTGTCAAGACAAACTGCAAACACGGGCGATGACAAGGGGAACGCTGGATTACCACGTGTGGCGGGGCGGTGGGGGCGAAAGAGTATTCTTTCAATTGATTTAACAGAGGAGCAGCCGCAACGCCACCTGGGGACTTGCGCCCCAAGACATAGGTGTGGTATGGCACTCAGACCAGCTACATTTATAATATGACACACACGTCCATTAACTGACAGAGACGCGTTTCAAAAGAAAGGTCTTTTTAACTAAAGTCAAGCTTAAATAATGCCCACGTACCGCTGTCAGAAAGAGTGATGAAACACGAGATTCAGTTTTTAAAATATTTTATAATTGATTCCTTATATTTAGAGTTTGCACATGTGTAAACACGATGCCCATTTAAATAACGCCATTTCTTACGCTCAATACCATATTTAATCACTGGGTACGATGTTACTGATGGTGCCTTGTGTGTGTGTGTGCGTTTGTATTCTTCAGCTTGCGGCCCATGGCTGTAATACGTTGGCCACATGACGGATATAGAACACAGTCAGCATTATTGTCTCTCATTTAGACCCTGTCCTATTGATTTGTGCCACTGAAGTCCTGATTGAAATTACGGGGAAGACGGCTCCGGTAAAACCTTCAATAGCCGGGCTCCCATCAATTACGCAGAGGGAGACTGCGGAGGGGTCAGGGTATTTGTGATAATATTGCATTTGGCTATCACTTTTCCGTGAGGATGAGAGGTAATAATCTGCAATATTCCTTGCTTGATTCATTTCAAAGCACAATCGTTTTTAAAGCAAACACATGGTTTTAAAGTCTTTCTGAGAGAGACTCCTGAAAAGATAGTTTGACAAAATACTTGTTTATTATTGTGGGATTTTACACATAAGGCAGTTGCAGCGGGGTGAGTGTGGCCACTCTCTGTGGTTAGGAAACAGCAGAGAACAGCACAGATTGAATTCAGTTAATTGAGCTGCAGAGATTTACTTTTTTTTTTTTCATGGCAGTACCTTAAATTGAGACTTTTCTTGAGTGTGATATAGTGACGATACCTTTTTTTGACTGCTTCATTAACCGCACCATTGTAATATCCTCACAGAATGGCTGACTGACTCTTCAGAGCCTGTGAGTCGGTTATATATAAAAAAAAGCTTGCGTTAAAGCCAAAGAAAAAAAAATCTGAATTTGAGCAGGAATAATCTGTTGATCTCCACTCTTGAAATTCACCAGGCTCTACAGACAGGTGAGTCTGTTCGAGTTAGTTTAAACAGCAGCTGTGAGCTAACGCGATGTGCTGGCGTGTCAGATGTGGTAACTACGGCTCATTACCTTTGTTCAAAGGCTTTGATTTGACCAATCCGTCACTATCTTGGTGGAAGCTTGAAGTTCTACTTCTCACAGATGCTGCTCGGTGACTTTTGCAGCACGTTTTGGAATGTGGTTCTTCTCCTCTGGCGATTAAATACACAGAGCGTACAGAAACGCCACCTGAGAAGGAATAAAACTAAAACTGTATCCAGTCATTTTAGAAGTACCTACAATTAACTTCTATGAGTCATGCAGATTGGAGAGTTGACCTATGAATATCTCTAATGGGCAGAAATGATCTGTGGAGGCACGGCCATCGTTTATTTCAACCGGGAGAGAGAGAGAGAGAGAGAAAAGTCTCAGGTCTATAAATGGTGTCTGCTCCACCGAAGCGGAGGAAAAGATTCACTCTGACCCGTGTTACATGTGCAGAATGATTATTATTTTTTTGTCTTTCCGTCTCTGTGTGGGCAGCCTCGCTTCCTCACTCGCACGTCGTGCAGTTTCTGCCCCTCTCTCACTCTGCAGCACGTCCCTTCACTTCTACATCCGTACCCAGCATTTCCAGCTCTCATTTTCCCGGATTCTGCTTACTCACCTTCCACCCGACAGCCGAGGAAAATTCCTCTGCAGCTGTCAAAATTGTGTCAGGAAGCACTTTCCTTATTTATATATTTCCCCAACTTTACCGCTACCAGTAGTTCCAGCGGAAAGCCTTACCGTTATATGGGCATAAGCCGAGGACTCGCATTTTGTGTCTTCATGCAATCAGCACTTCCATGAATCTCTATCTATATAAATATATCATTTGTGAAAATAAATGAGAGCTATGGTCAAATGCAGCATTTACCATACTGTTGCCCAGTGAGCTGCGTGAGCTAAAGCCAAGCTGGGCATTTTTTTGACGATTTGGAGGCCATTTTGCCAAAGAACGATTCTTCTTATTGGCGTCTATGAACACAAGCCCTTTCGGCCACCTTCCAGTGGCTTTGGGCATGGAGCGCCATGGAAAACCACATTATCCAGCTCACAGCACACCCTCGGCCTGATACAATATGCAGTGTAAATCAAGTCCATCTCCAGACACGGAGACTTTTCCTCGCGTCTTGCAGTTTGTGGGTCACTTGATGGGGTGATGCATATATCCCAGCTGGGCATTTTTTTGACGATTTGGAGGCCATTTTGCCAAAGAACGATTCTTCTTATTGGCGTCTATGAACACAAGCCCTTTCGGCCACCTTCCAGTGGCTTTGGGCATGGAGCGCCATGGAAAACCACATTATCCAGCTCACAGCACACCCTCGGCCTGATACAATATGCAGTGTAAATCAAGTCCATCTCCAGACACGGAGACTTTTCCTCGCGTCTTGCAGTTTGTGGGTCACTTGATGGGGTGATGCATATATTCAGTGACATCCTGTTTATGATATCAAATCTGACGGAGCGAGTGTGTTTGGTTTGTAGTGACTGCTCTCTGTTTGCATGCCACCAGAAGCTGTCCAAATAGTCCCAATTTGAATCTCATTGCTTCTAATGGTGTGCTGACGCTACTTTTGTCAAGGATATGACTTTTTTTTTGTTTTTGTTTCACATCTAAACTTGTGCCTTACACATCATAATTGTCATAATCTACATTTGATCTACATGCCATTTCCATTTGGTTGTCACCCATTCCGATTGCAAAAAGTGAGAGATGTGATATGTGCTATTAAGTGCAGGAGCTGCCAGATGGTGCTCGCAGAAGCATGATCATTTGACTTTTTTTTTTTCTCACCAAAGTGCTCCAGGGGGAATGGAGAGAGTGAGGAGAGAGGTAGAGGAGTAAGTGAAGGAGGACTGGGTGCACGGAGAGCTGGTTGGAGATTCCCCCTTTATTTCCATATCTCTATCTTTTTGTCCCCATTTTGAAATCCATTTGCCGCCACCTGACCCTTTTAGTCTCTCTGGTTGGGAGTCGGGACAAGATTCGATGCGCTCGGGTTTGAAATTGTTACCGCAATGCTCGTCCGTCCCGTGTGATATTTGGCCTCCTGTCTCATGTCTGAATCAAAGCTAATTGGCTTGGCTGGCGTGGTTTACATGTTGTTCTCGAGCTGTGCCAGCAGCGCAAGTAAATCTCATCTGCTACACAATCGGTACACACTTTGAAGCTGAAGCCATTATGGCGTGATTTTTTTTTTCCGGAGCTCCTCCTGATGCATGTGCACATTTCCTCCGCACTTCTCCGCATGTGGGTACGCATTTGACTGAGATTGAATTGGTGCAGCCGCAGAGCTGCCTTATTGGTGTGCTCATTAGAGGTCTGTGGTTCGAGGCGCACCTGCTTGGGAGACTCATCACCCTGAGCAATAATGCCGGCGGCCATGTTTACCCTCTGCGACACGCTCCCCGTCCGGGTGGCAATCGCCATTTAGATATCCGCTCTTCCCATGTGGAACATGGCGGCATTTTGAAATAACCCACTTTCCCATAGGGGGATATTTCCTGATGAGTGGAAACTGAACAATACAGCGTTATTAAAAGAAAGGACTTTACAGCCTCCAGTTTTAGTGAAATGTATTTAACCTCGCATACGGTTCTCCTTTGAAGCGTAGGGAATGTATGCGTGCATACTAATAAAGATTCCTTCAGCATTCCCTGTAATTTATTGTGAAGATATGATTACAAAGAAAAAGCATTAATGCATGCCTGATGGTCAGTCAGCTACAAAGCTTCTTATAGTCTCATTCACTCCTCGCCCGTATTTTTCATCCTCTCCGTGGCCTTAAGTGGAAATGAAGAGGTCAGGGTCCAGAAAAGGCAATTCTCCTCAGGCTATAATTAGTGCCCAGTAATAAGCAGCAGCAAAGGCCAGGGAACAAAAAAAACTTGACAACAACCATGGGAGAGATGGTTGGTGATGGTCAAACACAAATGACTAGTTATTAAAAACACCGTGCAATAATGTTCTCATTACTGTAGTGAAAAAAAAAAAAAACACATTTTCACAGCACTCGTAGTCTAAAAAAAAAAAAGCATCAATGAGGGGGATATATCTTTTAAAAAGTGATTATAAATTGACTTGAGGGAGAGTGGCAAAAATGGGAAGGCGCCACGGTGTAGCACACCCCTGTGTTCTGTAATTCTTTTCCAAGGAGATTGCAGACGCTCGCAAGTAATTCCACTTGACGGAACAAGGGGCTCTTTTTGGAAGCAATTGGGGAGAGAACCAAAGTCTCATTCAGGGAAGTTAATCCCTGTTAATGGGTTTGTTTAAATTCAATAAAAAAAAGGTAGAATATGCACAGAATGAATTATGAAAAACGATTAATGAATGCTCCAGCAAGTAATCATTTTCTGGATAAATATGCACATACATATTCACTTTCTCCGCCCCCCCACCGTAAAGTCTTATTTTTGTCTTATTTCTGAGCCGATCCTTGCAGCAATTACACTCTGCGGAGCAAAGTCACAGGAAAGCGCAGCGAGATGACAAGAACCCCCTTGTTTTTAAAGAGGCTCGACACACCTGCATTTGAGGGCTGGCCAAGAGGGTTCTGAGGGCCACTGAGGGTCAGCGAAAGGGTGGGAATCATCGGAGCGTGTGCTCAAGCTCACCTCACGCATAGACAACGCAAATCCACAGCAAAACGCAAACTCATAAACGGACTCGCTGGTGAGACAACGGCGTCAGCAAACCGAGAGACATTTACAAATTGGCTTCTTGGCTCCAACCTCGCTTCCGTTCGTAATTATTTCTCCCTGTCATCGGGGGCCTCTGCACACTGCCGGTCCCCTGCTCGTGCTGCTGCACGCGCGCCAGGCAACTCCAGAGCCCACACTCTGTGTTCAGGCAGCCAAGGAAATCTCCCTCTCTCCGCTGCTAAAAAGCCAATTATTTCCTCATAGATCCAGAGGACTGTTTGCCCCGATAATTATTCCTATATAACCTCTTTACGGGAGGAAATTGAAATAACATGCAGCCATTAATGAAAGAGGATCGTCTTCTTTTTATTGTGCCGCCCTCCAGAGCCTGAGCAGAGGGGATGGTTGGCATGCAGACAGAAACACCTGCAGGTGCACGGGGGGTGTAAGGGCGGCTGTGTGCGTCCTCCACGGGAGGCTGAGGTACTATTAGAAGGCTTGCATTGAGCGCGTGGACGTGAGTGGCTGGACGTGGGGCCAGGTGTTTACATTTGATTTTTGACACTCCAAATTCAGCTCAGCACAGTTTCTTTGACCTTTTCAGGACAATGTTGCCCTTGTAACCTTGGTCTTGTAACTTTTGATAACTTTAACCAAGTTTTGAATGAATAAGAAACAAAGTATACGCTAAAGTGACGCAGCAGTACCAGGATGTTGACATTGAAGTGTAAAACCAAAACTTTGTAAAGAAGCAAGAAAAATGGGAAGAACAAGATTGATCAAAACTGGTTTCCTCTTTTTTTTTTTTTTTTTAATTAAAGTACCACAGGGCCTCCAGCTCCTGCTGCTGCTTTGGTCTTAAAATGGCCCGTGGATATTCCAGACAATAGCTCCTCTGGAGACGCACACAAAGGTTAGGGATGATCAGGGGAGATAGAAGGGGACATTATCTGTGGCTCAGAATCCTTTTAGTTCTCAAGTGGAAGATGGAAATAGACCAAGATTAGTATGCCAAGTTTTATCATCTTGAGATTTATTATATGTTCTGGGAAGTACAAAGAGAAATAAAAGACGAATGCTTTTTTTAAAGTTCAACCCATCTATAATCTGCGAACACCTGGGACTGTCTCAATTTAATTTGGAACTTCAGAACAAGGACAAGTAGCTGCAAGGTATATTCAGACGTTGGGGAAATTGGAAGAAAGTCTGTGTGTGTGCGCACGTGTGGGGGGGGGAAGTTTTATCATCTTGAGATTTATTATATGTTCTGGGAAGTACAAAGAGAAATAAAAGACGAATGCTTTTTTTAAAGTTCAACCCATCTATAATCTGCGAACACCTGGGACTGTCTCAATTTAATTTGGAACTTCAGAACAAGGACAAGTAGCTGCAAGGTATATTCAGACGTTGGGGAAATTGGAAGAAAGTCTGTGTGTGTGCGCACGTGTGGTGTGTGTGGGGGCAGGGGGGGGGGTGTGCGAATATGAACACGAAGGCTGTCACTGTTTGTATGTGCTGTAATTAGCCATGTTTGTAAAAGACACATGTTTTGATTTTGAGATGTTGACTTTGGGCCAAATATTTTTTTTTTCCGACAGACTCGGGTGAATATTTTGAAGGCCTGTGCAAGAAAATATATTATTCACCGAAATGATGAAATAGCACCTGGTAATGTCAGCAAGATATGGATATTAACCTCACTACGATGCTCTGCCACAAAATGAATGCTATTGGGATTTTTCAGCCCTCTTTTAAATTCCCCTACTTTATTTTAGCAAGTTCCCAGTGTCCTTGTTAAAAATTGGGTTAAAGAATAATAAAGTGTTCATATATGGGCTGGAGAAAAAAAAACACTGGTTTTCATCAGCATTCCAGTGTAACAGTCCATTTTTGTTAAGCCACATGGATAGGCAATATGAATTAGTTTGACCCCCGGGAGCAAAATACCCACCACTTCCGCAATGAAGACAAATGATATTTCTTACCCCCCTGTGTACTTCGGTGGACTGCTTTAATCACGACTCTCGCAGCAGTGTGGGTGCATTTAGTCCAGCATTTCAATTGAGTATTGGCAATGTCCAATTTGTCATTTACCAATTAGTATAAAGGCCTATCTGGCTCACTATTTCACAGCGAGATGCAAATCGCCCCCTCCCCCCTCTCATTTCCGTCTCTCCGGACGACAGCAGGAGAAAATGGAGGAGCAATGCACTGCATTTCTGAACTCCTCTTAAAAAAAAAAATCTCTTCTACTTTATGAAACAAACACACACACTGCCCTTCTGCTCACTTAGATCTCCAAACCTTTCGATTATGGGCCAGTGCATTGGCTGCCGTCTCAATAAAACATTGCTGAGCTTTGCCTGAGGCTTGGGTCTGATCAAGAGGTTGTGGGTAGAACAAGAGCCGTCACACTGGTCATTCGGCCCTACCCTACAGCAACCGTTGAATTTTGTGTCAGGCAGAGGCTTTTTAAATAATATATTTACTGAAAGTACATGTTCTTAAACAACTTTACTTTTGGCTTCATCGTAAATCGCAGTAACTGGGAGAGAGAGAGAACATTTCCTGTCTGTTGAGTACTCATCCATTTTTTTTTTTTCCAATCCCCCACAACACAGCCATCGGCTCAAATATCTTTTCATCCCACCCGATGAATGGCGTAGTTGGAGAGCATCGACCCAGTGTGTGGCCGCCATTTCCAAAGGTGGTTTGCGCCCCGTCGTAAATTGTCAGCAACACCTACATGGGCAAAATATATAGTCGTAAACCTTGGGAAGTATAACAGATTACCGCTAGAAGTCATCATCGGCATCGTAAATATAAAACAGCCTTAGAGGAGGAGAGAGAGGAGGCACTAAGGAGGCAAAAGAGGCCCCGTATGGCAATGGCCGTTGCGTGAGGAGAGGTGTGTTTCGCCTTATGCGGTGCGTCGCAAGTTGTCGACCTGATCGTGCGGCGTGTTTCTTCCTCATCCTCGTCTAGTGCGGCTGGGTGTGCGTGTCATGAGTGAGAGACCAGACTATACTTTTCCATTATGCTTATTATAATAACCATTATGAGCCCGAGAGTGTGTGCCGCACATATCCATCTGTAATATTGGCATTCTAACATGTACGCCATCACGAGGCCAAAGCTTGGACGTTAAAAGAGACGGTCAGCTTGATTTATCCCAGGGGGTGCGACACTAATGTCCGCACCGATCATTTATTGTTGAGACGTTTCACTCCAAACCACAAATACGGGGGAAAGTGGGGAGGATCAATCACTTGTGGCTGAATTATTCCTGTTCAGTGTGGACCCGGGACTAAGTGACAGGCTGACACGGCGTTCCCTCAGAGCCAAGACAAAAAAAAAAAAGAAACGCAAAAGGAAGTCATTAAATCAATGCTTTTAATAAACTTCCTCCTCGCGCACTCTTTACGGCTTCTCGCATTAGCCTATTATCCAGGCTTGAGCCTGAAGCTCCAGAAAGGCTTGGCCACCGAGGGCCTATTGCACTCGTCAAACGTGAGCGAGACACGAAACCTCGACCTGCCCACCTGCGGCTACGTGTCACTGTCGGCTAAATGCCAAGTTTACATGTAAATTGGGTTCGCGTCTCGTACGGGGCTGAGAAGTGCATCTAAACACACGTTTCAGATGAGAAAAAAATAAATAAATCAGCGCCGGACCTTCACTCCCGTGAATGCAGAACCGAAGCTTTTCAATCGTGAATCCATCTCCCGGCACTGCTGTCCGACAACACGCGCGGAGATGGGTTTAGTTCTCTTCTTTTTTTTTCTTCAATCTGTCCTTTTTAGCCTGAACTCTCCTGCAGAATATTGGCTGGTGCGTGACGGATGGCTTAATTAGAGCCCCCCCTGCATCCATAGTTGAATCGCTTTCTAGAAATGAGCAAGCTGTCGTCACTGCCCAGCACATCAATCCTCCCGGTCCAACGCATTCCAACACTGAGAGAGAACTCCACTCGGTGGATCTGATTTTTTTTTTTGAGGCAGGGATTTTTTAATCAGGACAGAATGATGAAAGATCCAAAAATGGAGACGGATCAAGATCTCATCAGCCAGCTCCTGTTCCTCAGTACGCCGGCGTGTAGTCTCTTTTCTCGTATCGCTTTATAACAGACACGCTTATTTTATTTTAGCCGCATCAATCCGTTTGAGTGGTCCGATGTGGTTGTTGCTTCTTCAGCAGGTTTGTCACAGGGGCGGGGGCGGGGGGGGGGGGGGCCCCGGGGGGGGGGGGGGGTGCACAGACTGTGCTGGGGTCAGTGCTCAGTTTGTTCTCCAGGTTTGGACGGGCAGGCGTTCAAGCCGGCCGTGCCCCCTCAGGGGGTCGGGCTGGTAGGGGGCACTGGAGCAGATGTTTCCTGTCCGTAAGATGGGACGACGGGTGTGTGTGTGTGTGTGTGTTTGATTTGAGCACTGAGAAGTGCCGCTGGGTGACCTCTCCTCCCTTCTCCCTCACACCTCCCTCTCCCGACATGTGTCAGTCAGTGCCAGGTCAATATGGTGACCCAGGGCGCCCGCGGAGCCGCCATGTGCTTCTGAGGCGGGAATCATTTTCGGCCCCCCTCCGCCTGCCAAGTGTGTCAGGCCCGCGGGAATAAATGAAACATCACGGATTAATAAACATCCTGTGACCGTTGCATTTTGGTTGTTGCAGAGTTTCGCGTTCCCTCTGCAAGCGGCATTCGTTTTGACTTTAACTATT
Organism: Colistium nudipinnis; assembly: GCA_016785305.1. Taxonomy (NCBI): domain Eukaryota; kingdom Metazoa; phylum Chordata; class Actinopteri; order Pleuronectiformes; family Rhombosoleidae; genus Colistium; species Colistium nudipinnis. The sequence continues at coordinate 1,994,821 of JAFBJU010001433.1, forward strand.
GTTTACTTTGAAGTTGCTTATATTAAAATGCAAAATAGCTTTCCCTCACGTGAACCCAACATGTGCGTGCACGCGCACACGCACAATGTACCCACTTTGCTCTAACCTCTCCTCTGTGCCTGTCCTGCCCCGGCTTCCCACTCACGTCCACTCACGTGCGTACCCACCCCGGCTGCAGTTTATCCCATTTGTAACACATGACCGGCCATCACACGGCCATGACCAAAGGGAAGGCAGCGGAGCCAGGCGGAGAGAAAGGGGGCGTCGGGGTTGTGGCAGCTGGATGAAAGGGGGCGACTGGTGGACTGGAGCGGCGTTTGGCTCGCTCTGGTTGGCTGTAATTGGCATCCACTCTTCCAGAAGCCCTGCGGTGATGGCGTACAGGATGACTCTGTCCGCATTCTCCCCGCCGCCATCCGCAATGTGTGCCTGGGCAATGTGTGTGTGTGTGTACGCAGGAGTGAATGGACACAGACACACACACGATTAGGGGCATACAACTGGTGACGGAGACACTGACAATGTCCGTGGGGGCCGTGTGAGTGGTCAGCCAAGGGGTAAGGGGTAAAGATAAGTGGATGTAGCATTCAGTTGGATCACATTAGATCATTTATCTCACACTTTTATTATCTTATGCTTTGGTGTTTTTGTGGCAACCCTCGTGTACAACATCCAGTGAGTTGAAAAGTTAGTCCCGAAGCAAGGTTGAAATGATTTTGAATCCCAAAATAGAAACCAGCTTTCCAATAAATAAAAGAAAACTCAATTGGAAGAATAAAAAAAGCATGTACAGATATTTAAATGGTGATCGTAAATAGTTTGCCTAATATTCTATTCTTAACATGTCCTTAATACAGGGCCTGAAGGCAATATAATTATCTTTTTTTTTTTGCACAAAATATGTATTGGCTTATGAGTCAGTGGAAGAATATGCAACAAATATAGAGTTGGTCATCTTCAGTGGGGATGAGAAAGTGTGCGTGGTAAAGTTGTGTATTCTTTTCAGTATTTAGAAAAGAAATATTGTTTATATAAATGCAGGAAATATCGTGGACAGAGTGAGAGAGAGAAAAAAGTCCATTTCTGTAACCTGGGGCCTTAAGTGTCCAGATGATTTGTCATCTGACCAGGCTGAGGCGCATCCACCTGCAGCCCACTGTTTATTGCTCCGTCCATATGTGCCGACAAACCCCGTAAACACATCCGTGTATGCTCGTTGCTGCATAAACAAAACTGTGTGCGTTGGCTGTGGGTGTATCCAGTCTGTCCACATCCATTACTGGAATATATCCAGTGCTTAAGTGTCTGTCAGACTCAAGGACAAGCTGCTGTAGCCGGTGTTCACGCCGAAAACATCATTAGCTCCTCATCACAGTCTTTAGATTTGGCCGCGCAATGTAAACAACACATTGCTGTACGCCTGGAATTCGTCCAAGGCTGTAACTAAACCGTGAGAGATAGATTCGATGATCACTGTCTCACCTGTAGGCCCAGCCATCACACCCATTTATTTACTGGACCGGTCCCCGCTGCCTGCAATGTTTTATTTGGTGGACTAAAAGCATTCAGGCTGCAGTTTCTATACAGGAGGAAACCATTGACAAAATAGAGCCAAATGTCGACTTAGAAGTAGTTCCCTGCATGACCATGCATGCTGAGTCAGTTTAGCGCACGACACAGGTTGGCTGAGGTGGGGAAAAAAAACACCCTCCAGATTGGTTGTCCTGGCGAGCACGTCGGGACACATATGGTGACAGCTCAGGATGCCAAAGTGTGGCTACTGGATTTGGATTTAAAGCCTGTTAACCCTTGTTGTGCGGGGACTCACCGAGTCAATCACAATTAAAGATAAATATCTGCATTTAGCCTTTCACATATTAATACCATCATAAATCATGGATTATTATCCATTTTCAGCATCCTCCTGTTCCCGGTTCTTCCATAGTCAGAGGAAATAGGGCTGATTTGCTTCAACACCCAGATGCTTGATTAATGGATGATAATCCGCGGGCCTGCTTCTGTTGTCTCTACAGCATTTTAGTGTTTCGCTGGAGAACTGAGTGCCTATGTTAGATTTCCAACATGAATGCCGAACCAATAAATAACTTCAACCATCATCCCACATCCTTTGGACTCTGACTGGGCTACATCGCCCAGTAGCATCGCCTTCAATTTACAGGCCTTTGATAATGAGATCTAAGAACACATAAGAAGGAAAAAAAAAGAAATCTTTGAAAGATTTGTCATGAAGTAAAGTGATGCGTCGGTGTTCCTTTTCCTTTATCCTAGCAACCGCCTCCCTCTCTCGCTCGCTCACTCCCACTCACTCTCTTCACCGAGAGGTGTTATCTTTGTCTGACAACTCCCCTATGAGTGAGAAAAAACAGAGCGAGAGTCGGAAGCAAAGTGGAATGAATGCCAAGAGGAATTAGGTGAAGCTTTTTTGGCCCGACAAAGCTGGGAGGGCTCGGAGGGATCTCATCATCACCTGTTATCAGCTCATAGCCACTTGAATAGCTATGTATGTTTAAAAAAAAATGTTGTGATCCGTTATGATATTTTTTTAAATATAGCAAGTATGTATTTTGTTGTCGTCTTTGTGCATCAGAACGCACCTAAACTGGAAAACAAAATGGGAGTAATAAAGATACAAACTTTCTAATACTTATTATAATATTTCTTGAAGGTCTGACTAGATGTTGCCTGCTTTAACCAACAGATGCACATAGACTTAGACTCCCACGTAGAGAGTAGAATTCAAAATCCAGTCAGAGGTGCGTTATCTCACACGGACCACTCGTAGAGCCGGAGATACAATATTTGCACAAAGCACAGGTACGGGCCAGCAGCTTAAACTCAGGGTTGTGTTACTGGAGTGGTAGAAACAGGTTGTCGTTGCTGTTCCAGTCATCACCTACATGTAATCTTTGCGTGGACAAAGTATATTTCTCACCCGCTGTCTTTAGATGTGCAAATGTGTGTAGTGTGTGTGTGTGTGTGTACATCAGCACATTCACCAGACTTTCCCTCCAATAAAACCTAATAACAATAGTTCCAATTCATTACGGGTCTTTGATGACGCGCTCATGCCATTCTCATTTCCCTTTCTTTAATTTTTATACATTTTTTTATGAAAATTTTACCTCCAGGCGAGCTATTAGCGTGACAAGTGAAAAGAAAATCCAATTATTTCTTACATCTGAGGAAATGAAAAGGACACATTAAACATAACAATCAATGCACCTTGTGATTAGTGTTTGCACATTCCTCCGTCACACATGACCAAGCCGCGCGGTGCAGCGACGCCAGTCTATTACCCGGATTTAATATTTTATAAAAACTAAAAAAAAACAGCTGCAACATTGTCTGAGGTGAAAGCCGAGGTGTTCTTTTCTGCCAAAAATCTCTTGCCGGCTTTAACTGTGTGCAATAATGTGGATGATATCATTCCACGGGGTGTTATTATGGGATTAATCGGGCCTTTATAGACTCCACAGTAATGAAGAGGGCATCAGGAGATGCTTTATGCAACTCAGTCACGGACTGTCTGTCTCCCTCTGACTTTAGTTTTTTGCGTTCAGTCACTTGTTTATGGCTGACTTTTTAGAGCGTGGCTGGCCATAAATAATGCATCTATTACAGATACATAACATCTCATATATTCGGCGGGAAGATGTCTTCATAGCAGGAGGTACGATACATTTCGTTCAAGGGTTGGTCTCGAGGGCAATTGCCTCTGTTTTTTTTTCTTTCAACACTGGCACAAATGCCGGGGCACGTCAATAAGGGAAAATAACCGTTCAAATGCTGGGACTCAGGTGGGACTGGCAGAGTGTCATCTTAAGGCCCGCCCCTTCTGACATCAGACCTATCTCTCACTGTAGGGAGTTGCATAATGTCAGTAGACCAAGTTTGTGATGAAATACTTTGAAAAAAATCGAGATATTTTAGATAAACGCAAATGTGCAAGTCGCAGTGATTTTTTTTTTTTGCACCTTAGACATAACGATTAGGATTTCTCCTGCCCTCTGTCGGCCATTTATCGATGAGTGTGTAGCTTTGAACTTTTGGATTAGATGCAGGAAACATGTCAGGAGGGAGAGTAAGACCAACAAAGGTTATTTTTTTTCCCCACCCTGCATATCCTCACTTTCCCTGAAGCTAAATGCCAACTTGATAGATAATCTATAGACCATTCACATGACATAAGCACACAGAATACTAAATTCACTGTTTTTATTATTTGGAGCTCGAGGACTGGAACCAGAACCGAGTCCAAGCTGGCTAGGAAATCATGATTAGCCTTAGACCCAATGGTGCTGATCACCCCACCCCCCCCCCGTGTGGATCTTGTTAAATCTTTAGAGAGGAGACATTTGGTGCTTAGGGGACTCAGCAGGTAATCCAGTGTGGGGCCACAAAAGGTCCCGTGTGGACGGATGTGGCCAGATCTGCCCACTGGTCAGGAGATCTCCGGGGCTTTGGCTCCTCTAAGAGGGGATTGAATGGGAAACTCCGCCACCACAAAGCCTCTCCCCAGCTGGCCTTGCGTGGCCCCTCTCTCTGGAGATTACTGGGCTAGTGAGAGAGTCTTAATGGAAAATAGCTCTGAACGGGTCTGTTCTGAGGACAAATTGGAGAGAAGGAGAGGAAAAAAGATCTCGGGAGAGAGTCCACAGGGGGTTATTCTGTCCACAAGCATGTGTGTGTATATATATATATATATATATATATATATATATATATTATCTCCACGCCTTCTCTGACTTCTCATCTGTCCGTCTGTGTGTGACAGGCGAGCCGCCTCGCCTGAAATAGAAGAAAATAATCTCATTCCCCACTCGCCTCGATCTTGCCGGCCTCCGCCGCGGTGTGCCTTGCGCTGCCCTCTGAGATTTAGGTCAGTTTAGATCTATTGACCCTACACGCTCAGTCAGAGTAAGCCCGAGGGCTACGCATGACAGATGTTGTCCAGTGGCACGCTGAAATGAATGTGTGGGTCGGGTTGTGTTGTGTTGATTTTTCTTTTTAAGGCAGTCAAAAATAAAAGGATTATTATTTGTTGTTTTTATATTATAGAAATGCTTCAAGTGAAAAGGTCAGACCATTTAAATTGGATAGAAATGGAGAAGATAAAGCTCTACTGTAAGAGGAGAAAATGTGACATTTCACTTTTTTTCCCCTGTGTTTTATTCATTATATGTAATCAGGAAAAAAACTGAATTCAGTTTTATTTTATCACCCTGACATCCGTTGAAACTATAGGAGCTTCTTTGAACGTATCTTCGGCGCAATAAACTCATCGTAATGGCCCCTGTGGTCGTTTTATAACCGTTAGACGGCAGAGGATTCAACAGCTCGAAAAGGAAATAAACTCGGGAAGTGATTTAAACTTTTTTCTCTGACTCAGAGTAAACTATATATAGTGCTGGTGCTGTTCATCTCTTGTTCTCGCCACTTTCTCTCTGCTTTCCTAAGTGACTGGGGGTGTGTGAGTGGTTGTGTATGTGTGTGTGAGAGACTTGGTGTCTAGCTGCAAATCCCCAGCTCAGAGTAAGACTCCTGCAGGCTGGAGTCTCGGGGTCCTCTCCTCGGCCACTGTCCCAGGTAGATCTGCGGCGTTCATTTGTCTGGCAGTAATGGGGGGGAGTGCTGTCAGGTGCGGCCTAATTCACAACCCTCTTGGACACACACACAAAAAAAACAAAAAAACACCACCAATGGCACCAACCCAACCAAAGCTCCTGGCCTTCATTACGGGGAGGGTAGATGTTGGAGAAAGGGCGCAGACACACTGTGGGATGTGAGATGTCACAAACGCACCCAGAGCCTGACAGATATATATAAAGCAGCCGTAGACGTGTGTGTGTGTGTGTGTCTGTGATGTTGCCCTTCACCCAAACACAGACGTGTGGAGGCTGGTAGTACTGTAAAGGAAGAGACTGAATGAAGTGAGTGAAAGCATGCCTGGTGGGTCTCTGTGCCGTTAATTCACTTATATGGCTGCTCTGCAAAAGCAATGGGACTTAATTAAATGTCTCACCTGGAGCGGCGGAGGATCGTGTTGCCACTAAATCCGGTTTGAGGTAACGCCGCACTTTATTGTGACGATCAGTGTTTCCCCAGGGGTTCAATTAAGGCTAAATCTAATTGAAGGGAAACCATGCAATAATTCTGTACACGCCACTCCTTTTCCCTTTTGTTCTTCATAATGAAAGCCATTTTTGAAGTAAGGCGGATTACCTTGGCATGTCTTACGAAACTCTTTTCTGGACCGGAGACCAACAGCTGGTGGCAGAGGTCCACAAACTCATTACCGGAGTTTAACTGCAGGACTGCTTTTACACAAAGAATATCATATTCCCAATTAATAGTGATTGTATTGAAATAATTAACAAATTAACTACAGTTGTAATAGACCGCCATCTTCTCCTGCATATTACACTTGAGTCATAAAGTTATTCCAAAATAAAGTTTTGCAGTTTCCTAGTCAATCACCTGCAGAGGCGCTGCCAAAATTATAATGGAATATGTTTCAAAAATATAAGTAAATCCCTCCTAGGGGGACAACATTTGTGAAACTCTATGCAAAACCATAAAAGGATCCCTCAGGAGAGGGAAACAAAACCCTCGACAGAGGTAAAATAACATTTTCACTGCATCTGGGCACTGATTAGCATCTCACGTTTCATTAACTGTGAGTAAGTGACACAATGCGATGGCACGGCATCATATTCATTTTTTTTGTGTGATGCTTCAAGTTGCAGTTGTTGGATAATAATAATATTCATCACCATCATCATCATAATCATAATAATACTACTAATAATAGTAGTGATAATAATAATAATAACTATTATTATTATAATTATCACCATAATAATAGTACCTTGGCTCTCTTAGTCAATTAACAGTCTGAATGCAAGGGCTGCACTTTAATAGTTTATTTTGACGCCTTTATTTTATACCAGATGGTAAAGTCCTCCTCATGCACCCAGAATCCTTGTGTGGGGCTGCAACTGAGTCTTTGCACCGAAGTAATACTTCCAGGTTATTAGAGACCATAATGGGGAAGGAATAGGCCATTTGTTTGTCGCTTGAGGGCCTTGTTTTACGACGCACAGTAACACAAAGGGGCACGATTACCGTTTACCTTTCATTTCAGACAATTCCCTGTAAAGTTTAAACCTTGATCAATTGCGTACCAGTTTTAATTGGATCCCACACATGATAAATAAAGCATAGGCATGGTCCCTTGAGTTTTCTCTTCTTTGTGTGTACCTGCACCCCTAATGAAAATTGACAGGCCCTGCTTGGCAAATCCCTCCAGTCATGCGTGCATTCTCAGCTCCACATTACCTCCATTGTCAACCATATCATTTCAATAAATAGGCATTACCTCCCGCAGCAGCATCTCTTTCCCCCTGGAGACCGATATGAAATTGAAGACAATTAATAAACGGCCTTTCATTAACTCCTGTCGTCTTTGATCTGCTGTTGGAGTTGAAAGAAAATAGAGGAGAGAGTGCCCCCAGTTTTGTTTTTTCTTTTATGATTGAAAGACAAGTTGCTTAAATGATTGTTTTCCTTAAGTATAGTGAGGATAATTACGCTGAAAACCGCAGCTCTCCTGTTGCATTGATTACGTCTCTAAATTGCTTACATGGCTGCGAATTTGATAGTTGCGTTTCCTGTACGGACTATGAACATATCAGGTTTTGTTAAGCGAAGGAAGGTCATCGGTGTAAACACAAGATGGGGTTTGGGGATTTGGTTTGTTCTGGAGCTGAACTTGTGGCTTAGTGAGGGGGCCGTCCTGTGTGTGAGGGAGGCAGGCGCACAGACGCCCAGCAGATGGATCTCACTTTAGCTCAGTGTCGGGGTGACTGGTGGGGGGGACGATCGGAGGGGCCGGCAGGCTCCCAGACCCCACTCGTCTTTGTCACTGGCCACAAAACGCGCGCACACACACACGCATTCACTTGCAATTCTCACCAAAATGAGAAACTTTGCGCTTGGTGTCGGGAGGATGCAATGACAGGTGGTGAGGAGGGGTATGGAGGGAGGTGAGAAGAAAGAGACGAGAGGAGGAGAAGTGGCTGAAAGGGAACGCTACACACACACGCACACATGACAAAAAACACATCTTGGCAGTCATATGAATCTGGCAGCGCGTCACTGTACTCCATCTAACCACAGTTTAACCAATTGAAACACTGAAGCCCCAAGGCGCCTCCCACAGGTGATGGCAGAGGGCTGGAGGCAGGTGCAGGGATGGTGGGGTTGGAATGAAAGTGAGGAGCAGAACTTCTGTTCACTCTTCACTTTGAGTGATTCCTGTTCTCTGTCTTTTACTGCTTTGGTTTCTGCAGCTACAAGCCGCCGAGAGGCTGCCATCTCTCCACAGATTTGTGTTTTCTTGTAAAAAAGCTAAAACAAAGGGGACATGGAGTAAAGGTGGACCAGTTATTTTGACCCCAGGAAGTGTAGGTTGTACGGTTGAAACCGCTAATAATGAGAGTGAGCCAAAACCAAAAAATATCGATATATTATTATTACTTATTAAGCTGCAATGTCGTTTCATGTAAAATGTCGTCAATATCAGGGTGATCTTGGATGAATATTCTTGAATTTCAGAGGTAATCTGTGGGTGCGTTGAGCGATGTTGGGAGATCAATATTCCAGGGGTGCCTGGGGGCATTTACACATCCCAGCAATTTAGCCGGTGCCTCCCTTCTCCCCTCCGATCGCACAACTTGCATTTCACACCAATCCGATAAACAGCTCCCCTTTCGCCTTTTGAAGCTAGGACTCCCTGTCCAGCACAGCCAGAAATTGGCTTTGTGTGGCACGTCCGCACCTAACAATGGCCCGACACAACGGAGGTGTAATTGACAAATTTGGAGGACGGCAAAAGCCCGGCGCATCAAAGGGCCGAGTATCTGCCCATCGCGCCCCGAACAACCTCTTACCATGGCGTTCATATGGCTTTCATCCTCTGGTTGGAGTCGTTTTTCCTCAAAGTGGCTGCTGACGTCTTAGAGCAGAAACATTTTAAGCAACAAAATGAATTCCACCCACCGTCGCCGCCACCACCAGCCCAAGGTGAAACCCTGATAATTGGTCATATGGGATGGGGGCTGAAGCCGTTTGGTGTGTGTGTGTGTGTGTGTGTGTGTGGCTGAACAGGCCAATGGTGAAGCCTCTGCCATCTGCCCTGCTTTTCCACTCTTCAGCACATTTCAGCCCAGATTATCTTCACCTCTAGTTTGTGAGGCACTATTTTACCGTCTGCTGTGTGTTGAAATGACACTTGAACTCATCACTCATTGCTTTTATAACCGAGATGATTCAGCATCGACATGTTTTTCTTTACAATAAGCCTTGACGACTCGTTTTTTTTCTTCTTCTTCACGCCTATCTGCCCGTTCAGTGATCCTCCCAGGTTTCCGTGCTTTGTTCCGTGAGTTATGGGGGTTCAACAGGCGACCATATGGACAGTAAATGTGCTTTCTGTCACCGCAAAACTCTCTTACACTTTACTGGCGCTTGGCTTTCTTAATCATGAGCGTCATTATCATTATCGTTGATGTAGCATTTTGTTTTGGTCGTTAGACTTGGGGCTTTGCATGATTAAAAATAAAATATATGGCACGGTGCAAGCTGCGGCGTCTGTTGCGCCTGCCCGACCAGCAGTTCTGCCTGCATTGTTATTGCTCTCATCAAAGCCTACAAATGTATATTTCAGACATTATGCCTCCGCCGCAGGATTGCAGTCACATGGCAGGTTTATCATGCCATTGGTGAAGCCGCGTATGAATATTTTACATTTCTAAAGTGAACTGTGTGTGCGTGTGTGTGTTTGTTGCCTACCTTCGGAGGCCTGAGAGAAAGTTTGGGTGTGCCGTAACAGTTTTGTTGTTGTTGCCCACTGATACACACCCATCAATTCCATCTACCAGGTGGGGTTGATAGGCGGAGGGGAGATCTGCCCTGCTTTCACACCAGAGGCAGCTGTGCGCCCGGCAGGCTGTCTGAATGCTGCACTGCAGTCGAGTGTCACCTCCGCTCTGCGTTATACACCATCTGCTTTGTTTGGGTGTTTTCCCCCTCTCCCCTCCCTAAAATACATCTTAGTGCCGGGCCGCACAGGGAGGCTGGGATTTTTCCTCAAGCCAGATATACTACAAAAAAAAAAACGCGCACACACACACACACACACAGAACCTACGATATCAGACCTTCATTTTCTTTAAGCTACCTCCACGCTGAGTGAGTGAGGAGCTGCTTCACCGCAGTCTGCATACAAATGTCAAATGACATTCCCCCAGACTACAGCCACCACTGGCACCAGAGCGTGTTCTCACCACACTTACAAATTCCTTCCGATTGCCCCTATGGGCTCTAATGTGGATGTGTAGGGGCACTTGCCGGATCATAAGAGCGGCGGCTTGTTGCACGCAAACCTAAAACAGAGTCCCGTCAATAGCAAATGACCATCCGACACTTTTGTTGTTTGTTTGATTGAAGCGGAGCTCGGACGGCCAGGGCCATCGATCCCCTGCACATATCCATAGCACAACCTCGAGGAAGCTCAGCAGTTTTTCAGTAGGGCGGCTGCGTTTCCGTTTGAAAGCTGAGTGGAGGACATCTCGGGTCCCAGTATCTGCGCGTTCAGATTGCTCCACCGCTACTTAATCATGCATGGCAACATGTATCAGTTCTACACGGCGCACTCTGCTGCCTGTGCAATAGCTGGACATTTCCATATCGCTTTATTTCCTCCTGCTGAGGAAGAGACACAAGATCGCACACCGACCGCGTTATCCTTTGCAATGCGATCCACGCGTAGCCGCCGTTTGATGCCAGATGCGCTCTGTCAATGATCGGGCAGCATTGATCCGCTCAACCGCTCAGCAGTTTAAAAAGTGTAAAAAAAAAAGCGGTAAGGATGTGGCAGATATATGAGGCCAACAATCCTGTTGTGTTTTGCATTTGGTTGCCATGCCGTGCCACTCTATCATGCATGCGGTGTAGTTATCCGGGAGCATTCTAAAAGTGAAGGGCCCCAGCTGTGGCAAATGAACCCACGCGAATTTAGCCTGGAACCGGGGTGACCTTTGTACCTGCTCCAGCCTCTGGCTAAGGCTTCACCCCAGTGATGTGATGTGCACCACTCACGCGTCACAGTGGCCGCGTTTGATTTGGAGGCCTGCTGGTGGAGAAGACGGTATGGCCGGGCCAGCTCTGGCAGCATCACACCGGGCCTCATTAATTCCACCACCCACTGGGCGAGTCTGTGGCATCACAGCTCGGACCGCAGGGCCCCTCTATATGTCACATCTCTATTTGTACATTCTGACTTACGATCCACACTTCACATGGCCCAGCACCACATCTTGGTTTGAAAAGAAAATGTTAAATTACGGAAGCAAAGTGTGAAGCTGTTTATGAGCTGTTATGTTTTCCAAAGCTACAGATCCGAAAGAGTGGCAGTGAAGCTTTTGGATCATTTTCCAAATTTGCAAACGGAGTGAAGTGGTAAATTAATTAAATGCCCACAGCCAATGCACCCTTGAAATCCTTCCCATCCATTTTTAAAGCACCGTCTTCTCAAGGATCCACCGCAGCCAATCATTACCATGTAAAATGTTAAATATTATTATTAATTATAATAGTTTATGTGTCAACATTACACTGTCATCGTCAGTACTATGTTGTAGTCGTTTGTGCTGTCAAATTTACTATAAATGAATGCACAGGTGCTTAAAACACTCAAAAAACACATTTGTACACGAGGACACACAAACACACACACATGAGAATGCCTACACACACACACACACACCTCATTCCCTCAAGGGCACAAACAATAGCACACAGGAGAGAGGGGTGTGAGGGGCGGAGGCATATTGCTGGGGCTAATTTACCCGCAGCCGGGGGAAGTGCTGAGTGGACACGGTTCGGCAGCTGATCCGGGGCCAGGGCCCGGCCCCTCGGCGACACACACACACACACACACACACACACATGGCCAAGGAGCTGAGGCAGCGCAAAAGTCCACCACACACAACCCTAAAACACGCACGCTTCTTTGCCTGCATTGTGTTGTCTTTCGCTTCTTCATCAAAGGGAAGGCGGGGCGCGTGTCAAGGATATGCCACCCTCGGGTGCCAGCTGCGGCTCCTGTCGGCGTGCCTACTTTTGTTTTGTGTTGTGTTGATCTTGTTTTTGTTTTGTTTTTTCCATACGATGGCATCTGTCGTCTTGCTCCTTGAGCTTGTCCATGCTGTGTCCCCCCTCAATGACAAAGGCGTCCCATAGCGCCAGATGGACCTCCCACCGCTCCTTTCACAAAAGTTGATCTTGTCACAGATTTTGAAACGCAAATGGCATTTCCCCCCCCGAACAACTTTGCCACATTGTGGGCCTGCTGCAAATGTTTCAGGATCCCTGCTTGGCCTGGGCAAGCCACTGTACATCTCTCCTATTCCAAATGTAAGCTTAACATTCATTACTTCCGTTCCAAGGCTTCAAAAATGTTGATACATACACACATTTTATTGTAATTACTGCCGATTAAATGGCTGATCACTGATATCACTTTACATTGAACAATGCGCCATTTCCTGTGAATTGGCCTCTGCACTGTTTTTCACTAAATCAGCACCATGGACAGTGACAGTCTGTCACGCGTTGTACATGATGGAGTGTTGATGGGGCATTCTTCCTTCTGTCTGAGAGATAGTTACGTTTTTCGTTTTGGAAAAAAAAATCACATCCTTTGTGGCCTTTGGGGAATGTACACAGAGTGCAGTGTAGTCATGGATGTACAGAGGTGTCTGGAAAAAAAATAAAATCCATGGCTATTATGTGTTGTGGAAGTATGTGGTGACCTTTTAAGAACACACATTGTGTTCTGAACCATGTCCAAACACACAGACCTCGCATGCCAGTTTGCTGGCACATGTTGCTTTGTGTGTGTGTGTGTGTGTGTGTGTGTGTGTATTTCCAGCCATAAATCCATTCATTGTTGAAGATTCCTCCCCGCCGTGTCCCAGCGCTCCTTGCGTTTGATGAGGCAGATCCCTGCTGTCAAAGTTGTGCGAAAGTAAAGCGGGAGGAACATAAAAGAGGCTGCTGTGGGAGATTAGGCCTCTAAATGCAGCATTAATTAGTTATGAAGGAGATAGTTTCAGGTCAGAATGTACTCTCCGGCTCGGCGGCGGGGGTCTGGGGAGTTTTACCTCGGCGAGGTGTGCGGCATAGATCCCAGCCGCGTGAGGAATGTGGGGAATGCATGCAGAGGGCCTGCCGCAAGCCTGGCTGGTCCTCAGGCCCCTTCCTCCAGGGGCCTGTTGGATATTTCTGATCTCTGCATCCCACCTTGAAGCTTTAGCTTGTACAAAAGAACTGTAAATTGCTCTCTGGGGCGAGCAGATAAAAGAGATGCAGTATATGCAGGCTTACTTTTTTCTTTTTTTCTCTTTTTTTTCCCAGACCACCTCAGTCTACCCGAAACTTTGCCTCCTTTTTTTTTTTTTTCCTTTTCTTTCATATGCCCCAGTTGTTTACGTTTTTGAAAACTATTCCCCGGGCAGTTGGATGACTGGTGATGTGCTTTCACAAAGGCGAAAGCTATGCCCTCTCCTGGCTATGTCGTTGATCTTTCGTTAAAAAAGAAGGATTCTGCAGACTTGACTTTTACTTTTTTAATGATGCACTTTCATTTAAATACAAAAGGGTGCGTATATCAGTTGCTATAGAGTTCAGCGTATGTTGTTCACAGTCCAATGAGTTGTCATGGATTTAACAACACAAACAGTGTTGTTAATCACAAACGGTCCAGGCCGGGGATGTGCCTTTGGGAATGCAGAGCCCTGAGGGCCAGACACTCTGTAACATTTGGCCCGGCACATTTTGCCCTGACCCGCAGACTGAGTGCGGCAGGGGGTGGTGTCTGAAATCAACATCACTAGAGCTGTTTGCTTACATCTCAAATTAATTGCTTCACATTTACACAATGACCTACTGGCAAAGTGGCCTTGTCAGCGAGTTTCAGCTGTGTGCCCCCCACCCCCCCCTTTCACCCATGGGACTTCATTGTGGTGGAGGCACAGGAGGCATCCTGCCCACAACCCCTCCAACATAGCATCTTACCCTTTTCCTCTGAGGAACAGGCCGCTGCTGAATGCACAAAAGTGGCTTGACATTAAGGAAACTGCTGGCAGCGGAGAGAGGGGGGACGGGGGGTGGGGGGTTTACGGTAGCAGTGTGACGTGGTATCAAGACCTTTACCAATGGACTGCGTCAGCAGAAGTTCTTCAGTGTATAGCCCGGGCCCCAGAGGACGGGACCATTCCAATGCTCCGACACTTTTGTCTTTGTCTCAGCGGATGTATAGGTTACCAACTGTGAAGGTGCTGAGGTTATTAGTTTGTTGTCAGACAGAATCGAATGTCAATAGCAGTGGATTTGATTGTGAGGCAGATTGGGTCAGAAATGTCATTTTTTTTAGAAATTTCACAAATGTCAGCACTGTTCTGTAGGCATCCTTGCCCTGACACTATGGAATGAACAATAGCACAAAGTCTGGTAGATTTGCTTTGGAATGAGTTTTTTTTATTTGCATGCATTTTCCCATCCTCTCTCGGAGTGATATTACATAACTGATGCAACCCCCGGCGGGCTCATTTGTGTGTGCACAATAGATGCTGGCAGGATTTCTTTTCTTTGGTTCAGCTAGCATGAGCAAATATGGAAGTCCAGAAATGCTAACAAAACATTTCCTCAACACATGCTTCCACCTTATGTTGCAGCGCTCCACTGGAAGGCAGCATAGGTGCAGTCGGGAAGGATTGGTCCCTCTTGGCATGGCATGAGGTGAATTATGCAATTATTCCGTGCCGTAATGACTCCAGCAACTGTTGGTAGTGCATCCATAACTCAGTGCCGTGGGACGGCGCAGCATCTGGACCTCCTTATTTGTAGCTCGCTCAGCTCCTCCTTCAAATGCTGGTCAGCTATTTCGCCGGCCTTCAAAGCAACATTTCAATAATTACAACCTGATCCACTGTGGGCTTTAAAACTTACAATATACGTCTGCGACACTACCGGTTTCCATTGCGCACACGCGCTCCAGAGCGAGAAGGCACAAGTGTGTGCATAAGAACTCACTGGCACACATGTACCAGTACATGGAATATCCTGCTCGCACAGGAGTGTGCTCAGTGGAACACTTTGAACCATCATTAGCCTGCCAGGTTGCCAGGGGCTAGGGGGCGGGGCTACCACACGCAGTTCGGGCCGCTCACAGTGTCTTCCTCCAGAGCCCACGAGGCTCATCACGGCACATTGTGAACCAGAGGAACGTTATCGTGGCCATGATCCAACTGCCTGTGTCTTTCCTTCAAAAAAGGGATTTCCTCTCCTCGCCTCATTTAATGAACGGCAGGGGAGCTTGGCAAGGCACTTTGTCATTATCTTAAAGGGCAGGTTGTAATGAGAAAAAAAACAACTCAAATTGCTACGTGCTTCGCTGGCAGAAGGTGTTTCTGGGTAAATGAATGCACGGAAAGTGACACAAAGGTGAATATTGGCACACAACCACACACCCTGTCTGTTTCAGCCTATTTTTTTCCCGTGCTCATATATGCAGACAGGCGGCTGGCTTCAGCACACAGGTAAAAATGACAGTGGAATATCATTATCTGAAGGCGTTTGCTGACCTTGACAGTGCACAAAGTATTCAGCTCCTCCAAACCAGAGAACAGAGTGGTGCCAACAAACACGTCGCCAAATCCCTGCTGAAGTCAGCGCTCTCCAGAGATGAAATGCAAAAGCAAAGTGCCCCCCCCCCCCCCCCCCCCCCCCCCCCCCCTCTCTCGCTCCCTCTCTCGACCCTTCTCATTTTTCTCCCTGTTCTCCCTCTCTCTCGCTCCCTCTCTCGACCCTTCTCATTTTTCTCCCTTTTCTCGCCACCCTCCCCATTTTAGGGACGGTGTCACTTTCCCGCATCTCTTGGAAAAGTGCTGTCGGCGCTCGTCTTAAAGTGCTGAGAAATTTCAGAAAGTCTCTTACTGTAACCCTACACTTGTCGCGTCTAAGTGGTACACATCCGGCGCATAGCAGCCTCAGGAAGTCTAGAAACGGCGGCTAATGGGGCGACTGCGGGGTCTGCCGTGTCCAATCTCCAAAAAACCTAAAAACTGCAAAATGGAGGTAGAGTTTTTAGTTTTAGTCAAATAGTCGTTGTTTTCTCAAAATGTTATGGCATCTGAAACTTTTGCTTGTGGAAATTCCATAAAGTGGAAAATGATGTGTGGAAGCCAGTGGGCCTGAGCTCAGATTTACAGTGTGTTCACTCCCTGTGTGTTCTTTTTTTTGGGATGGCAAATAACCAAAATAGTACGGAAGTCAAATCCACCACTCTGGAGAGTGGAGTATTTTTGTATGTATTTTAGTTTGACTTTAGTCCGGCCTGTTGTGGGTCACAGAGGTCACTTGTAATCCACCCACCTGAAAAATGCACACGGCGCCTCGCCTTTTGGAAGAGTTCCCGTTCACGCCAGCCACCGTCACACCCCGACGAGTGAAGGATGACTGGCTGAAGTCCCGCCTTTTTTTTTTTTTTTATAAATCTGCAGCTTTTTTTGGCTGCGTTTCCGAGCCCCTAATTAATTCCCTGTCTCTAAATGAAATGAAATGGGTTTTAGCACTCCTACACCATCTATATACTTTTCATTAACCCCACAGTCTCACATAATCATTAATTAGAGTGTTTCATGTATTTACTGGGATTCTGATGAAATGCCAGCGACCACATAAGCGGGGGTGGGGGGGGGGCGTGTCAATTAGGTGTTAGCATGGTGTCTTGAAGAAAAGATGCCAAACTCGTGTATTATTTATCGAGACTAGCAGACGTAGTTTAAAAGCATTGAGACGAAGAGTAATCGAGGCCCTGAGCATCTCCATCTCTGCTTTTTTCTTTTTTTTTTCTTCTCCCCGTCATTTTTTTTTTACGCTTTGACTCCATTTCCTTTGGTTTCTGGAATCTGTCGACAGTCAGTCACATGCTTGTCGAAACCCAAATCTTAAAAAAAAAAAAAAAAAAAAACGAGAGACGACAACTAAAGTGAAAGAGCTTCAATTCCCTTTTCATGCAGCGGCAAATCTGCCACAATTTTTTTTTGTTTTTTTTCTATTGGCAGTTAACTAATTAAAAAGGTAGATGAAAAGGTCAGCGGAGCGATACTTCAGGCAAATGTCAGGGTAAACAGCAGCAAGCCACACATGCTCTTTTTTTTTTTTTCCTTATAGCACACGCTCACACAGACACACAATCGGTTTGCCTGCTAACCTGCTCCCACGTCTGCTTTCGTCCGCCCATACAACAAACACATCTCTGCGCACGCTCTACGCCGCTGCAGTTTTTTTTTCCCCCTCCTGTGACGCCATGTTCCGCTCCCCGAGCGACCTTCCCCTGCAGTGGCCCAGTGAGTCATGCGACGGAGCCTCCTGAGCTTCTGTAATACCACTCCTTTAGCTCCCAGCCACAGACGGGGGAGATGACTCTCCAAAGACCGTCCAGCTTTAGGGAGCGCAAGGTCTGAATGGCACACACCCTGTGGACAGCCGCTTTTATTGGCCCACACACACACAAACACACACACGCTCCCCAGGCCGCCTTCCACGCTCTGGTATTTCACCGTTGCCATTAGAGGCAGCGCCTTTCGTCGCAGAGAAATGCAGGGGGTTAGGGAAGGACGGAGGAGACGAGAGAGAGGAGGGAAATGATCCATGACATATTATTCTGTCATTTGAAAATAGCGTTTTTAAGGCGAGCCGTCTCACCAGCCCCTAATGCTCCGCCTCCCCTGAGGCCCTGAGGTGGCATTTCCTGTGCAATGAGTTGCCCCTCTGGGTTTTTTTATTTAGTCAAATATATTCAATCTCCAATCTGAGGATTTTTCCCAGTAAATAGCATATGGAATAAACACAACTTTTGATACACGCCACTGAGCAGGTGTAGGCGTGCCTTCTACAGCAGCGTGGTGTCTGACTCAAGGACACACTGTGTCACAGATGGACTCTCGCATTGTGCCGATCGATGGCGTGACCTTTCGGTGAAAGGGAAAATAAAACCTGCCACCTGAAAGCTGGCGTGAAGTTTTTTTTTTCTCTTTTCACACATCCGTAAACAGCAGAGGAGGTGAAAGTAAACGACATCTAATACCTTTAACAGGATCCTATTACGCCGGCGAATAACCTCGGCCTCCGCCAAATGCGCGTGAACTGTAGTCGCAGTGATCCCATTTGTGCCCAGAATACGGTGAAATCTTTACCCATAATCCTCTTAATGGCATCCGCTTCGCGCCGCTTGAACTCTCACGTTCGGCCGATCGATGCGTCTCCGCCCGTCCCCCGAGGAAATAAAAGCAGCGGCTTTGAGTTTGTGAATCCTCCTCATTGATTACACAGGGCGAGACCGAGTTCAAACGCAACTTGGAAACTTCAGACCCGGCTGGATTCCCTTTGTGGATCTCTTCTCCGGCTCGCTCGCAGCTTGAAAAGGTATTTGGGTGGCAACGGGCTGCTTCCAGTCATTTGTATGCGGCCGTTGATGTTTTTTTATACTTGGCTCCAACCGGCACTGATGGATGGAAATGGGAAGAGCGGGAGAAAAACCAGGGGCTCTTGTCACTGGGCAAATAAGGGGAGCACAGTCAGCACTTTGTGCGTTTCATCCCTGAGCGTGTGTCGGGAGGAGGCCTAGAAAGGTACAGGTGCATGGAAGTGTCCCTCCCGCACTGTAGGTGGGTGGAGTGAAAGCCAAAGGAAACCGCGGTTGCCAAGGTGGCCTGGTGGACACCAAAAAAAGCTTGAATATTAATGGCGAGCCGGGGTCGTCAATTTACTAATCTATGCCGTTAGGCAGGTGCACGTGGAGTCAGGGTGGGTTTCTGCATGGTTAATTATTCTCAGTTGTCCCAGTTAATCTTTGAGCACTGAGGTGCAGGCAGATGCAGTGCCAAAAAAGCACATCTGTGCTTGAGGAAAAAAAAAAAAAGAAGAAAAACATGGCGAGAAGTATATTCATTGCTATGCACGCTTTTTTTTCTTCTCCTCCAAGGTAGATGTTTCTTGGCACTGGCAGGTGTAATTTAGAGAGGATTGCATATTGCACAGTCTTGGATATGGATGGTTTGTGGGAAGTAAGCGGATAAACTCCAGAGGCCTTACTTCTTAAAGTTTGAATAAGACATACATGCAAGTTTTGATTTTGACTGTTAAACTACTGTTAAATCAAATATTGGAGGCATGAGACTTATCAGGCTCAAGTTGAGAATATATTAACATTCTGTTTTAAAAGGTGATTCAAGTGTGTGAATATTTTTTTTTTATGAATTGTGCAATTAAGGCAGAAAATCTCTAATCTTGCCTTGCCTCGGCTGCAGTCATTTTTCTTCATTAGGGCGGATTTCATTTTTGAAGTTTATGACTTATCCTTACAAACAAATAATTGCAATATACCCCACTGGGAATTGCGAGCGTTTTAATCAGCGCTAACCTCGAGCTTTGTGGCGGGAAACTCATCTTGCAGCATTTATTTCCTCCATTTCTTGAGAGACGTATGCATATTCAATATTTATGCGTGTTATTGTCTTTACCCCCAGAATGAATAACAAGCAGCGCCTGCAGAGGCGCATGCATACAATGGCTTATTCAGTAAGTCACTGTTCAATGTCATTTCGTGACGCGCCGCATTGTGGCCACTCGTGCCATCTGGGTTCAGTTGTGTAATTTCCATCAACTGCATAATCTTGATTACACACACGCACGCACGCACGCATAAGACAAAGTATGTGTCCTAGTGGGTACATTTGCACAATAGTAGTGCAGAGCTACAAATACCGGTAGTACTGCGGAGTCCACCGTTGCTGCACAACAATGCCGTACCCACAATGATGTGAAAGGCTGTTTATATGGCACCTGTTTTGAAAGGTATAAAAAACGTGAAACCGATGAAAGCTATTAAACCGTAGAGCATTGGACAGAAAGACAAAATGAGAGGAAACAAACAAAAAGAGAGAAAAGTGCCACAATAAGTGGAGGAACTGAGCAATATAAAAAAAAAGGGCGTGTTCGTGGGCAGTTTGAACATCTTTTGTTTCACCTCCCCAGGTGGGATGCTCTGTCCACCTGAAAAAAAGAGGATTTTCTTTTGTCGTTGTGTAGATGCACATGCCGTTTATTTTTGTCATTGCTCCCCTTCACATTTCACAGGCTCGAACTGAAAAACCTTTTGCTTTTTTTTTTATTTGCACCCTTTTAGCTCAATTCCCCGCTGCTAGTATATATTATCTGAGTGGCTAAGCAGTGGCTCTCGCTCAGCCCGCGTTAGGCAGCAAATAGCAGGCACTCCCATAACTTCCAAGCTGTACACCGATGACAAAGAGAAAAAAGTCAGCCCGCTGTGTGCGATGTGTGCAATCCTCCACACGCGCACACACACACACATCCAAACAGGTGGAAAGCGTTGTGTGCCTTTGACCCAGTTGAGATTTGCCCGTCCGTGGCTAATGCCATCAGTGTATGGCACAGGGAGCTGATGGTGCACAGCCTCTCTCCCCGGGTAGGACCCCATGACCCGTCTCTTTTTGCTCCGTCACCTGGAGACCCAGTGATGCCGCACCGCTCGGCCCCTCGCCACTGAAATACCGCGCTGCACACTCATAACAGAGGACAAGCATTAACTGTGAAAACCCAGAAATGCATAACCATATATGGTGTGTTTAGCAGAGTTGGTTTTAGCTTGTTGACCTCAAAGGTCAAACAGCGTTTTTGACGTTTAACAGCGGCGTTTTTTTTTTTTTTACTCGGATAGAGGAGTTCCCCATTTTATTATTTGGACTGCCCACCTCTCCACCACTGCCCTCTGTCTTCCTCCCTCCCCTCCTCGACCCTCTCACCCCCTCCCTCCCGACTGCAGCTGCACGGTGACCCGGCCTGTCAGCGGTGTCAGCTGAAAGGCTCAAAAATCTAAAAAGCGCGAGCACACGGTGGCAGGATGATTGCCCTTTTCATCATATCTGCGAGGTCTTAACATGAGCTGATTCCTCTGCCCTGAAAGAACCGCATGGAGCCCTCGAGAGTGAGAGACGGAGAGACAAAAAGAGAGAGAGGCAATCCGACAAGAGGGATGCTAATGCCGCCATGCGAGGAGACAGAACTGTATACATGAAAAGGAACAAAAGTGGCATTGATCAACAGCACTTCTGAAGCACCTTTCAATTTCAGAGCATATTCATGGGCAACCGCCAAACGCAGACATCTCTCAGTGTGTTGTGTTAATGTACGTATATATTATTATATTACATTTTGGCATGTAAAAGTCAAAAATATGAGCCTGCAGGAGAGGCTGCAGGTCAGGTAGAGTCATCCGAGTGGTGTTATAATCTAGCCGGAGTAGGTTTTTAAAGCCATCCTGGATGTTTCCACTTTCTTGAAGTGTGACACCGCAGGGGGTGGGAGGACTCGCGCAGATTCGACCCTAACAAAATGGAAGTTTCCATCGGGAGCATCATTAGCACACATTCCATCGGTGTCACCAGATTTGGCCCGGCTGCCATCTGCTTCACCCAGTTACAGTAGGGATTAGTGGTCAGGGGTGAGATACAACCAAATCCATCCGTCGCTACCCATCGCTGCTAATCCATCGCCTCCTCCTAATCCTCACCCACCACCCTCTCACATCCACTCCATCTGATCACTGCGTGGTGTTTACGCACGCGTGTCCTAGCGTGTGTTTTTTACCTTTTTCCGCTCAACATCATGGTTGGAGGAGACGCAGGTCACTGAGTGTGTTTGTCCTTTCAGCGGTGGAGAAAAGTTTCGAGATAACTGACACAATCTACGTTTTTGGCTTGAATGAGACAGCTATGAGTCATATATATAAAATAAAATTAAAAAGTTTTGGCTCGATTTAGCCATGCATTAGATTCTGCGAAAATCTGCCATTCCTCCTACATGTTACCACCAGGAATAACCGGAGATTTCTGCAGGCGTGCCTAATAATGTGAAATGAATGCTTTGGAGCTGAGAAAAACACATTTCCGGGCCTTTAATGAAAACACCTGAATGTACGTAGTTATATCTCGTTTTAAGTCAGTGTAATAGATCTAGTGCCTGCAGTGGCGGACTCTGAACCCAATAGTGTGCTTTAGCCACACTGATAATTAAAAGACGCATTGATTTCTTTTCCCCTTGCCCGGGCACCCCTCCCCTTCTCAAGATCCAGTTCCTATTTCCCGCAGGATTTATTTATCACCCACAATGCCACTCGGGTGCTATTATTCACGGTGTAAAAAGAGGGGAGAGAGCTCCAGAAACAAGCGGACAGAACAGGGAAAACGGTGCTCTTTGTGCTCCTGCGTCAGCATACAGATGGATGGGCCATTAGTGGACACGGGAGCAGGGTTCAGAGCTTGTTATTAGCACAGGTGAGAGAGAGAGAGAGAGAGAGAGAGAGAGAGAGAGAGAGTGCATTTCCTATAAATAAAAAGAACTTGCTCACTTAAGGGCTAATTGTTTACGACTTAATATTAGACATTTGTGCAGAACGATAAAACACAGGGGATTCTCATCAGTGTTGGATACAAAGTATCCTGCATAGCATGTCATTGTCTACTTTCCTTTGAAGGACGTTGTCATGGTAACGTGAAAACATATATCAATATCAGCATGCTGAATAACCTTGAGTATGCAATGAGGTGGATGTAAGGAATCAATGTGAAATGTTTCACTCAACAAACGATTTATGATTTAACTTTTTATTTTTGTCCTCATACTATAAATATGTTTATATGAGAAAAGATTGATTATAATGTGATCTATTTTTCTCTCTCTGGCATGGCAGCAACACGGCCCCATCATGTTTCTTGTATTCAGGTCATGGAACCTGTATTTATTTCAGAAATGGATTTTTTTTCCTTCTATATTTATTCCAAAACATTACAGGTATCAAAGGCAAATTCACAAAATTGCCTTTTTCATCCTTGCCACTGGGTATGTGGGGCGGGGGGAGCAGGCCAAGGACATTTCTCCTTTTCATGTGTTCCACATTTAATTTACTTTTGGTGAGATCCGCGGTTCACAGGGATAAATTGGCAATTTGGCCTTGTGAGAAATAATTGGAAAAATAAGGGCTGCAATATTGAAATAGTTGGCTAATTTAAAAATGCCATTTGCCTTTCCAAATGAATTCCTGAATCAAGCGAGAATTGTTCAACGTGAACCTAAAATACGCCACGCGCTCTTCGTATTGTAAACCGTTGCTTATTCATTAGCTCGTCACTTTGTGGAAGACCGCTTAACCCTGCGTGCAACTTCAAGCTTGCTATAGCCGATTAAAGTGTTCACACTGAAAACCAAGTCGAGGTATGGCGTGGGAATTTCAAAGTGTTTACCAGACCTCACACACAGTATTAGCTTGACCCTGGCAAAAACGGGCACAAACATAGTACTAAATGATAGTGAGTAATCAAATGTTGACATAAGGAAAAACATTTTTTTTTTTCTTTTTAATAATCCAGCACCTCATTCTCCACACTGTTGATAAAGTAGATTAACATCATAATTAACTTCCGACACTATGCATTTCCATGATATTCATTTACGGGCGATTGCCATTCATGTACAGGCCTTCCCCACGCAATCATGTAAAATAAACAGTCAGCAAAGTGACAGCGCAACACAACACGAAATGGCAAAGTCTGTCAAATGAGGAATAAATAAAGTGTAAGCTCAGGGACCCGTGCATGAACGCACAGTGGCCAAGCGCACATGCAATTGCACACAAATTGCAATTATGGTAATGCCATGGTAATCAGTGGTTGATTAAAATCCCTAGATTGCCCCTACAGTTACTCAATATACTTTACCTGTCAGGGGGAATGTCTATTTTTTGATTTACTAAAAGCTTCAGTGAGTGGTTTATTTAAATATATATATATATATATATATTTTGGAACAGATTTGCTTTTATTTACCCAAACATGGCCAATAAACACTTTGTCAGTATAATTATTGCCGTGTAGCTAGTGTGTGGCACTGTGCATTTCAACACACATAGTATTATACTTGTCACAGGTGCATGTGGCATTTACCTGGTTGTGTATACAGCTCCCTACACATGCAGTGAGTTTTCATCTTCAAGTGAACACCTGCCCGGTGTAAAGCCCGGCACTTCACTATGATGGGCATCAGCTCGGGTGGCTGAACACACGCACACACACAAACACAGCCATTCAGGGCTGATGAGCACAGCCTCTCCGGAGACACTCTGGGTGAGAACAGCGAGGTGGAATATTCATGCCACTGAGCAAAGGGGAGGGGGGGGGGTGGTTGGGGGGGGGGGGGGGGGGGGGGGGATGTTGGGAAGCACTGGAAATGCAGTGTGCGCTGTTGTTAAGTCGTAACGGCCACAATTACCCATGCTTTTGAAATGAGGTCTTTTGGCGAGACAATTAACACGAGGTTGCCTCTCGCTGAATTCCCAGTGCTGGCACGGCTGAAAGGTTATCCACGCAGTTAAACTCCAATCCCCCAGATATATAGGCAGCGCTACTGCCACTTTCAGAGGCCACTGTGTTCGGCCGATGTGCAGACGGATGAAAGGCGCGTTAGTGCGGCGAGAGCCACGTCTCGGAATGGAAATTGAATTGCCCCGTCGTCCGAGGTCCATTACAGTCAGGTTAACCCGCGTCACAGCGCGCGCGCGCGTGCTGCCGATGTTCACGTCAGGCGGGCAGGTGCAGTAAACAGGCCTGATGGGCAGCAATGGGTGTAATCAACGGTTGACGCAGACTCCTGAGCCACGCTACGTCTAATTCGATTATTCTAATTTCAAACATGGGAGACTAAAATACTGCATCTGATTTAGACGCATATATACACATCTTAACCAGATTTGATTTCACATATTAAATCATGTAAGAGGCTGTTTTTTTTGTTGTGTAGAAAAAGTTGAATCCATTGATGGAAGTAAATTCCGACAGAGAGGTGTGAACTTCGAAGGTGAAGCATTCAGGGCCTTTATAATGACTGTTTATTTGAATATGCATTTAATCTGATGTCTATTCAGTGTAAAGATAAATATGTGCAGTGTACAGCCGAAAAATGGTCCGTACAGCTGCACCTTTGGATTCGGTACGGGCAGACATACAGTATACGGCAGCGCATATCGGCTCTTACGTCGAAGCATCACGTTGCCGTCAACATTTATTTTATCCCGTCCTCCCTTGCAGACATTTTCTCCGTCTGAAGCCGGCCAATTACCTAAAAAGTCAAATGTCAAAAGTGGGTGAGACATGCGGTAGCAGCTCTGACTTATTGACTGTGTTGATTGCGGTGGGATGTTGCCGCTCCTTGACGCAGCGCAGCCTACCAACACAGCAGCCCGGTCCTCCTTCAACCCCTTCCTGCTATTACCGCTCGCTCCATCAGCGCTATTTATAGGGAGCTAACCTTTTGATACTGGGCCCCCGTCCAAGCACTTCTCCTCCCAGCTGTGTCACCGAGTGGCCTCCGGATCACCGCATCCCTTCCAGTCTGGGATTGGAAGTGATAATTATGCCGAGTCTTCACTTCAGAATCCCCGTTGTTGACCCTCCGGGGTCCGCAATCTCATTTGAGGTGGCCAGTGAATGCTTGGCCTCAAGAGTGAATTACCTTTCATCATGCCATGTGCCACGCTTAGGTCTGGATGACCTTTAGCGCAGCACCCGCAGTCACATAGTCTGAAGTGGAGCATCATTCTCTGCTGCATTAAGGGCAAAAGAACCCGCCAAACACAATCGTTTTTTTTTTGTTCAAATATGTAGTAGGGTTGAGTCGTTCTCATTTTACACTGGTATAGTCACTGGCTTGCATCATCTTATAATTGTCAACCAACTGTACGACAATTTTGTCATGTCGTCAGTCAGCTCAATTCACCTGTGCTGCAAAGCTACATTGTACATGTGTACAATGCTCATAATGTATTGCATATTTAAGCAGCAGCTCTGTATGGACTGCATATCTGGTCTACTTAATATACCGCCTTCACACTGAGGTCAGAGTTAGTATTTTGCATTTTGCATCACAAATGTTGCATGTTAACCTTTGAAAAGTGAAACAGTGCTTGTAGCCACTTTTGTCTCACCATTGGCCTGATTTACTAAGTAGTCACACGAGTGTCTTCTTCTTCTTCTCCTCCTCTTCTTCAGCTTCCTGGTGCATCACTGCCACCCACTGATCCGTGGTCTATGATCACAGGACGCGTGTCTCTCTGGGTCTCTCTCCCTCTCCCTCTCTCTCTCTCTCTGTCACTCGGTCGCTCTCCGAGGTACTGAAATTTAGCACCGTTTGATTTAACATGAATCTGCACTCTTTAGTATTGACGCAGTTTGGCCGGCCCCCCTCCGTACCCTGCCCAACTCAGATGGACGTGAGCCAGAATCCATTTTTAAAGCACTGAGCAAAACAGTCAGGTGGATGTTCCTGCTGCAAAGTCCTGGTGATGCAGCAATTTCCTCTGGCTCGCTCCGAGTCCAGATGCCTTTTTTTTTTTGCCATCGTGACAGCTGCACTTGTGGATGATCCATTTACCTAATAGACCGGTATTTAAATGCATCTGTTCATGGGGAGGCAGTTGTGCTCCAAACAGGCAAATTATGAGCTGCTGACATTTTCACAGGAAGAGAAAGCAACTTCGCGGAGGCAGCTGCAAGTGGAGAACGGGTGACATTTTAAAACCTATGTTTCATTCGGATATTTTATCATCGGAAAAACTAACAGCCGCACGTAGCGCAGTGGCCTCAGAGTACAGCTGGTGCTGTGGTGCCATTGTCTTTGTAGGGAATGAGCCTTGATGCAGATGATGACAGTGACAGCTTCCCCGTGTGCCAGCGCTCTTTTGCAGGGCCATCGCTGCTGCATCCAGCTGTGATTGGTTTAAAGAAATACCAACGAGACAAATCGCTTTTTTATTTATTTTTCCCCTATAGCGCAGTGGTAATGGCCGCACACAGGCCGTTCTCCAGCAAAGACACAGCGCTGTGGAGCTACGTGTGGCTGTGTGAGAGTACTCCTGGGGCGACGGAGTATATTGGAAGTGCAATGTTAGTGTAACTGTAGTTCTGTGAGCACAGGCACATGCAGCTAATGGACTGAGCCAATTAGTTCCTGCAAATGAACATGTGGAGTATTTAAACCTACGGTTCATGTGAAAGGGGTCCGTCGTAGCACTAAAGTCGCTATGTATAGGACAATCCATTTAGCTTCGAGGACATTTGAAATTGATTGCGGTGGTGTTTCGTGGAGTTTTGTTCACTCAGTACAACGTCATCGTAACTGGCGGCCAGAATAAGGACGGCAATGTGATATTTGTAAGAAACCGTAGTACCGTGCTATATTTTGCTGGGTAATTACCTCGGGATGGTTGTGTAGACAACAATGAAATGCACGAGGATCCCAATCATTCGAAAATATCAGAAAATGCTCACATGCTTTCGTGAAAGAGCAAGGCGAGGCTCAGTTGCATTTGCCCTCATCCAATCCCCCCCTGTATTACTCAAGTGCGTCGCCTGCATTGCGCTTATGATACTTCTGGTATTTTTCTCTCCATCATCCACTTCTTCACCTCTCCGCCATTTCTAAGTGCTGTGTTTTACCACACTTATTACCATTCGGGGAGTGCATAAGGGAGGGAAAAACAGAAGCAGAGCGAGAGTCAGTGCAGCCAATACAACAATTCAGCATTACTTGGTATGCATGGAGCAGCCGAAGCTATCGTGTTATAAATTGGCATGTGGCAGCTGGCCAACAGAGCATTGCATTAGTCAGATGCCCTCAATGTATTAAATGCAGTGGGAAGAAGAGAGAGAGGAGGGAATGGGGGGGGGGGGGGGGCACAGCGCTTTGGGGGGGAGGGAGGGGGGGGGGGGGGGGGGGGGGGGGGGGGGGGGGGCACAGCGCTTTCTCTAGATTGAGATCTTAAAAAGGAAAGCTGCTGAACAATATATATCTGTGCAGACGCTCAGACCTGCTGAGGAGATGGTATCAGCGTGCAGAATTACCCAGGACTAAATGAAACGACATTCACTTTGACAAATCATTTCCTCCTGTTGTATGCATAAAGAAATTGGGAAGAAATGATTCCAAACTGCAAACCTGCATTTGTATGACTGTAAAAAAAAAAAAGAAAAAAAAGGCCACGATCGGCCGCTTTTGCTCAATCTGCACAGAGGAAATAATAATATATTTCCCATCGTGTATAGACTTTGCGGTACGTCACTCAGGCTCTGTCAGCGTATTTCTTGCACTGGAGAAAACGTCTAATGCATTGTGAACGGAATTCATTTCTGGCCGAGGACTGCGCACGTTGAGTTACTGGAGGTTACCCGGCAGGTCGTCCAGCCTGAAATGGCACAGCAGTAAAGGATAGTAAAGGAAAAAATGAACTCTTTTAAATGTTCTGCCTGCAGGACCTAAACAAACATATCAGTAAAGCTAAGGGTGCTGGGTAATTTGAACGTTGACACAAACTAGTATGTTAATGACATCAAAAGTAAAAACATCAAACCACTGATTTATTCCTTACACTTAACCTGATGCTGCACCATTATGTAGATTATACTGCAGCAGCACATATAGGAGACGGAAAAAGGTGCGACAGAGTTATTTTATGGAGAGAGGAAGAAAAAAAAAGAGAGAGCGTATGAATTATGATGATATAAAGAACCCGGTTGGACGGCAAAGTTCAAAATAATATTGTGTGTGTTCAATCTCCTGGTGATAATCATCAGCGGAGCCGCTCCTGGTTATACATCAGCGCCAAATCAGCGATTAGACACGCAGTTCCGGGTCTCTGGCTTTAAGGGGAGGATGTTCATAAATAACTGACTATTGAACTGAATTAGTCCATTAAAATGAATATATCATGATTTAATGCTGGGGGAAGATTCCTGAGTAGGTGTGGAGAGCAATGTGTATATTAAGAGATTCCAGCCCACTTTACTGTGTGCTAATTTAAGGTCCTCAGTTGAGCCATGAAAGCCAAGCTAAGGAGCCAGCGAGGTTGCATTAAATACGACACAAGCTTTGGCTTTTCAGCCCTTATCATTTTAGTTGGCTTTTTATTCATGCAGAATAATATACCAATATAAAGGAAAACAAAACACTGTATTGCTTGCATGGTAAACAAAGTGGCTGCAGGTCTCAAAGCTGAATAAAAAAAAAAAGAAATTCTCCGATGTTTAACCATGCACACAATTGCTGACAACAATACTGCAAATGTAAGAAAAAAGAAGCGGTGATCAGATGATTTTAGTACATAATAATAATAATAATAATAATAATAATAATAATAATAATAATAATAATAATAATAATAATAATAATAATAATAATAATAATAATCATAATAATAATAATAATAAGAATACTAAGAATAATAAGAATACCAGCAGTAATTGTCTGGGTAGTGCATGTATACTTTTTCAGCATTTCATTAGTAAATCTATTTTGCTCCCCCAAGTGATTGCTTTTTTCATATTTTGTGCATCCACTGTAATGCATTTGACGTTTGCCGAGGGACTTTATTAGAAACAGAAGTGTGTGAACATGATCGTTGCTGAAGGCGATATTTTCCCTGGGTGGTGTTCAATGGGATATTGAAGTAATATACGCTGAACATGATATTTCTGGTTATTTTTGAAAATGACACAGAAAATCATTTACTCCTTTCTGGTTTATTTTTCAGTTTTGAATGATTTTTTTTGCAATATCTTGGAAAAAGATGAAATCACTTTATTTAGTATTGGTAGGAAACATAAGGCTAGCTACTTACCTGAATATTATGCAAGCTCAGCAGGCTCTGCAAAGGAATGGCAGTGAATGCAACCAAAGGCTGATAACTGTCACTTTGTGTTTCCACCCCATTGACCAGAATGTCTCCATTTAATGAAAGAGGAAATACCCTTCCTCACGCACAAGTGTTCAGCTTGTGTCCCGCTGGGACCGCTGGCCCTGCTCCCTGTCAGTATGGATTTAGGGAAACCGGCAGAGGTTTCGGTGTCAGATGGGTTCGGCTCTCTAGTCGTGTAATTGAATCTAAAAAAAAAAATCAAATGATTAATGGTTCTGGTGTCCGGTAAAAGATATACATACCATTTTCTTAGATGATGTTGTACTGTTGTAAAATATCATAACATATATACGTAAGTAAGTTGGCCTTTCTTCGCTTTTTTTATTTTTAATATTATATATTTTTTTAAATTTTAGATCTATTAATCCAATGTGTGAAAATTGATAACTTGACAATTTGAAAGTTTTTGATTTTTTTCGTTGGCACATCTGCAAACACGCACTGGCGCAAACACATGCGGCGGACTCACATCCGCTTGTTTACCCGTTGGGGGCAATATTGCAGAGGCGCGAGATTGGCCGTGCCGTCTGCTCCACGGTTATGGATTTATGCTTCATCAACATGCCGTCTCTCTTTTAGCCTTGATTATAATTCCCAGAAGCCTTTAATTAATCCGCCTGCAGCCGAGGCCTTATTTTTATTTATAATTATTTATCTCGGAACCAGAGCGAAGCTTTTCTCGATTTACCGGCCGAGTCTCCGACTGCAGTGGAGAGAACCGACCGGCCGAGCGTCCCATAAATTGTTTGGCCTCTCCGAATAATATTTCTCCCACCAAAGTCTGCTTATGCGGCACGTTTCCTATTTATTTGGTCTGCTGCGCTCAATCACCGGGTGCGGGGCGCACATTCACCCGACCTTTGTCGACTTCATCACTTCCTTTGTTTTTTTAGTTTTTTTTGGTATTTAGCCTTTTTTCGGGGGGGAATTTGAGATTCCCCGCCGCAGTGGGACGTCCCAGTTGACATTTCAGCCAATTTCGGGCAAGCTTGCTGTTTTAATTACGCTAAATTTCCAAGTGTCAACATGGGTCTGCTAACGGCCAATAAATTACACAATCAGTGGAGGGGTTGGTACAAAGTGTTTTCTCAATATATACACTCAAAATGTTACTAGAATTGGATGTTTATACTGTTGCACTTTTAAAAGTCGAGCAAAGCCCTGTGTAGTATTTTGGATTTTCATTCTCATCATTCTCTTCATGCTTGATATTTCACCTAATCTGGTAGATATTGATTCAGCAAATAATGCACCGCTTCCCTCTCCTCTCTCACTCAGCTCTGACCACACACACTCACTCACTGGTTTGCTGGAAGACCGTGCACTTTTCACTTTCCAGTATGCGTTTGTAATGATCCCGCCCATGCGACCACTAATCTGGTGCCATGGGTCCACGATCAGGCACAAGCACCCGTCCTGAGTCATACGAGCCTTCAGGAATCCATGCGTGATGATCTATTTTGGTGATATCTTTATTGGTCCTTCACTTCTTCGAATGAGCCAAAACTTGACCTTTAAAATGTCGTTACTCTTAAAGTTTACTCTTGAATCGGAAACAACTTCATGTGAGCCCAAGTGCAGCTGACAAGTAAAACTGAATAAGGAATTGAATTCATTTTAAATCAGCTGAGTTTGTATTTATAGCTGGGCCTTAATTGTTTTACCAGCCCGCTAACAGCACTGCATCAGCACCTTTTAGTATTTTATTGTTAATGCTCTCAACATTGCTGTGCGGCAGACGGCAGGCGGAGAGCGTGCCGGAAAAAAAAAAAATAGACTTCCGAACCTTTCCATTAAATTACTCAGGATGTTTGGAGTGATTGAAGCCCATTGAGCGCAGACGTGCTGCAGTGGATCGAACCCGAGCCGCTGGTATCGGCCCACTCAGATCCTCAGCCACCAGGGCTTCTACTCTTTTCTATTGCTTATTGATTTGAATTCCCGCCGAGGGCTGTGCGTCTTGTACATGGTTCCTTCATATTTCTCAGATGGGTCATTTCTCTTATATACACCTTTGAAGAGGTTTCGGGCATGGGTAATCACTTTGGAAATGAAACAGCCAGTGATATGTTGTGATTTCTGGAACGTTAGACTCGTTCGGGGAACATTTTAGAAAGAAATACTGCTACAGGAATGATGTCATGCGAATGTTCCCTTTTGGCGTGAGGCCTGGCTCCCCATTGGTGCGTTCAAAGTTAGGCGGTGTAAGTTACGGCAGCCTCCATTTCAGACCACAGAACCATGCCAGAGAATTTCATATTCTGCGTATGTGGATTTCCAGGATCGATGCGCTTTCCAGCCCCACTGAGACCTTGGTGACAAACCCCCCCCCCCCCCAAAAAAAGCAGTAGAGAACAGGAAGGTTTAATTCCTTGGTGGACACAACTGTTGCAGCAGCAGATGTTGCTGCAGCTTGTCAGCTCTGACATCCTCCGACTCGCTTTAGATTGATCAAACTCAATTCCACAAAACCAAAGCTATAGTCTGTTTTTTTTTCCCACGCGTCCCACCTCAACACCCGACGTCTACAGTACCCAAAATGCTTCTTTCACGTAGGGGGTGGACTGGGCAAGACCTGTACACAGATGTCGTCGTGGCGGGACGTTGTGTGTCTGGAAGAGTCCCCCCCCAAAAAACAAGCTAATTGCAAATATGCAACTTCAAGTGTACTTCATTCTCTGCACGGATTGCAGCTGCAATAGGAATCCACAGCGTGTTTTTTTTTTAACAACTCAAATTACTCCAGTGGCTCAACGCAAATTGTTGTCTTAACGATGCTCAACTCCGCAGCACTGCACAATAACAAGAAGTAATTCGGCGGCGCACATTATGCATACAATACTGCTCAACCTATTCTGTAATCATTCTTACTGCATCGTGTCCTTATGTGCACGTGCACAGGCATCGTTATGCTGCTATTATTTAAAAGCCATAAACCCAAGGCCCAATAATAATAACATTTGCAGCTTCTGCTCCTTGTTTATTAGTGTCTCGTGCAAAGACATTACTCTGCCATATCAGACTCTGGCCTGATGGATCATTTTCTGTCCCGCCAACAGAAACCAGACACAGGTGCGGTATCCAATGAAGAGCTTTTATAGAGTATACATCGATAGGAAGTGTAATGAGAATCCGGCACCAATTTTTTTGTCCCGATCCACAGCGCAAATGAACACTAGCTGCATAAATGTTTACTCAGCCCCGATGTAAATAGAGAAAGTGATTACGGGCATCATCCCCAGAAGCCAAAACAAAAAACAAGAAATGCATGCTAATGTGAAAACAGTAGAATCATCAGAATATGATAAGTCTGAATGGTAATGAAACATGAATTGAAAGGGGAATACTCTGTTTCCTGCTGCTGCTGCGGTGTCTCCTTTGTGTTCCTAATGTGTGTTGGGTTGCTCACTTGCATGTCGTTTTTAGGAGGCGACATCATTCAAGACATAATGGCTTTGGCCACAGAGCATCCAGATTGTGTTTTGCTGATCATTCCCAGAATGGGGCTTCTAAGAACATTTCTTCCTGCCATATATGAGCACGGGAACGGAACAAAAAACGAAAAAGGGTGCCGCTGAGATGAAGTGGATTCCCTGCAGTATTCGAAGAGTGGACCGTTCTCCAATTGGATTAGGGCGGTGCGCTGGCTGCAGTATTCCCAATTGTCCATATTGTACAAAAACAGCAAATAACCTGTCACTTCCAATCTGAGGAACTTGTTAAGAAGCCAGAGCGTATACATCAGGGGAATCCTGTGAAGCTCGACTGTGTGACTGTGAGAGTGAGCGGAGCGCCACTCCGACCGAGGAGTCCCAAAGAGGTGAAGACATGTCATGGAGATGGAAATCTTCCTCTGCTGGGACTGAGAGTGAAGGCACTGGTGCAGTGTGTACATAGAAAGAAAAAAAAGTGTGTGCATTTACTACATTATATATCTACCCATGAGGTCTTGATGTCTGTAATATCAGCTCTGACCTGGATTTGGCATCGACGGGATTGAGGACTGCAGCTCCCTTTTTTTGTGTTTATGCATGCGTGTGTAGCTGTTTGCGACCTCACCAGTGGGTTCATCCAGGGCCAGACTTCAAACTACATTTACCCTGGCCCGAGTGGAGGTTAACGTCTTCTCTCGCCTCTGCTGTTTTCTAATCATCCCCTGTTATCTGTGAAAAAGGAGAGCGCAGGAATATGGTCTTAGTGTGCGACAGCCATCTTTTTTCCTATTTACCCCTTTCGCTCTCCCGGCCATTTCACCATCATTTGTGAAATCAGCTGTAGCAGCGGGAGGAGAGTTTTTTTTTTTTGCACACAAAATGTACTTCCTGGATTGTCTATTTCATGCCGAGAGGAGAATACGTGAGAGAGGGAGAGGTTAGAACAGTTGGACAGCCGGCTGGAGATGGCCCCTGAACATTTGTCACTCCAAAGGCTGGCTTCTCTTTTGTGAGATTGGATTTTGGTTTTGTTATTGTTGTTGCCAAAAAAAAAAAAAAAAAGAGGGCGAAGGGGGGCGGGGGTCACTCTGCGTCTGAATGCCGGCAGAGCGCCACAAGTGAGAGGAAAGGTGCGGCGTTTTTGATGAGAAAAGAAAGAAACCAGGGTCTGGCCTCGCAATGTATTGTGCGGGGCCCCTTTCGCTCACCTGATGCCGGGGGGCGTCGAAAGCCATTCTGCAGTCACGCTATCTTGTTGTGTGTCTGGAGGATGGAGGCATAGGCAAGTGGTGGCACAACAAATCACAGCATTTCACTCCATTGTGACTGGCCTGGCAAATCCATGAAAAAAACTATCAAATAACTTTTGATTATGGAAAATAATTGTAATTTTTCCCTGACCTTCATTCTCTCTTGTGAAAACTCAGGGAAAAGAACGTGGCCTCGTTTGTGAAGAGATAACAGTTGCTGATTTTCACTTTGACTCGTTAATGTGTTGATCTTTATTTAATGGCACTATTTCTGCAGCTCTTCAAAGATCACTCCCTCTCTTTAGCTTCCTTTCTGTTTTTTCCCCCCTCCGCCCTCCTTCTCTGACTTCCCCTGTTTCTTCTGGTCCCCCCCTGCTCTCTGGAGAAGCCCTTGGCTTGAAGCCCTCTTGAGAAAATGAAGGGGGCAAATATACACGTGTGATGTTCAGAGCTGGATAATGGTGCACTTGTTCAATGTAATTGGCCTGGAAAAGCACTGTAATTTGTGACTGGAGAACCCTGACTTAACGTGAGAAAAAATGTAAATGTGCGGCAGAGGAGCCCCTCGGTTAATCAGTTCTCACAAAGAGAATACTTTAAGTTCATTAGTGTGCCATTTGCATATTCGCCCTCATAAAGGAAGTTAATCCCAGATGAAATTGCATGTTTCTCTCATAAAAATGGGTTCCTTTCATATTTCCCCTCCTACTGCCCCCACTGAAATGTGTTTGCGCATCGTAAAACCCTGTGTCTCTCCATTAAACTTTCTTTAAGGCTCTCACGCGTTTCATGCAGCCGTTATAGGATAATATATACTGTGTATATATATATAACAATCATATTCAGTAGAATATTTAGACTTTTTGCAGGCAGTTGTGGACGATGATGACGATGCCTGTGCTGTTATTGACTTACTGTCACGGTGACATTTAAGCATCCTCTCTCACGGGATGTAATGTATAAGAGTAGGGAGAGTACACCGTGTGTCTGAGAGATCTTAGTGCAAAAAAAACAAAAACAAACTCTGCCTTCGCTCCAATTCTCCACAAATAAAATCAGGCACACAAAGGAAATTCACCCCAGGAAACTAATCAGGAATGAAGGACTCTTTAAAGAATTGTGTATCCTCTTAAATCATCATGTAATGAGCAATAAAAGTACAAAATGGGATTCAGCTTCATTCGCACCTGAATCACATGCTAACTAACAGCTTCTGTCTCTGGGTGCACAACAGTTCATCTAATGCTGATGGTGATGTTTCCAATCTGGTGGAGTTCTGCTCCCCATAAGGCTCTGTAGTTTTTATCAGGCGGTCTGTTTGTCATTTAGGTTTGTACCATAAATAGAAGCCTCATCCCAGTTTCTAACTCCACCTACTATTGCATGTTATTGTTATAAAAACCTCAAAATTGTATTGCACACAAAAGCCTTTTGCAGCTTCTCGGATAAGACCATTTGCTTGTAGTTTTTTTTTTTTTCTGGGCCGGCCGATTCCGGTTTTTGGTCTCAGTATGACTTGGCGGTGCTGGACGTTTTCCAAAACCAAATCTCTTTGGGCTTGTAAGCTCCGGATTCCTGGATGTTACCCACACTGCAGGAGGATGCAATATGAAGGTGGAGGGAACAAAAAAAAGAAAAAAAAGAAAGGGGGTGGAGAGAGTTGAAAACAAAGCCATCAGGTTGATTGGTTGTCTGGACGGGGGCCAAAGGGGGAGGACGGAGAGAGAGAGGGAGGGAGGGAGGGAGAGGAGGAGTGGAGGGAGGGAATGACGAACAAAAAGAGGGAGGGAGAGATTGTCTTGGAGCCTTTTAAGTGCTCTCCGGAGGGGTCAGGAGGATGCCAAATCCGTGGGGCTCCCACCGTGCCTGTGTGTGCGTTTGTGTGTGTGCGTGCGTGCGTGCGTGCGTGCCCGTGAGAGCGTCCTTCTGTATACCTGTGTGAGCCGATCTGCCCATTTGTCCCGTGTTTGTACCTGCGGTGCACACGCGTGTTTGGTGGAGTGCGTAATTGCTCCCAAAGGTGCGGATTCACATAGGCTCCTGTCAGATGAGGAATGTCTACATGAAGATTTGTGTGTGTGTTTGTAGGTGTGTGTGTGTGTGTCATAGCAGGTGCACCACGACATCTTGTCCACCTGTGTGAGCAGCATTTGGAAATCTTTGTTGTTGTCGTCGTTGGAGGTTCAGTCATTGAGAACACTTCATTTCAGATTGAGACGCGGTGACCTTTGCACAGCGCAAGTTTTTGAGTGAAACTCCTCAAAATCAAATGGACTGTGGTCTGCCAGGAAACATGCTTCACCTTAATGCACCCATTCCCACGTTGAGATCACATTTCCACTAATGGAAGCGAGGATCCACTGAGTCGGAACTAAGAACCTCGTGTATTTAGTTCCAACACCATAGAGTGATTGTGTTACAGCATATTTTTCACATAACCTTTTTTTTCCACTTCACATCACTCTATTTCACTTTTTTTAAATAAATCACAAGGGGGGCGGGGGCGAAACATATTTATTAAATGGAAATAGTCTCAGCAATAAAAAAAAAAAACACTATTTGTAGTGTCTGGGCTTTCAAATGGAAGTATCACATTTAAAGGCCTCCACCAAGTAGTTTTTGCCCTGGTTTGCCCTAAACATTTAGCTCCTGCAGATATTGTAGGAATACACACAAAAAATACAACAGTATATAGACATTATGATTTCCTATTGGACACTACGCATGCCCTCGTGTGTGGTTTGTGGTCCTGCCATTGTCTCTCGATTCTCGTATTACTCTCTTTTAACCTCATCAAGATGAATATTTGGAACACCGCCATGGATGATGAAGTCAATGCAATCCATTCCATGCTAATCGGAATTCTGCACATTGCATTAGACAGAGGCACTCTTCAGCCAGCCATTTTTCATTTTCCGAGGAATGGCTACAATAGGCGACAACAAATACGATCAGTATTCACACCGAATTAGTTTGCAGAAAATAACGGCAACTTCCACCAAGGGGGTATTGAAATGAAGAAATTTCCGAGGCGGCAATGATTTAGAAGTGATTCGACAAGAAGGGTAGGAAATAAAATGCACACATACACACACACACGACTGAGACAGAGGTGGGCCTCCGACTGTTCATTATGAAGGGCATCCACAGTTCCCATCCAGCTCTCCCACTGTCAACACGATTCTTTCACACCGGGCCGTCTTTCCTCCTCTGCCTGCCCCTCTTCTTCGTTCCTTCTTCTGTCCTCGCCGGGGCGAACGACGTCTGAGCGTGCAAAGAGAGAGAGAGACATAGAGAGGGAAAAAAGTAAACAGGGGGAGCAGATCTGCAGGACAGCTTGGAGAGCAGCGTGCGGTCGTCCTCGTCACTCCTCCCCCCGCCCATCCACTGTACCTGTGTGTGGCCCGATTGGGTGTGGGGGCCCGGGGGTTTCGCACCTCCTTAGCAGCCAGGCAATCTGCTCAGCGAGCCCCGGCCCGCCTGTTCGACAACTCACGGACGCACACACAGCGCGCCCGCCCGCCCGGTCAGAGCCCAGGCAAGATGGTGGCGCGCGCACAACTCATGCGCACAATCGGCCCTCATAGAAAAATGAAATCGAAAATTGATTTATGAGAATGTAAAATGCAAATACAAATTCGTCTTTACCCAAAGATGTGGACCGCTGGGAAAATGCTAGTAAAAGGAAAACTATGTCTAAGCATTAACACTAATCGGCAGTTGTTGAGCCCTGTCTGAGAAAACAATTGAAGCCACAGTTGAGTTTTGGGTTGAACATCAAAAAAAAGAGAAGAAAAAAAGAAAGAAAACTGAGTTCCAGTCACGAGGTTCAGGCCTGTTTGAGAGTCATAGTCCAAAACCGCCCCCAAACGTGTCGCTAACTGGCAGCTGACATACTTCCATCCCTTGAGGTCGCTTCCATCCCCTACCTCCAGACTGCGTTCGCCAGATAGGCATGAGACACCCCCCCCCCCCCCCCCCCCCCCCCCCCCCTGCATGCACCCCCCCCCTACCCCACC
This sequence comes from Colistium nudipinnis, assembly GCA_016785305.1. Lineage (NCBI taxonomy): Eukaryota > Metazoa > Chordata > Actinopteri > Pleuronectiformes > Rhombosoleidae > Colistium > Colistium nudipinnis. The sequence goes on from JAFBJU010001433.1 coordinate 2,033,492, forward strand.
GAGCTCTGGGCTTCTGGATATAAGGAGCGAACAGCTGTTTGAATTAAATCTGCAAGAGTGAGTCGAGACGGGGCCAGGTTTATTGAAGCGATGTGGACTGTCAGATTGATGGAAGACAAGGGGGGAGACGGCTGGGCTTGTTACAGCCCAAGCCAAACTGGATTCTCCGGCTGTAAGCTGCTGTAAATCTTGTCTGTTTGATGGGGAGATTAGTTGTAATTCTGAGGACATAAATACGGTGTTAGCCGGGGAAGTGAAGCCGGCTGGAAAGCTGCAAACGTCGGGGATATAGCCACACATGACATTGGAGATGTTTGCTTTGCTTTAACACATGCATGGGGCTTTTTTGGTTTTGTGTGTGTCTTTGTTTGCGGCGCTTTGTGGGTATCAAATGCCATTTTTGAAAACAGCCAACAATGCAAAAAAAAATAATCAAAAACTTTGTCTCATTAGGAAAACCATGAATGGACATTTTTTTTTCCTTTCAATTTGTAATATAAGTGGTGCACATAACTTATTTAGCCAAAGTATGGTGCAGTTGACCAGAGAACATTTTGTGCGACAAATTTACATGGAAGGTTTTCCACCCTTTTATCCTCTATTGTGTTGCACATGAATTATAGTGACTGTACAACGTTGCTGCAATGTGTGTGCAGCTTCCCCCCCTGATGGCCTCTGCAGCAGAGTGCATGTCGCGTGTGTGTGCGTGCGTGTGTGCAGGTCGCGTGTGTGCGACACCGACGGTGGGGCACCAACTCTTTTTGAAAGTGACTCTGACAGTTTGGATAACAGTGCTGCCCTGCGTCCTCACTGCCCACACACACACACACACACACACACACAGTCACCCTGCCTTCAGATGGCGGGCTCCTCCGACGCCAAGTGTTAGGGGCCAGCTTATAATTAAGTTGCCTGCCACACGGTATTATATATCATCAAGGGCTCGACATTGGCCTTGAGGAAGTAAAAAAAAAAAAAAAAAAGAGGCAATGCTTTTGTTTGCCATCTAATAAGGGTCAAGGCAGTGGCATGGTAAATTACAGTTATTTCGACAATTTAGACAGTAAACGTAGGCAGGCATCAGCTCCTGCTTCTCATGTGCAAGTGTGTGGGTCTGAAGCAGAGAGCAACAATGATCCTGGTGGCTGATTGAATTCAGTGACAGTGTCTGTGTGTGTGTGTGTGTGTGAAAGCCAAATACCGGTCAATGGTGAAAAAGCCAGAACCCACGGAGATGTGAGAGGGAAGAGGGAGCGCCAAGTGATGGCAATTAATGTTGTTGTTTATCAGCTGGAGGCAGATTCTTCTCCTTCAATTAACTCAGTGTGAGCACACTCATGTGGTGCAATGAGTCCTGCGTCTATCTGAGTGGACACACTTGTACACGCTGTGCAATGCACATGTCGCACCACTTGTGTCTCTTGCCTAGCCATCTCGGTACCGTACTTGAACCCACGCACACGAGTGCACACATTTATCTGTATTTTTAGTGTCATTCTTTGAATTTTCCGCATTATATCCCATTTTCAGTGTGCCAACATTCACGCCATCCACTTCCAGCCAGGTGGCACCTGTATTCCATCTGGAGTCCTTAACTCTTTTTAATATTGGAAATGAGGACATTAGGGCTAATAGAAAATCTAAATTACATTCATCTTATGTTCCCTTTGGCAATTACAATTACACGCCGTGGATTAAACAAATAATTTCAAGACGCAGTTTAGCCGTTTAAGTTGAATGTCACCTCAGCAGGTGCGACTCCGGTAAAGTCCAATCGTGATTGAAATATTATATTATCTCCGGCAGGTGTAGGGTCCCAGTGTGACGATACACACTTTGAAAACACACGTTTGTGTGATGGATGGCGGTTTTATGGGCGAGGCATACTTAAATCGTAATGATCTTTATATGGTTGAGAGGTAGACTCTCAGCCAACTGGAACTAAATGAGCACAGAGGGTATTGCGGATTCTAACCTTGCCCTTTCTCAATTAGAGCCGTGCACACCGATTTCCCCCCCCGTCTCAGAGGCTGTTTTGTCCCCTTGTAGCTACTCCCTCCCTGCAATACTCTGTTTGAGAATTACAAGAAACTAATTCCCGCCTGTTTGGCACAGTCTGTGAATAATGGCAGTGACAAAAAAGGGTCGCTCAGCAGCAATAGTCGTACAGGCTCTAAGCACTGTTTTGTTAGGCTTGACTAGCTTTTGTAATTATGTTTTCCCTGCAACCTCCCCTGACCACGTATAGCCCCAAAACTGCAGAATTCAAATTACTGAAGTATAAAATGCATTCCACTTTGCAATGTAATCACAACCAAGTCCATTTAAATTTTTGGTGTGTTTCATTTTGTGCATAGAACATTTGGAGAGAGTAGAAAAAAAAGAAAATTCATTTTCCTAATTGTTTTTTATTAACAATTGTGAGTGCGTTGATTGTATTGCGCCAAAGAATATTTGAATCCAAACAGTTGTGTGACCTGGAGTCACTGTGGGGTTAAAAAAAGGTGACTGACTTATGACTTATGAAAATGTTCTTTTGTTTAAAACTAGTTTGTTTCCCGTCATGGTCTCATTTGCATCCTGGACTTAAAAAGTTTCAATTTGCTTTGGAAACTTTGGAAAAATAAATGAATTGCCCCTCCCATGCTCTTGAAAAAAAAGACTTTTTTCAGCTTATGGGTCTCTTAGCTTGCTGTGAAACCTCTTTGTATAAGCCTTCGTGTTTTGCATCATGGTATAATTAACATTAACGGTTATTTTAAATGGTGATGTCTTCACAACAGCAATGGGGGGGGGGGCATATGTTCCTAAATCCTGATAAACGTATCTCACTGGCCCTAATTACCTCATTACAATCAACGGCTCCATGCTGGCAATCTCCCAGTTACATCATGGAGCATGTTTGGTTGTCAGAAGGTTGGAGGTGGGGGAGTGTTGTTCCTTAATGACACCCAGCGTGGAATCCCCCCCCCCTCCCAAAAAAATAAATAAATAAAAATAAATAAAGTCGAACACAGTGATTAGGAGCTTACACAAACCCAGAAAAGGCTGCAAACAGTGATTAGTGTGTAATTGTAATCCTGTGAAGGAAAAAGGGGGATCTCCGCTTGTGGAGGCAGCAGAGGAAGGGGATAATTAATAACAAGGAAAAGCACAGTGGGTTACGAAAAGGCCACGAAAACGGAACCAGACATTTTGAATATTAATTTCGACTGAATTTACTTTCTGGGAGTAACTGCGTCGTCTAACATTGCCGGTTTGCTCTTTGAAACCGTCTCAGCCAAACAAATGGAATTATTTCTGGCTTCACAATGGCTGGGCTATTGACTGACTCTGTTTAGTTCGCTCCCGCCAGCGTATCAATAGAGGATGTGCTAAAAGACCGTGCGATTAAGGATAGCCTTGAACCAAAATAATTTCCCGGGGATTATCTCAGGCTCTGCTTTCCCTTCCTGTCTTCATCCCCCAACACATTCTCCCCGCGTGTGGTCAATTAGAGTGGGTCAATGCTGGCAGGGTCAACCCCGGGGTCTGTTGACCACTAGCGGAGGCAGCTGCCCTCTCTGAGACCTCATTGGCCACATCGCCCCTGTCTATCAGATGGAAGGGGCGGGGGCGGCAGAGGGTCTTTTCCCCCCTCCCCGGGGCCTTCTAATGATGACGGGGGTGGGGGGCTTCTTCCAGGGCTCATTAAGAACATCATGTGGTGGAGTCTCCCCTTTAAGAAACCTATAAAAGAGACACAGCGTGTTCTCACCAGGATTATGGGCCAATTTACGGAGGGTGAAGCGGAGCGGCCTGCACTCCACTGTATCTGAAAGTGTATCCTGCAGATGTGAGCGCACAATGTTGGCGTTTCATACAAATGGGACCGGTGGAATGAGGCAGCGGCGAGTCTGTCAGCATAACAAGAGCGCTGCCCATGACCCCAACACGCCAGGCAGCTCTCTCTCTCTCTCCCTCCCCCTTTCCTTCTGCTTTCGTTCGGCCGAGAGTCAAAGTTCTCCCTTAATCAGCACAGTGATCCCGTTGGCAGGTGTTAGTGAGATTTTTTATTTTTTATTTTTTTTGATGGCTTCCTGATCTCCCCTCGGGGACCACGCTGGCCTCCAAGCAGCGGGAGATGTCATCAGGAGGAGAGCCACCACCGGAGGGGACAGAATCAGGCAAATTCCTCTCGCAGCATGAGGGAAAGGTTAATTCAAGCTCAGATTAAGCACGCAGAATTACAGTAGCGGGTTATTAACATGCAGGTGGCTCAGTAACAATTCCTCCGTTTCTTTTTAAGACTGATCAGGTCACAAGTTTATTAGTTTCACCTAAAACGAACGGGGTCTATTACCAGAGTACTGCAATAAATCAAATTTCAGTTTTGGAAGGATAATTTGAATTTTGCATTGGAGTGTAACGTTTTTTGTGTCGTAGCGAAGCTTATTTTCCGCAGGTGCATCTAAATATGTCTTCCTTTCTCAAGTGATGTCCTATTCCTTTGCACCTGTAAACTTTTTCACTCCACTTTCCACCCGGACCCAGATTTAGTTGGGTGCTGCTAATTGGCAATGACTGCTTCATGCATATTGTATGCCAGGATAGCTTTAAGTCTCTTTTCACCTGAGTCATTTAGCTAATTTCCCCTTACTTGACGTGATGACTTGAAACAAGGGATGCTCATTTGTCAAATGTGCAGTTAATTTCACAATGCTGACCACAAGTTACAAGCCAATAATGTCTATCTATTAGGATGCTGCCACAGAAGCTGACAGGATAATTAAACAACTTTTTTTTCTCAGATTAGACTTAAACACCACTAACATTTTTCAACGATTTTTTCTGATGCTGCGGTGCGGGCCATGCAGATTAGGCACGCACCGTGCAGCGGTTGTGCTTACGAGGTAAATAGTTGAGCTTTTCGAAAGTGGTTGGAGCAGAGAGGAGCTGATTTGTGGAGCTGCACTCTCTCTCTCTCTCTCTCTCCTGCAGCGTCTTCTGTCACATCCAACTATCAAAGTTTATGCGTCAGCAATCTCTGCTTGTCATGAGGGCTTTGGGGAGAGATTGGTTTCCAACATTCTCCCCAGAAATATTTTCCAACGAGGCACGAGGGGCGGAAATGTGTGGCGACGCGCTCCTCTGCTCCGCGATTCTGTCAGAGGCGTTTTCACACAAAAAAAAAGAGCCGTTCGGGCCCAACGGGCAGATCTCTCTCAGGTTGTTGTCAATTAAGACAACGTTGTCGCCTGCCCGAGTGTTTGTGTGCACTTTTGTGTCCAGGCGAGCCGCATCCTATTGAGAATGGGTTCAATCCTGGGGGGGTGCGGCGGCGGAGAGGAGATCCATCATTTGTCGTCCGTGTGCTGGCGCGCATTGACGTGTTATTGTAAAACTCGTGGCTCCAATGCACACTGCAGCTTTTAGAAAAAATGTTTATCTGTTATCATGTGCATGAAGGGAAAGCCCTCCTGACTCACACACTCCTGTGTGATATGACAAAGGAAAGGGAGGGGCACTCTCATGCTCAGTGTACAGGCGTGCAGTATTTAGAAAGTATGTTGGAAATGTGTGTAAATGTGTCATGGTGGAAGCCCTGATCCGTCAACAGCTTTTCTTTTTGTCTCTCCACTCTTTCACAGAGGAGGATGAGTGGGGAGTCCTTCCAAAAACCGGTTGTGCCCTTTTTTAGTTTCTTCTCCAGCTTTGTGGTCGGTGTCTTGAAAAGAAAAACAGACTAGACTTGAATGCATAGTCTCTCACCCACACACACACACACACACGCACACTGTCTGCCAAGACCATTATTTTCTGGCTGTTATACCTGTCCAGTCACATATTTAGGTCTGCCTGCCTTCCTGTGGATTTCCTGAACTAGTAGGATGAGGCGCTGATTATAGCCTTCCAGCACTTCAGATATTCTTGGAGGGTCATACTGTTACCACCTCCAGAAGACATACAGAAACATACATATACACACATACATACATATCATGGCTTTACGTACATATTGGTTGTCAATAGTTTGAGAGATGGTTATTTCCAGAGAGGAGCCTTTTAAAGTATGCGGGTGGTGCATTCCAGGCCCAAAAAATAAATAACAAAATCTGGAGCTCCATCTTGGGTCATCCTCTGGCTGCCCCGGCTCTTTCCCCCTCATCTGCTCTCTCTTTCTAATTAGCTTCTACAGCGCGCACAGACTGGACACGGGCCTATAATGGAGCCAGATGTTGGAGGAGATTTCACCCCGCAGGGAAATGTTTTGTTTACTACAAGATGAAAACAACTCTCTTCCCCTCACTTTCCTTTTTCGGGGTTGGATATGTGCAAACAAGCACACTATGCCCCTCTTGCTCCGGCTGACTGCCAGATGCCAAGAACAAGTTAGAATGGATAGATTTTTCCTAGCTTTGTGTATAGCTCCATTTATATTTAGTTCATTGAAAGAACATCATTAATGTGCTATTTGTTTTGAGTTGGAAATATCTAAAAATGGCTGGCCGCATTCATTTTGTGCACGATCCATACTATGGAAATCCATATTTGCCTGCATCAGCAGAAAAGTCATGCCGGCGCTTCTCTGTTTACCTCTCATCCAACATGGGGTGACAACCATTATCCAGCTCAACACTTATTGCCACAAAATTGATGTCTGTAACCTATTTCTTCGGATGATTGATTTAGCTTGGGTTCGGCCTGTCGGAGGATCAGTCAGCGGAAGGAGAGAGAAAGTGAGGGAGTCTGGCTCTGCAGAGGAGAAGAAGAAAAAGAAAAAACAAACACTTGGAATAGACTTCATCTGCATGGCATACTGATTCCTGGAGCGGGATTAGGTGTCCGGGTCGATGGGTTCGACTCAGGTTGTCAGCGCTGCTGTGTGAGTGAAGAATAATACCCTCACGCTCGTCAGCGTCTCGAGATCCACCGAGGTTGTCATTGGGTAGCGCTCGCCCCTCAAACGAGTGGCTGGATTAGTCCAATAGCAGTGCTTTACCAGGAATCAGGCTGAGGTGAGATGAAGTCCACGGGGAGGTCGCGCCACTGAGTGACGCAAAGTCACAAAGTAGTCACTTTGAATGGGTCTCAATTAGAATGAAATGGCTTTGGTGGCGACACTTCTTAAATTATCATGCGAGAAACAACAACATGTGGTCATTAAGGATGAAAAAGAGAAGAGAAAAAAAAAAGTTTGGAGGTGACACGGTTTATTATCCACCAGATTTAGACCTGGGAGAAGGTTGTTGGGCTCGTTTGAAATGTTTTTTTAAAGGCACTTAATGAAGAAAAAAACGTCCAACATGAAAGATTGGCCGGTGCTTTGAAAAGTTAAGTTGAGCACATCTGTCCTCTAGAATGAAAAAAAAAAAAAACACTTTTAAAACTCTTCTCAGCACAAATCACATGCTTGCTTGCTTTTAATTCTCACCCACCTCATTCCGGTCTGCGAGCATCAAGAGGGAGAAAAGGCACAATCACATTCGCTTGAAGTCAAATCTGCCTTTTGTGAAATGCCAATCCAATTAGCTCCTTCCTCGTTTAGCTCCCCTCATCCTCAATGGAGGTGTTTGCATCTTTCACAAGGATGATGTGCAGTAAAAAGGAGCATTTAGTAAACAGTGAGGCCCTAAGGCTTCCCTCTGGGACTATTCCAGCTAGGTGGCTAATGGAACGGCTCCATTAAAAACAAAGAGGGGGAGCCGTGAAGGAGGCCGTGTGGAACACCAACAGACGCTGGTGGGGGGGGACTCGAAATAAAAGGATCACCCTCGTCCCCCTGGGGAGGGGTGGCGCTTTCGGGGGGCATGCGGGCATGTGACTCCTGATCAATACTCTTATGATTGGCACTGAAAGGGAGAGACCCCACAGGAATATGATATGATGGAACATTTTTCACAATTTTGACTGAGAAGCGCTCGTCCTGACAAGCCTGCTGATGCAAACTGCTAGGCGGTGTGTCGCTTTAACTTGTCTTATACAATATCTCATTATAGATGATGATGATTATGAGGATGGGCACATTGTAATAAACCCCCAGTTATCTTTTGATTAATGGGAGATCATTCTGACGGTATGGCTGCGGTGTAAAGGTATTCAATTATATATATTTTTTCTCACTAAAGTTTATGTGGTGTATGTTCGGTGCAAACCCTCCCACTAATGAGTATCTTACCGTGTCTGACTAAAGGCTTCTGGTCGTTCATGCCTTTTCTTTTTTTTTTCTCACCATTAAGTTTTTGGAGTGTATATGGCTAGGAGGGAAAACCCAACCGACCTCAAATTATCCTCCTCCTTTTCCGGGCTCTTTTCATCATTTCAGCTCTCTCGCAGACCGATCCTTTACTGTCGGACATTTCACCCACAGTTATATCTGCTCCTGCTCCCACATTATTTTTCTCGCTTTCTTCTTCTCCTCTCCTCGCTGCGGTCCCTGCTCTCTGCCAATTTCATGCCAGGCCAGTCCTTGGAGAATCACCAAGGGCATTGGAAACAATCGGCAGACTCTTCCGTCTCCCCAAAACAGGCCCGAGTTCTTCATAATCCACCGTTTACTTATTTCCCCTGTTGCATTTTTTTTTCTTTTTTAAAACACCAGACACAAATTATTTTTAGACACGGCACTCGTTTCCTATTTCGCATTTCACAGTTCAAGATTATTTATCTAAACACAGCGCTGTGCGAGTGTGCATTCTGTGGCCCGGAGCTATTTTCCACATGGGCAACCGTGAAGTCGTATTGACACTCAACATATGGTCGGCCCTGTTTGGAGATACACTTGCAGACTCCCAACGTTTCACTTGTCTTAATGAATAATACCACGGTGGAATCCAGCGTCTGGAATCAGTGGGGTTTTGTTTTTTTTCCAACAGCACCAACAATGCTTTCATGCATGAATTAACGCTGCGCATTTCCATTTGCACATGGTGCTGGGGAACACAAGGGGGTTTGTAATTTCATTTGCAATATTATGGGACGGGGAGGGCCTTAAACATCCCGCTTGTAATAAGTGGCACCGTTTTATGTTGATTTCCATTCCATTTCAGCCCAGTACATCCCCGCGCGGTAAAGAGATTGAAGCATTTGAGCAGAATCAATGATATTTTACGGTACTAAACCGCCAATCCTGATATACCCCTTTTGTTATTGAAATGCATCTCTTTCAGAGAACCCTGGCTTTGTACCAAGAGCTCTTCCTGTGTGCACGGAATGGAAGCAACCTAATACTAAGTGACAGGATAGGAAAAGGAAAAGAAATATAATGAGATCTCATAAATATAGTTTTGGAGAGACGGTCGACTGCTGTTTCAGACAAAAGGAGATATTTCTGTCCGCGGGCCTAATTTCAGTGACCTCTGCGACGGCAGAGATAGAAGGGCGAGAGGATTTGTGTATTTTGTGAGAATGAAAGTGTGTCTCATTCCTTGTGTTTGTGAAGGTCACGTTTGAGGGGGCAGAATGACGCGGTTACATCCATCTCCCGCTGTGGCTTTGAGCAAGGGCCGAAAGAGGAGATGAGCTCGCGGTCTAATCATATTATGCGGGAGCATTTAAAACAGTGGGCAACGTTTGTTGTTTCATTTAGTTCAGCATGAGAACTACAAATGTGTGGGTGTCAATAAAATATATATGAATATATCTAACTCGAGACGCTTAAATCAGAAGGCAGAAGGCATCGGAGCAGCGTGCCCTCTATAAGTCAACCTCCCAGAAAGTTTAGCATGGTCGTGCGGCCTTGGATCACCATATGCCTGCCACAAACTCCCAGTCCGTCGAAGCTGTGACCCCACAACCCCAGTGCCAAACACAACTCCATCTCGGAAATCCACTTCCGCTCATTAGGAAAGGACCACAGGGCCGGTACAGTAAGGTTCTGATAGACAAGGAGCAAACATCGGGGTGCAGGTTAAGTGACAGGACAGATGGTCTGAGACTTCAGCCAAAGTCACTTTACCCGCTTGCACTCGTTTCACCTTCCTCTGACCAGACTGTACTGCAGTTGCTGAGTAGGCAGATACGCCACATAACGGGCCAAAAATATTTCATTGTCGTTTAATTGTGTATTTTTGTTGACTTTGCTCGTTTTGTCTGTGCCTTATATATTGTATGACGTCTTACACGACATACATTTTAAAAGCCTGACTTTATATTTGAAAGTTTAGTCCCGTACTCCCCAACACAGGAGCCTCCTCCCAAGGGTCACGAGATCAATCTGAGAGGTCGGGAGATGATGACTATGTTGTGAAAGCAGGAAAAAAACGGAGGAATATTCTGTATTCTTTACTTTCCTGTTGACATACTGGGCCATTGACCTCTTTGGGCCTCAAACAGTTATTGTAAGTGCATCAGCAATCAGAAATTTAGGGCGGAAATCATAGTGTTTTTATGTCGACTTTAAACGACACTAAATTGAAACCCTATCTGTCAAATAAATATAGTGTACAATGAATGATATATCCCACGGGGCTGCGAGAATTCATTTTAGTAATTTTTTTTTGTAATTATGGGCCTTCACAACCTGTCTCATTATTGCAGTGCCTCGTATGACAAGACTATAAATGAGTGTCTGCACACTATGAGCCTCTTTTTAGATGATTTGAAGCTATTTTCCGGCACGTCTGTTCAATTTGTGAGCATTTATCGGATTTTCCGATTTTTGGACACAAATATTAGGATAATGGCCGGAGCAGAAGCCCCCTGCAGGTTTCACCAGTGGTGGAGCCGCTGATTATGAATCCTGATTGCTTCCAGCAACGCAGCTCTGTCCTGCCTGCCAGGAGTGTGCCCGTGCAGATTTATTTGTGTTGTTTCTCTCCTCTGATGTGCTTGGATTGATGGCAGAGAATGCTTTTACAGTATGCGGCAAAAATAATCAAATGCAAATGACCAAATCTAAACTTGATGACGTTTTTCTGGAGGTTTTGTCTTTGTTTTTTTTTCCACTGTTGAGAAATGAGACCGCTTGCAGACAGAGGTGTCTACCTCCAGGGAGCATAATACCACAAGTTGTAGTGCAGACAAGGACAGTCTGGACGAGTTGTGAAAACACATAATGGTGTCGGAAAAGGTTCTCAGGCTGCATCAAAGGGGAGGGCAGAGGGAGAGCTCGCTATGGATTGAACACTCTCAGCCTTTCAAACAGGCAAAGTTCATTTTATTGACAAGTTTGCTTTTAAGATGAAATCATTCCGCTCTGTTTCTGTAGTTCTTCACGACCCGACGCATTCAACCGACACACACACAGACACACACATGCATATGGCCTACAGCACAGATGGATATTGATGACAGTGCAATACCCATTGGTGTAATTAATGCCCAGGTTATATTGGAAGGACATGGACAGCGATGTGGGCCATTTATCACCGGTGGGCTTGCTTATTCTTGCCCCATTGGAGTAGGCCGGCTGAGTAGAATCTTAATTGCGGGCCCCCCCCCCCATCCCCCCATGAATGAAGACAGGAAAGTCAAACAGTTAGCCAACCATCTCTCCTCCTCGTCTGCACAGCCTGCAACAAGACAGGGGAGGAGGAGGAGGAGGAGGAGGAGGAATACATGTGTGACGGTGAGAAACGCACACGTGTGCACACACATGCCCACATTCTGGATAAGTGCGTCTATGTGTGTGTGTGTGTGTGTGTGAGACAGGCGGGGGTCCATCACACACACGGCAGGACTCGGAGTAGATTACAGAGCTCCTGAGGAAAATGTTTCTCAGCCCTCAAACTGACAGTGGAAGAGGATTGACCTCCACCACGCCCCTGAAAATAAACATTTACACTCCTCGTACAAATACACAACGCTGTGCAAAGAGACAGAAACCTGGAGCACATCAAAAGCAAAAAATAAATAAAAAATTCTGCCAAATGGAAAATCGACAGGGAGCTTGGCGTCTGTATTTGCCCCGAATGGAGTCATTTTGTGGAAGATGTGCTGCTGAAAATGTGTTTCAGCAGGCCAAATCTAAAACGCTTTACGTGTTCCGCTGCCAGCCTCACCTTTTGGAAAAATTCCCAGCTGGAGTTATTTTATTTATTTGAGGCTTCCTTTTTTTCCCCCAATGTGGAGTGTTAAGGTGGAGGGACACATGGTTTGTCAGCGGAGTGTCTAATTGAAAACATAAATGTCAGTGAGGAAGCGACGGGATGGTGGGATAGCATGGCAGAGGAGCAGGCATGCTGGGAATAACGAGGAGCACTCATTACCGTGGCTGTGTTTTAGTGAGGTGGGCGGGGCCTAGGGAGGAGGGAGCAGAGGAAGGAGCAAACTCAACAAGAGACTGATGGGAAGGCAAAGTATTAGAAACACAGAGAGAGGGCGCATCTGGGAATATGGGTCATTTCCCATGAAATGTGATTTTCTACTTATTTAGTGTGTACAGGAATCATTTAGATGGATTCATTTAAAGCCGGTATGAGGAAAGGAACACACCGTCGTACTCGCCTCTCTTCATGGTCTTTGTGTATCATCGCACACCGTTGTGTTTGTTTTATCATTAGTTCGGACCTCCAGTGACTAACTGCCTGCTCGGCCCACGCTCCGGGTGAGAAATGCAAATATTTCCACTGCACTCCATTACGGCATGCATCGCAAACAAGAGACACCCCCCCCCGCCTCTCTCTCTCTCTCTCTCTCTCTTCCCCAGACCACTTGTGTCAATAGAGGGGAGGGGAGAGATATAATATCATATGATAGACTGCTGACCTTTCTCTGGGATCAGAGGCGTCGGTGGGATGACAAATAACCTGCGAGGTCTGTTTGAGAATGAGCATATTTTTCCCCATAATTACAAAGTTATGGCCTTAAGCTAAAGAAAGAGACATTTTTCATCACCAGTCGCTCGCACCAGTAAACGGAGGACATGAAAGCCTTCAGAACTCTATTCCATCTTTGAGAAAGATCTTCTTTACAGTCATCTACTTGTGTAACGCCGGGATTTCTGTTCTCGGGCAAACCTGACATTTCTTCCGTTAGCCAACAGCGACACGCCCACTTGTGGAGGTTGTGGGAAGCAAGGAGTCGTCGCGAAAAACGGCATCAATCCTGATGATTTTTATATGAATCGCCTCAAAGGCTGGCTCACCTCAAAGTACAGAGAGCGGCTCATGAGACGTACACCAGGGTTGACATACGCCAGAATCTTGCTTCAAGGGATATTCAATTATAGACTGGTGCTTCTTGTTGGTCACACACACACGCACACACACAGGCCGACGCTGTGTGGTGGAGGAGGGAAAGTAAAGTTCTGCCTCTCTCACAGACATCTGCAGTGTGTGCTGTGTGCACAATACATCTCTAGCCCCCCCCCCCCCCCCCTTGCGTCTGTCCCCTTCAACCCTGCGGCTGAAAACACTCCATTGTATCCCCCCATGTTGACTCTCAAGAATAACTGTCACCAGCTCTGCAGCGCCGAGAGGGGGGGGGGGGGTGCCTGAGTGGTGTTTACATGTGCGTGTGTGTGGGAGGGGGGGGCAGCCCATCTCCGCTGAACTGATTGGCACGGCAGCAGACACTAATCTCATGTGCCAGGTCGGAGGCATGGCACAGGCTGCTATCACTTCAACAGAAGTAGAGCTGCCGCTGTGAGTCGGTTAACCCCATGAATGTGTGAGGAGCTGCCAGGGTGACACCGAGGAGGTCCGACACACCTGAGGGTCAAAAGGGCAACGTTCAGCCCAGGGTTTTGTCCTTAGCCAAGCCGAGACTGTAGCCCTGCAAAAAATTCTCAATTTAACGCTCATCTGTGCTTGTTCAAGTCAAAAGCTGAGTCTCACTATAGTCCTGTTACTTTCTGCCACTACCTTCTCTTTGGGTTCACTCTCACCGTTCTGTCTGGCAATGGGGATGAGCAAAACGCTTCTGCCATTACCCTGCACGGGCCCAGTCAAGCATGTCCCCCGTCCTTCCTCCGAATCATTTAGAAGACTCTAAAAGACACTTGCTATTCATAGAAGAAAGCTTCACTGAGTAATGGAGTATATTCGCTTTTACCCTAATTCAGTCAGTGTCATGCAGTCCTTCAAAATCAAATGCACTCTCATACTGAGGGTGCGTACGCAGCAGAGGAGGTTAAAGGTCACGCTCAAGGGCGCGGCTGCCAGTGGAGTAGTTAAACCCCCCGTCCCCTTTTACGAACAGGCATTTGAAATATATACTGTATATACGTCCACAACCGGCATCATAAATCCTCCACATTCCAGCAGCGACACAGGTGGTTTCATATCACACACACGCAGAGATAGAAATCAGGAGAAAGAGAGAGAGAGAGAGCCAGGAGCTCGGCGTGGTGGGATCATGTGATCATTAAAGAGGGCAGGGGCGCGGCTGCTGACATCAGGGAGACATTGTGCACATAAACATCTGTTTTGTTTAGTCAAGACAGGCTGCTCCCTGGGGTTCCTGCTGCTTAGCATCACCAAACCCATGGGGATTTATTATGTGTGTGTGTTTGTGTGTTTGCGTGTGTCTGCGTGTGTATGTGTGTGGCATTACCATACATGCAAGAGTGAATTTGTATGCGTGGCGTGGGCACTCGTGCTTATGTGCAATGGGCTAATTAACTGTGGGGTCCTGTGCACCACACACACACACACACACACACACACACACACACACACACATTTTATCCTTGAGGGATGAAAGCAGCCAGCAGAGGTTTAAGCAAAAGGTCCAGACACACACCCAGCCTCTCGTGGGATACGATACGCGGCTCCCGCTCACCCTCGCCTGTGTGCAGCAATGGAGAGAGAGGCAGGAAGTAAACAAGGTGACCATAGGGACCACACTTTTGCACCGTGTGTGTGTGTGTGTGTGTGTGTGTGTGTGAGAAAAATATTCTACTATTCTGCCCACCGAGTGAATTTCAGTTCAGGTGCAGAAAATCTGCATATACAGTGTCATGGCAACATTGGAATAACAATGCACGCAAGTCCTGCAACCCCAATGCATCAATCACTCACAAACACACCGAGCTGTGATTGTCGCGCGCCCGCAGCCTTTGATGTAGCGCATGCAGACGCCAATATTCCTCTCATGCTTTTCTTCTCGCGCAGGGCTTCTAACCTAAATACTTCAACAAACAAGCCTCCCCCTTTTCGCGGAGCAATCATATTTATGCAAATGAGCAAATAAGGCATGCATGCACACATGGCTGGCTGATTACATTTAGTTTTTCCTCTCCCTCCACAACTTTTGCAGTGTCTCACCACAATCAGATATGGGGGATAATTATGCAAAACACATGCATGCAAAATGTAAATACAAGGAGCCCTACGTACCACAGAACATCAAAAACAAAGTGCACTCCGTGTCAGCATAATGCATGCGTGAACAGATATTGTATGTACGTCACAGGAGTGGTTTGTTTGCTGGTGACTATATATACGGGAGATCCAGGAAAATATAATAAGCAGCGAGCACGAGGCCGCTCTCCCCGGAGATTGCGCCGACAGATCTCAGTTTCTTCTCCCGACCCTCATTCTGTGAATTGTATTAGCCCGCGCCGGGAGCCAAAGCCATTGATCTTGGCAGAGGCTGAAATTAGCTAATTAATTAGTGTGTGTGTGTGTGTGTGGGGGGGGGGGGGGGGGGGGGTGAGGGGGCTGAGCAGGAGACAGTGAGTTTGATGCAGAAGCCATCCACAAAACAACGTCCCATCGTGAAGTGGCTGCCGTCCCCGCGGAGACTTCAGGTCGAGGCTCTGCTCTGCGCCTTATGTAAATACACCTGCGCTGAATTATTCATGAGTGAGGGCCTTGGACAGAGTTACTTTGGTATGGAAATGAGGTATGGAAATAGACGGCAGCGTGTTGGACCAGTGGTCGCTTTGAGAGATCACGGGGGGGGGGATCAATAGTGGCATGGTTTGGAGAGAGTGTCATTGTGTGTGTGTGTTTGTGTGTGTGTGTACACATGTTCCTGTCAAACAGCATACATGCAAGCATGGGCTCAGTGGGGTGGAGTGGGAAGAGTCAGCTTTGTCAAGGGGAATGAATTTGGAGACCATAGAAAAGATGTTTTTCGCAGAAAATATCAACAAGAATAGTTGAACTCAAAGCCATTAGTATTTTTTTGATTCACATTTTGGTAGAAATGTACTTTTACTTTTCTTTTGTGAAAGATAAACAGTGTACAAAGTTTATTTGGGCTTTTAAGGACCTTACAACCACCCACACAGATTGCTTCACCCAGGCTGCCTTATTAAAGCTCTTCGAACGGAAAAATGTGGCTCTACCAAGTGGATAATGTCAAAGACAGCGAAGCAAAACCCTAACTCTGAGTCGTCGGCCGCCATTTGGCTGATTAAACCTCAGTCCTGTAGCAGAACGACGCTATTCTGTTTGTTATGTTGTGCATAATTTATTAGAAACAGTGTCCACTGAGAAAATGGGATCTTATGAAATGCCGTGACTGATGCTGAGATGGGAGAATTGAGACTTGGAGGAAACAACCTCACCGGCGGGGTTATTTAGTAGGTGTTCCTCAGCCTCTGAATAAATCATGCCAGCTTTAAAAGTTTATCCACTTGTAATTGGATTGGTTGATAACTCTAGTTTCTATCTCAGGATACCTTTACGGAGGGGGATTTGATGTTACAACATTAAAACTAAAGGCAGTCGGTGGTGAAACTGATTTGTACACATATATATATATATATATATTTATGTACACACACCCCACACGCGCATCCACACGGACACGCAAACACACAGCTACACTGCGAGGTCAACACAATCACTGCTGAGTCAACCCCTGTATTTTTATTTTATTTATTTTTTTTATTTTTTTTTACAGCCGGTGCCCTGTGAACGTGAACCGCTTGAGGTGAGGAGCCAAATCAGCTCTCCCTCCATGTGCTTCTCTCACTTTCCTTTTCTACTCTCCATACAAATATGTCTCAAAATAAAGAGATATTCCGTCATAAAGGAAGTGCACTCTGCATGGTTTTCGGGGGCTAAGGACATGCAAAATGCAATTGGGTTGAGAAACACGGAATGGAGGCCCTTTGTTTCTGAGAGGACTCCACGGGGTACCTTAAATGTTGGATTCCTACAGTGGCATTGATCATGTTGAAGGTTAATCAGGGTATAAATTACTCTGAACTTTTTAAATTGGCATTACACT
The DNA here is from genome assembly GCA_016785305.1 of Colistium nudipinnis. Classification (NCBI taxonomy): domain Eukaryota; kingdom Metazoa; phylum Chordata; class Actinopteri; order Pleuronectiformes; family Rhombosoleidae; genus Colistium; species Colistium nudipinnis. Next base: position 2,050,598 of record JAFBJU010001433.1, read on the forward strand.
GCACCCATTAGGAAAAAAAAAAGACAGTCCCGGGCTGTGATTGGCCTAATTTGGGAAAAAGTTTGCCTCAGTGCCACAACCTTCTATAATTAGACACAAGGTGCCAATTCAGCCAACTCTGGGTTGGTGTTGTATTCCAAAACTGGAAAAGACACACAGAGGGTCCATATTTTATTTTTAATTATTTTTTCAATTCATTTTTAAGCATATAGAGCACTTTGGCATAATGAAGCGTCTTGTTTTTGCAGTCAGTCAATCATTTTGTTCCTGAAGTCAGAATTAGGCGTAACACACTTTTTTTTGTTTTTAAAGTTGCACCCTACAGTCTCAGTTTGCAAAGATGTCATCAAATATTGGCTGTCTTTGTGGCGTGTGTGTTGTTTCCTCCACAACTTCTAGAAGTAAGCAGATTTTGAAGTGGGAGTTTGGCTGCCCCGAACAAACATATTTGTCAGGGGCTTATTTTTTAAGAAAAAGAAGAAGTCTGGATGTAAGGCGTCAGGGCCTGTGTGGTGCCGGATAGTCAATCAAATAGTCACCTTTTTTTTCCCCCCAATCCCCCGTGCCCACAGTCGACTGCCATCTATTTGTCATTTCTCCGCCTCCTCCAGCTCCGTCTCCCCTTTTCTTCTCACCCGCTCACTTTCTCTTAAGTAAGTAGTTCTCATTAATCACGGCCCGGGCTCCGACTGCTAAGACTCGTATGGATTTTTTTCAAATTGCTTCTGCCACATAAATCTAGCACATATAAATTTGTGTGCATTCAACTCACAACTGATGTGTGATTAATGGGTGTGGGTACATTTGCCTGTTCCACTGCAGAATCTTGGCCCCACAGCAGGTAGCGGTAGCTAGGCATGCGTGGGTGTGTGTGTGCGCGTGCGGCACGTGATCTGGTCACTGTGGGAGATCTATCATGTGACAGCCGGGGTCACGGACAGCCTGGTGGGTAATAACGAGTGCCCTGTGCACACTGGAGAGATATCACTCATACCTCCTCTCTGCCATTTGCAGTTCCCCTCTCCTCCACGTCCTAGTTTACAGGAGAAAACTGTTCTGCATGTGCACGGCTGCAGGGACGAGAGCAAAAACCATGAGTGATGGGATTGAAAAGCTGCAGAGACAAAGTGCGTTTGTGTTGCATGCAGGCGTCAGATCAGTTTAAAGAAGTTGTTTCAGCAATGAAATGTTTTCCACACAAGTGCAAAGCAACTGCGACACATTCCCTCAAATACTGTAAGTGGGCCTCCAAGAGGAGAATACTGACCTCAGCGGTTTTAGTGTAATCACTTTCATAGCAATAAAATTAACTGTAATGACATCAGCCTTCAGGCAGGGTTGGTCGGCAAAATAAAGGCTGATAGAATTTATGCGATCTCAATTAAATCAAAGTTATTGCAGGAGTTTCCTTATGAGCTTGTTTTTATTTTTTTTTCCTTTTTCCTGCCATCCACGACACATTAAAAAAAGTTAGCCCTCAATCCCTCAGTGCATTGGTAAAATAAGTATGAAAAAGAAATCAATGGAACGAAGCCCTAGCTGCGATTCCGCGGATGCCGCATCCCGTGCTTGCGCTGGAAAAATAAAAAATCTAAAGACAATAAAAAGGTCGTAAATTGTGGACATCAAACGGTGTCCCCTGAGGTTTTATGGTCGAATTCCCCGCGCTGATGTGATTGTGAGTCGTTATATCGCACTAGTGAGCATAAACGTGAAATGGAATTTATATTAAAATGCTATATTTCATGTTAGATGTTGGAGAAGTGATCAATGATTTTTTCAATTGGCTTTACATTTGGAAGAGGACCTTAGATTGTATTTATTTATTTCTCTCTGCCTCCTTCTCCTCCCTTGGCATGTCCCTATAGCAAGCCTGTTCTCCGCCTTATCCTGCTACACCTTTATCTGCCTGTGTGTGCCACACTATCTCCCCTCATGGGCTGGTTGAACACGACACCGATGCAGAGTGGACCTTTGATTCGGTCCAACGTCTGATTATTATCCAAGGCTTCACCTCCGCCTCCCGTTCTCACGCGGAGGAGTGTGTGTGGGGGGTCAGTTCACGGCCGCACCTTTGTGGCCTAGGGGGCCTCCTGGCAGCTTTTGCATGGAGACCTATGATAACAGGAGCATGTCAGATACGATCCACCGTGATCGCTGCCAAAGGGTGCTGCAGTTGAAAAAAAAAAAAAGAAGAATCAGGTGCCGTAGTGTTGTATATCTCTTTGTGGAGAGACAGTCGGGAAATCACCTGATAAGACCTGTTTCAGAGTTGGAAGGAGGAAGAAAAAGTGCCGGAATTGTCCTAGGTACCAGTTAAAAATGAGTCTTTCATGCAAAACGGTGTTTTTGCCTGACGCTGATAAGTCCTGCTCTCCAGTGTTCAAATCAAAGCAGAAGCTCCTTCTGCCAAAATAATAACGAATGATGTTCACTGCATTCAGTCACTGTTTTATTCATAAAAGAAAAAATCCCCACAACAATTGATTGGTATGCATTGCCTAAACATTAATTACATTCAAATCCCTACTAATTTGTCTTAATTTCCCCCCCTCTCTCCACGGAAAAAAAAAATGAATGCTGCTCGCTGATTATTCTGTGGCAGGCGATTCAAAATGCTTCAGAGAGGACAAGAAAACGAGTGAGGGGCAATTTGCATATCGACTTGATTCGGAAAAAAAACCTGGTGTTTTGTTCCAAGTGGCATCTTTTGGAGATAAACATGCAGGGGAGAAGGAAAAAAAAACATAATTGTCGCACTTTTGAATTTCCAATTGAAAGTGTACAAAACTCCTCAGCCTTGTGGAGAAAAACAGTGTTTTTAAGGTAATAATGTGAAGCCTGGTATGACACAACACTGCCGTGTTGTCACCGCGTGCCCTCTAATTTTCCCGTGACAGTTTCGAGGAGAACTTGCTCCAAATGATCAGAGATGTTTCAGTGCAGTGTAGTTTCCTATTTAAACACTATTAGCAGTTCGAGGGTGTGACTCGGTGGTAATCAGAGCATAGGACTGTAATCGCCTCATACATCGACACAGACACACAACCAAGAAGAGACACGTTCATATTAAATGCACAGCACACATGTCCACAAAGTCTACACAAATATATACAGACACACACACACACATGTACACACATGCTACATGCATACATACATACGTACATGCCTGCCTGCATGCCTGCATGCGTGCATACATACATACAGGCACTTCCTGTATAAGAATCTTACTGTATGCTCACACACTTCTTTTTTTATTCTATTATTTTATTATACCTGCAGTAGTTCTATTTTACATTTTCAAGGTAAGGCCACTTTCCATGTGTAATGAAATCAGAAAGTATTGCTGTTGCTGCTGCTGCTGCCAAATTCATAAAGCGAGTTCTGTACTTCAGCTCAGCTCCATGGAGCTTCTCAGTTTCTTTTTGCCCGTGGTTAACAAAGAAGCAATGGTTTTCGGTGCTCGTGCATGTGTTAGTCGGATAAGTCAAAACCTCCTGAATCATTGCGCTTTTCATTTTGTTGGCCAGATATTCCAGCCGTATAGACTCGGCCAGAGTTGGTGCAGACCAAAGTGGAAGTACAAAGAAATCCATATGAGATTGACATGCCTCATGTAGATGACCAATTTCAATCATTTGTACGATGTGTTTCTATCATTTGTTTGCTCGTCTATCTGCCTGCAGTGAACAAAAATTGCAGCTTTGACTTAATGATGTAGAATCAAATCCATGCATAAACAGTTGTTATGAATACTGTTGGAAATAACAAATTAAAATAAGATCCTGTAAGTATTACAGTTGTGTTAATGGCTGGAATGAAGTCTTTAGTTTAATGTAGTTTGCAGCCTTAATTGGATTACCCGCATCATCCAGTTAATACTGCAGTTCAAAGTAATTAGAGTGAAATTAACAACAGTCAATTTAAATAATTAGATTTGTTTACATTTGTTTGTGAGTATTATTGCACTATGGCACTGCTTTTTATTGGTTCTTAAATTACACATTTTCTCAAGGGGAACAAAAAAACACAATTATATAATAAATGGACTCAGAGGACAGAACTAATTTTTAACATGTTATATTTTAATTTCTGCAGAGACAAAAATGACAAGCAATTTATTTACACAAACCTGTACAAAAGCAAATTAAATTATGTAAAATATCTCATAAATAGAAGTGGACTTGCGTTCAATACACTTTGCCATGTTCAGCTAAGCTGCGTGCATAGTGACTCATATTAAACGATGATACATTTGTTCCTCAATTTCTATATCAACATCCAAGTCGCAGGACAAATAGTAATGGTTAATATTACAAATCTCATCACACACTGTGAATGCTATAGGAATAGAGGTGAGCACAGACTTAACACACACCCCGGGCAGCAACAGGATACAGACACTTTGATGGCAGATGTTGCGTACTTCATATTCTTTCAAATGTTAAGGAAAAAACAAAGGATCAAAAATCAAAATACTCCCACATAGTACCTTCTGCTTATGGTCCAGATTCCTGAAGCATTTAGCTCAGTGAGGATCAGAAAAGAGAAATGTGCAGAGTCAGTCAGAGCGAGCGGATTCAGTGCGACTGCCCATAACGGCACCTTTTTTTTTGTTGTCGGCGCACACGCGCCCGCGACACAATCCTTGTTTTCTCTTCATCTGATCTGGAAATTCAAAGCATCACCTTGCCGTATCATAGCGAGCATCACACCCCGCTTATTTGTAGGCCTGGGTTTCATCATCTACTGATGTGCATGTAGTGTAAAGCGCTGTGTTTGTGTATGTGTATGTGTATGTGTGTGTGTGTGTGTGTGTGTGTGTGTGTGTGTGTGTGTGTGTGTGTGTGGGTGAGTGTGTGGTGTTGCTTGGCAGCAGTTTTTTTTTTTTTTTTTTTCCTCTCCCCTCCGTACTTCCACTCTTCCTAGTAAACTGTCACATTAGCATTTTTATCTCCAGGCTCCCTCAACTCAAATGTCTTCAAGCATTTTTTTTTTTAATTCCCCCAATCGCCACCCCCCCCCCCCGCCCCCTCCTCTGTCTCGTTTCTTTCTATGCTTCTATATTCAGTCCTAGAGCTTGTTTCATGCACAAAGTAGGTTACGCGACCTCTGATGTCATACATGTACTTGAGTAGAACACAACAAAAAATCTATTATGTCGTCAATTTTACTACCAACAAGCACCTTTTGAATGTACCAGTACTCATTTGGCAACGCACTACGCAAGGAATGGATATTTCAACAACATTATTCAACCCAGTCAACTTTAGCCACTTGAATATTAGAAGAGCCTATAGGCTCACTGACATTTGACCGGGCCTATCCTCCACAAAGCCTTTGACATCACAGGGTGTCCTCTTAGATATGCAAATGTGTTTCAGTCCGCCCTTTAAGTTCCACCCCATCTACGTTTGTAAGCATGTCATAGTTTATACACCATTCCAAACCAACATATAATCATACCCATTGGTATAAAAAGGCACAATTGCATATTTGCATTCACTCTAGTGTTTTGTTTTTTTTTGTTTTTTTTTTCCAGAAGCACTCTAAATATACAAAGTGGCACCAGATAAAGAAAAAGTAAAACACATTGTACAATGTTGTGATCATATCCATGGTTTCATCTGTTCCTGTGCAACAAATCAATGCAAATCAGAAAACAAAAATACAATAAGAAGATTAGAAAAAAATAAAAATAAAATGCCATGGTATAAAGATGGATATAAATGAGACAAATGAAAGTTTAAGCTTCGTATCGTGATATGAGAGACAACGATGAAATTAAGTATAAAAAAAAAAAACTAAACAAAAAAAAAAAGCAACCAACTTTAGGTGGAGCCTTAACCTGTACTTAGTTGGCTAATTAATGGCTAATGTTTCTTTAGGTATAACAAAAGCAAGCAACAAGGTGGATTTTCATGTTCACAGCGATAACATTTTTTTTGTACATTTTGTTTTACTGTTTTTTTTTTTTCTACTTCCTTCCCCCAGTAAGTGAAGTAAGTTCCCATTAAACGTGCAGTAAAAAGTAAATATTCATGTATACAGTTGATAAGTATAGGAGCACTTTCTTTCCAACGACGAGTAGTACTTACAGACTATAGACTGCCGGAATGCTGAAAAAGCAGCTCCGTAAAAACCAAAGGGGTTCTGCTAGCATACAAAAAGGTTCCATTGCATCTGATATTCTTTTGCTTTATTAAAGTCGTGTGAGTTTACGCCTCTGTAGCTGCGAGAAAACAAAAATCACTGTTGACGAGGACATCTCAACATTTTGATGTGTGTGTGTGTGTGTGCGTGTTTGTGTGTGTGTGGTCATTAAGCGTCAGCTCCGAGGATGTTTTTTTCTGAGACATCCCATTCTTATCATTCAAGCTCAAACTTCCATTAAAAAAAAAAAAGGAAAATTGTCGTGTAAAGTGTACTTAAAGCAAAGTTCTATCAGAAAGCTATTCTTGTGTGTAAATCGGTGGACTGCTTCATCCTTGCTCCTGCTGAAGCTTTAGTTTCACTTTGACACATTTTTTTATTTCTCTCTCTCTCTCTCTCAGCCTGTGATCCAAAAAAAAACTTCCTGGCACCTGCGCTTTCAGGTGTTGCATTTTGATTGTTTTTTTTCTCCATTGAGCTGATTCTTACATTCGTGCTCAAAGATGCCTTCACCACGTACTATGGAAATCGACTAGTGCTCAAATGACTTTGGAACGGCCAAACGGGGGGGGGGCCTACAGAGAAGTGAGAAAGAAGTTGATGCTGGTTGGTCACGTGTACGTTATGATATTTATTGCTCAGTCTATCACACAACAAACAAACCAAAAAAAAGGAATGACAGTAGAAAGCTGTTTAAGGACCGGCTTGGCCTTGTTCACGTCCTCCTCAGCCTATTATTGTTGTACATCTACAGCATACACTACAAAGGGCCTACACACACACATACTGTACGGTACACTGCATATCTGGCCCATACACACACACCATTTTTCCATTGCACCTCCACCATTTGAATCTCTGCATGCCACACACTGTGCTTACCCCGGATCGTCAGTCAATACAGCAGTGCCACTGGCCTCGGTAAAATGAATCTGCTCGTCTGCATGTATGTGTGTGTTGTGAGGAGCAGGTACGGATAGAAACAGCGGCGATCCGTATATATATATATATGCACAACAAGATGTATACAAACACATGCTTCTCCAGCCCAGTGCGGCGTCGGGTCATGGCTCTAAGGGTCTTGCATCTCTCCAGGAGGGTTTTGGTCTCGGCGTCGCCAATTTAAAGACAAAGAACGACAGACTGAGGGCAGGTAGCGAGACGGAAGGGAATGAGAGCAGTGTTTATGTACAACGTGAAGAGCGCTCACACCGGTGAGATAACATCATATGTTCATGGTAGTACACCAGTGGGGTTGTTGTCTGAACCGTGGGGTTGTTGCAGCAAATTCCAGTGTCTCCTATTTCCCTCCGTTTGAAGAAAGGGAGATAAATGATGTTTTCCGGATCGAGTAGTTAAAGCTTAGTCTTTTTCTCTCCTTTTCAATGGGATCAAGTCTTGTTCTGCAACAGTCAACATGGCTGATGTTAGAGAACTTTAGTTCCAATATATGGTTGCAGCCACATCATGTCCTGGCCAGAGCATTGCCCTGTTCAGAAATAACCAAAAAAAAGGCATAACCAGACAATTTGAAGTCAAAATAGTCCATGAACAACGTTGTTTCTATAAAAAAAAACAACACACAAACAGAAAAAACTGGTCTCTTTTATAGTGTCATCCTCAGGGAGCTGGGCCTTTATGGGGGGGGGGCGTGATGCATGCATGTACTGAATATGTAAAATGAGTTGATTATTGTACAGAGTGACTGTCAGGCAGCAGATTGTGTCCAAAGAGCCCGACACACCGGTGGAACAGCCTTATCCAAATGTTCCATCAGGGCCCACAACTGTTTATCCTCCTCCTCCTCCTCCTTTTGCTTTACATGGTCCTATGTTTGTCTATCCGGGTTTTTTTTTTTTCGGGAAGGAGCTGCTGTAAAAGTCTTTGGAGAGAAAGTTTAATCCTATCTTGCGCAGAACAAGGGAGGCTAAAGCTTCGAGAGCCGTAATGGTGTTGGGCAAGCAGCTGATGCTTAGTTTTGTGTTTAAATGTCGTACATGGTGGCACAGCAGGTGCGTCTAGCCCTGCCAGCTCACAGGTACACCTCCCGTCGCGTCAGCGTGCCACAGGAAGTGGGCTTGTACTCCCCGGTAGGAGCCAGGGGGATCTCCTCGGTGGGGTGGCCCAGCACCTCGTCGCCGCCTCCTGGCGAGCCGTAGGAAGGCGTGCCGAAAGCCTCGTAGGAGGAAGAGGAGGAGGCCATCTTCCTGTTGAGCAGATTGCGGTTGCGGTCGCCCATCATGTGAGCGGTGGTGGGGTCTCCGTTGGCCATGGCGGCCATGGCGAGGGTCTCTTGGCTGCCGGGCTGATCGGCGCCGCTGCTGCTGCTGCTGCTGCTGCTGCCGCTGCCGTTACCGCTCATGAAAGTGGAAAGCTTTGGTTGTTGTGGGGTGGTGGTGGACTTGGATGGCCGTCGCTCAGGCGACGTGCGCACAGGCATCCAGCAGGAGTCCGAGTGGCCGTACTCGTCACATTCCCGGGTGCACTTGCCAGTCATGGCTACGTCAGGCAAGGGCCGGGAGTCTGGAGGAAGCAGAAAAAAAAGCAAAGAAACGTAAATGATGTTGTTTGTTTCACTAAAGTGGGATATTGAATGAAAAACGAAGATTTTTCGTGTTTGTTGTGATGTGTGTTAAATGATACGACTAGTATGAATTCTTTCATTAGATGCGTGAATCTGCATTTTCTCCCTAATGAGGTCATCAACGCATCTAAATGTTAATGGAAGTAAAAAAAAAAGAAATAAACTGGTCACAATGGTTTCCCGGCACCTATTGCCACAGCTGATGTAGGTTCCGAATTTTATCGTCAGTGGGCTGCGTTAGGCGTGTACGGATAAAATTTGTTTTTACATGCAGAACCCATACCACATGGCGGCAACATGAACAGAAAAAAAAACAACAACGATAAAACAAGACTCCACTGGCTTCCACGACGGCAACAGCCTCAAACTGAAAAAAACAGTGGCGTGAATCAGAGTTGAAATAATGTCATGCTTCAAAACGTGTTTGTGCTGAGAAAGGGGAGGGAGAGGGAGGGGCAGCGATGGTGAGAGTCGGGACGAGGTGGGCTGGTGTGTTTGTGTGTCAGTTTGGCCCTGATCTGAAATTGGAGTCACACAATTGGGCTGTTGGGTGGCTTTGTTTGTGAGGTGGCACCCCCTTTTCTTATCGGATGACTGACAGATGGCAATCATATTCTGATCTAAGTAGCTTAATAGCTTTGTGTGGCTCAAGCGCCCTGATATCCTCTTAAATCCACTAATAGAGGTCTTAACCAATTACCTCGCCGGGCGCTGGCCTGAGATTAACCGCAGCTCCTGTGTTATTGTGGAAAGCAAATGATATGCTTATGATGCTAGACCAGGACAAGGGGTTCGTCAGATACCCTGCAGCCAGTGACCACCGTCAGACAGTTCACTGTGTGAAAGACGAGCACAAGTCAACCACAGCTGAAGAACTGGCTCCATATAAAACAGGCGCTACCACACCGTGCCACAGTTAAGTGCCAGTGTTATGGAGAGGCTCTGTTAGGTGTTGTATATTCATGACCTGATGCGAAGTATGGAACAAAAACAAAAATCAAGCAGAAGCGAGGGGTGAGTGCAAACCAAGCCAAGCATGCCTTTGCCCATTGTGATCAATAAAAACAACCAAAGGAGTTTGGACAATGGCTTACTTTTAATGCTCTTTTTCTCCTGTAAAAGAAAAAAAAATAGAACAGAAATCACTCTTTTATGCTTTGCACTTGAGCAGCGATATATTTATATATATATATATATTTGAATACTGGATGAGAAACCCCGAGCAGCATTGACACGATAACGGGGAAAAGAAAAAAAGACCCCGCGGTGACAAGAGCCCCAAAAGCAAGGTTATGCACAGCAGACGCACTGAGGCTGAGGCGAGGACAGCAAAGAAAGAGGAATATAAAACCGCTGCTTTCTTTTTTTTCATCAACAAATGATCCACTTGTTTCACCGTGAATGCCTCTCAGCCAAAAATTCAATAATACTTAGAGTGCGCCGTTCCTACGCCGCCCTGTTTCTGCTAAATACCTGGCCGAATCCATTTTTCGTGTCACAAATTACCCATTGTAATGCACCACATAATGATTGTCAGTCAATGGAGAGCCAGTGCCTTCAGGGAGTAACTTCCAAAAAAAAAAAAAAAAAAAATCAAAGAGCCATTTGTCATTACGGAGCCCCGAACAACTGAGTCGCTCGGTTTAATGAAATGTAAACAGGCAGGAAAATAAAATAGAATTGAGAGATGTAATGGCAATCGCATGTGGTTAACAAGCCGCTGTGATGAAAAGAACAACTGGTGGCTAGGAAAAAAGCATCCTGCATCTCCACCTTTCCCCTCCATCCCAAACACACATTTTCACCGTCAGGCTCCTGAATGCACCGCGGCCCCAGGCTCCTTTAGCTCTGGAGGACGGCACATTTGTTCGTGCAAACCTCACTTGAATGTCTACCCACCATCACGAGAGTATTCTAACTGCAGAGGAAAACCTCCCATGACCTTATAAACCCTAACTGCCATATTTGTTTCAAAGTTGACTCCATCAAGCAGACGCAATACGCAATATAGCGGAGAGAAAATCGAGTTGAATTGTTTCCAGAACTTTCCACGGAGGAGGCACGCACCGTTCCTTTTCGTACGCACCCAAAAGCCCTTTCAGAACTCAATCTTCAAAGAAAAACCCTGGGAGCGCACACAGCACATTAACAGGCTTTTTTGTTACATATTCACAAACACCCCGCAAGCCCAAACTATTAACCACAACATAACACAATACAAGTGGGTCACTCCTCAGTGTTCAAAAAGCCTCACTGAGAGGACACTGAGAGCCGAACAACCAGGCCTCCCCGTCCCTGGGGGGGCTGGGGCTTTGTTTTTTGGGGATCCAGAGACAGGAAATGGGACTGGGTGCCACGGGCAGGTGTCCGCAAGCTCAGCGAGGCAGTTTTTTTTTTTTTTTTCAGCCAATCAGGGGGTGTTAACCCTCTTTTACATTTACTCAAAAGGGGGCTTTCGGTGATTGTGATTGGCGAGCAGCTTGACGAGAGAGAGAGAGAGAGCTTTTTGCTCAGGTGTAAGTCCGTGCGGACAAAAAAAAAGTTGCGCGTCGCTGAAGTGGCCATCACCTCCGCGCTGTGTTGATTTTATTTTCAGAAAGTCTGTGGAGTCTCTTGATTTGTTCCAAGGGGGGAGGAAAGTGGGACAGTAGCTGCACCGCTCGAGCTGCGGCTTTTTCTCAGCCGGGCTTTAGTCAGCTGACGAGCTTACACTGTGGGATATTTATTTTTTTTTCAGAAGAAGCTCCGGTGCCGGGGTACAGTAGCCATTCGACGCGCTGTCTTTATCCCTTGGCTAAGATGTTGCAGTGGTAGGCGAAAAAACTGTGGAAAGCCTCTGGGCATATGCACACTAATGTGTGTTGCGTGGGCCTTTTCCTGGGCAATTACGGTTTTAGTGTTGTTTTGTGTCGTCGTAGTGCACACTGTGTTTGCCTGCTTTCATCTACGTGACTCTTTCCCCTTTCGCTCTGTATCCTCCCCCGCACCGCGGCTCCTTCTTTTCTATGAAGCCCCGTGACCTCTTGACCTCTCTTTTCCGGCCAGCAGATTCAACCCAAACAGCTGAGGCGTCGCGAGGGATAGGGGATGGAAGGATAGAGAAGACGCTGGAGATAAGAAAGGATGGACAGAAAGAGAGGGATAAAGAAGGACAGAGGAGGGAGGGTGCGCCTGTGCGCGCGCGCGTGAGTATAGGAGGGTCAGGGCCTGGGAGGAAGGAAAGCAGCAGATTGAGCGGAGAAGACAGCATGGCTGCCTCTGGGCCGTCACAGGCCAAACACACTGCCAAAGAGAGCAGTGGAGAGGAGACAGGATGCGAGGAGGAGAGAATTGAGGACATTCACAAAGACGGGAGAAGGAGAGAGAGAGGAGGAGAAAAGAGTGATGATGCAAGGACCTTTGACGACAAAAGATGTACTGTACTGTAAATAACTCCGGCGTGTGCTCAGTCTGAGTTCAATCCAGAGAGTCGCTGAGGCTGTCCACTCACCTCCGCACTGACTCAATCTAAAACCACTGCACATCACATTTCCCACATTAAGAAAGCTGAAAGAAAAAAAAAAAAATGTTTAACCTCATTTAAGCTCAACCGTCATTCACACCCACCCGGTTGCAATTTGAAGCCAGAGTTAGGAACAGCTCATCTTTGCTGGAGGACGGAGAAAAGTTTGCCAACGCACGAGAGGGCGCGCCTGCGGAAGAACGGCGAGTCTGAGCTCTGAAATGAGCTGGTGATTGCCTGGCACACCTCCCCCCCCCCCCCCCCCCCCCCCCCCCCCCCCCCCCCCCCCCCCCCCCCCCCCCCCCCCCCCCCCCCTCATCAGACACATCCCCCGGTACAGACAGATCTATTTTGCACGGCGGAGCAATCGGCCTGGAGACAACGACGGCGTACGTCGGCGGGTGTCAGACATATTAGTCCGTGCAGCCGCAGGGAGAGAAAAATGAAATATTTATCCTGTAAAGAAGAAAAAAAATGCAGATGGAAAAACCCTGGTCTCCGTGAGACAAGAAAGGGGAGGAAGGGACGGGAGGCCTGAGAGGAGAAAAAAGCAGCGAAAAAAAGAAAGAGGTGATAAATGATTAAGGCTGTGACAGCGCGTTCAGGCGGAACAATATCCACAGGAGAAAGCGATATTTGTCTTCCTCTCGCGGAGATGTTGGCCAGACAATTAAGGAGGGGACGGAAAAGAGAGAGCAGGGGAAGATGGGAACCACCAAAAAGGCGTGGTGGGGAGCGATGACCTTTGAAAGCAAAAGTCACGGCGCGCACCGCATTAATTGGCGTGAGCAGAGGAGATTTCGTGCGTGGCACAGCCAGTGGAAGCCAAACCTCAAACACGTGACCCCTGTTAGTCCACTTGTAGGCGGGGGGGCCGAGGGGACGCAAGAAAAATCCGTCCATCCCTCTTGATTAGGGCTCTGCACATAGGAAATGACTTTAATTCACCTGAGCCCGCATTTGACCTTTTGACCTTTTCCCACCCATCAGTGACCCTTCTGGCGTTAAGCCGTAGAATGAAACGCTGCAGGGAGTGGCATCGTCTGCCTCCTGAGCTTTTTTTTTTTTTTGGACGTATTTACCGCCTGGCGAGGGGCAACTAAGAGAATAATCTGAAAAACCCCCGCCGCCACAGCTCCAGAGGGGGCCGGACGGCCACCGAAAAAAAAAAAAAGAAAAGGCGGAGAGGCTGAAGGAGAAGATACAGAGCTCTGATGGAGTTTTTGTCATGAGCTGTCACCTCCTTTTGCCTCGCTTTTTCCCCACCCGCTCAACAGCCCAAGAAAAAAAAAAAACGTCTTTCTAGGTAGAAGATGACTTCACTTCTTTTTTCTTTTTTTTCCCTGAGCGATATCCGGCTTCTGCAAGGATGCATTATGGGTATGATGGGGCTGCTTTCCTCTTTCAGCAGGGTCAATACTCTTTCTGGAATAATGAATGTACTGCGGCCTGCTCCTGAGGTAATTAATTGAAGAGAGATTAACTGGCATAATTTCATTCTGGTGACGATCTCTCAGCCAATTATCAAATGCGGCGCGGTTCGCAATCCCCCCCCCCCCCCCCCCCCCCCCCCCCCCCCCCCCCCCCCCC